>JAQQAC010012171.1:5364951-5564208 GCA_029783875.1 Phataginus tricuspis | reverse complement strand
ACTGGGGAGGATGGGTGGAAAGGGAGGGATAGGAGGAGGAAGGGGGCATTGCGATTGGCAGTCATGATGTTGGCGGGGTGCAGGGGGCGCTGTGCAGCTCAGAGAAGACAAGTGGTGATTCTGTAGCATCTCACTACGCTGATGGACGGTGACTGTGGTGGGGTTTGGTCGGCGGGACCTGATGGAGGGGTGGTTTAGTAGCCATAATATGGCACATGTAATTGTAGATTAATGATACCAAAATAAATTATAAAAAAAAGAAGAAGAAAAGAGAATCTTAAAAGCAGCAAGAAAAAAACAACTTGCTACATACAAGAGAACCCCATAAGATTATCACTGTATTTTTCAGGAGAAAGCCAGGAGGAAGAAGCATGATATTTTCCAAGTGCAGAAATGAAAAAACTTCTATCCAAGAATACTCTACCCCGCAAAGTTATCATTCAGAATTGAAGGAGAGAGGAGTCTTCCAGACAAGCAAAAAAAAGGAGCTCATTATCACTGAACTAGCCTTATAAGAAATGTTAAAGGGACATCTTTAAGTTGAAAATAAAGGGTGCTAAGCAGTAACAAGAAAATATATGAAAGTATAAATCTCAGTGGTAAAGGTTAAGTATGTAGTAAAGATCGTAGATCAATCATTTATAAGAATGAAAATTAATATGGAGGCTAAAAGACAAAAGCAGTTAAAAAACAATATTTATAATAATCACTTAAGGGATACACAAAACAAAAAGATGTAATATGTGATAAAAGAAAACATAAAATGTGGTTGGAGGAACTAAAGACATACAGTTTTAGAATGTGTATAAACTTAAGTTGCTATTAATGTAAAATAGACTGTTATATATGTTATATGTGAACCTCATGGTAACAAAGCAAAAACCTACAGTAGATACACAAAAGATTAGAAAGGAATATAAAGGGGATTGAGGGGTATTATGTTTAGTACACATGGTGTGGGGGATCATGGGGAAAACAGAGTAGCACAGAGAAGGCAAATAGTGAATCTGTGGCATCTTACTACACTGATGGACAGTGACTGCATTCGGGTATCGGTGGGAACGTGATAATATGGGTAAATGTAGTGACCACACTGTTTTTTCATGTGAAACCTTCATAAGAGTGTATATCAATAATACCTTAATAAAAAATAATAATATTAAAAAAAAGAAAGGACTCTAAGCATAACACTAAAGAAAGCCATAAACCACAAGGAAGAGAGAAAGTGAAGGAAGGCACTGAGAGGAACAGCAAAACAAATCACTGAACAAAATGGCAGTAAGTACATACCTATCAATAATTATTTTAAATATAAATGGATGAAATTCTCCAATTAAAACAGAGTGGAAGAATGGATTAAAAAAAACTTATCTATATGCTGCCTACAAGACTCACCTCAGATGGAAAAACAAACACAGACTAAAAGTGAAGAGATGGAAGATGATGTTCCACACAGATGCAAACCAAGAGAAAGCTGGAACACCTACACTCATGTCAGAGAAAAAAAACTTTGTAAAACAAAGACTGTAATAAAAGACAAGGAAGGGTATTATGTAATGACAATGGGGTAGGTCCAAGAAAAGGATATTAACATTTGTAAATATTTATGGACCCAAAATAAGAGCACCTAAATACATACAGCAAGTATTAACAGACTTACAGGGAGAAACTAACAGCAATATAGTAATAATGGAGGACTTTAATACCCCTATTAATGGATACATCATCCAGACAGAAAATAAGGAAACATCAGCCTTAAATGACACATTAGACCAGACAGACTTGATATATTCAGAACAACCCACCCGATAGCAGAACACACATTCTTCTCAAGTGCACACTGAACATTCTGCAGGATAGATCTTATGTTAGGCCACCAAACAAGTCTCAGTAAGTTTAAGACCAAAATCAAAACAAGCATCTTTTCTGACCACAATGGTATGAAACTAGAAATCAATTACAAGAAGAAAACTGGAAAGTCACAAACATGTGGAAAATAATATGCTACTGAACCAGTAAGTCAATGAAAAAAATCAAAGGACTGTCTTGAGACAAATGAAAATGGAAATAAAACCAAAATCTGTGGGATGCATCAAAAGCAATTTTAAGAGGAAAAGTTCATTGCAATACAGGCCTATCTCATGAAAAAAAAAACAAAACACCTCAAACAATCTAAAGTTATACCTAAAAGAACTAAAAAGAAGGCAAACAAGCCCAAAGTTAGTAGAAGGAAGGAAATTAAAAGATCAGAATGGAAATAAGCAAAATGGAAACTAAAAAGACACAGAAAAGATCAATTAACAGCTGGTTCTTTGAAAAGATAAATAAAATTGACAAACCTTCTGCTAGACTCACTGAGAAAAAAAAAGTGCTAACAAAAATGAACACATGGGACTGCATCAAGCTAAAAAGCTTCTGTACAGAAAAGGACACTATCAGCAGAACAAAAAGGCATCCTACAGTATGGGAGAATATATTTGTAACATCCAAAATACATAAAGAACTCACATGCCTCAACACCCAAAAAGCAAATAACCTGATTAAAAAATGGGCAGAGGATATGAAGAGACAATTCTCCAAAGAAGAAATTCAGATGACCAACAGACATATGAAAAGATGCTCCACATCACTAATCATCAGGGAAATGCAAATTAAAACCACAATGAGATATCACCTCACACCAGTAAGGATGGCCAGCATCGAAAAGACTAAGAACAACAAATGCTAGCGAGGATGCGGAGAAAGGGGAATCCTCCTACACTGCTGGTGGGAATGTAACCTAGTTCAACCACTGTGGAAAGAATATGGAGGTTCCTCAAAAAACTAAACATAGAAATACCATTTGACCCAGGAATTCCCCTCCTAGGAATTTTCCCAAGGAAAACAAGTTCTCAGATTCAGAAAGACATTTGCACCCCTATGTTTATTGCAGCACTATTTACAATAGCCAAGATATGGACACAACCTAAGTGTCCATCAGTAGATGAATGGATAAAGAGGTGGTACATATACACAATGGAATATTATTCAGCCATCAGAAAGAAACAAATTCTACCATTTGCAACATCATGGATGGAGCTGGAGGGTATTATTCTCAGTGAAATAAGCCAGGCAGAGAAAGACAAGTACCAAATGATGTCCCTCATTTGTGGAGTATAACGATGAAGCAAAACTGAAGGAACAAAAACAGCAGCAGACTCACAGACTCCAAGAAGGGACCAGCGGTTACCAAAGGGGAGGGGTGGGAGAGGGTGTGTGGAGAGGGAGAAGGGGACTGAGGGGTATTATGATTAGTACACATGGTGTGGGGGGGATCATGGGGAAGACACTGTAGCACACACAGAAGACAAGTAGTGACTCTGTGGCATCTTACTATACTGATGGACATTGACTGCAATGGGATATGGGGGGGACTCGATAATATGGGTGAATGCAGTAATCACATTGTTTTTCATGTGAAACCTTCATAAGAGGGTATATGAATAATACCTTAATAAAAAAATTATAAAAATAAATAAATCACCTTAATCTTAGCCTTTGAGATTCCCAAAAAAATGCTATGGATATGAAAATTAAAACAGTCTGCCCCACACTCAGCCTAGATACTGAGGAACAAACCTGCAATTTACTATCTGTATAAACATGACTTTGCTAGTCCACTGCCTTCACTGGCTTCACTTTTCCAGGATTCCTCTGTCCTGGCAAACAGTTTCTTCATTACAGGAGCTTCACCAAAGACTCATCAACTCATCAGTGGAAAGCATCAACAGTTTGCACCCTTAAATTCTTTGAATCCCTCTCATCAAAATCCTCCCCTTGCTGCTTCCAAGTGTTGCTATCACGATCCTTACCCAATCCTAATCAAGTCCCTGCTTTGAAAGACCCTCTGCTTAAAAGACAAATACCATATGATTTCACTTATTTGTGGAATCTAATGACAAAGCAAAACAGAATGAACAAAACAGCAGTAGACTCGCAGACACTGAGAAGTGACTGATGGTTACCATGGGTGGGAGCTGGGGTGGGTTAGAGAGGGTGAGGGGGAGATAAAGTGGCATAAAAATTCTAGTACAGCATGGAGAATATAGCCAATGATACTGTAACATCTTTCTATGTTGACAGAGAGTAATTGCACTAGAGGGGGTGAGGATTTAATAATATGGGTAACTGTTGAACAACTGTGTTATATACTTGAAACCAATATAAGACTGTTTATCATTACCATACAATTATAAAAAGGCCCTCTGCTTAAAAAAAAAAAAAAAAAGTGCTCAAAGAAAACCAGAAATGAAAGAAAAGTTACAACTGCTATCACACAAATACTAAGAATCATAAGAGACTACCAAGAACAATTATGTACCAACAAAGCAGACAACCAAAAAGAAATGGATAAATTCCTAGAAATAAAATCTTCCAAGACTGAATCATGAAGAAACATAAAATCTGAACAGAACAACTACTACTAACGAAATTGAACCAATAATTCCAAAAAACAAAAGCACAGGACCAGACAGCTTCACTGGTGCATTCTAGCAAACATATAAAAAAGGCTTAATACCTATCCTTAGCAAACTACTGGGGTTAATATCCAAAATATATAAAAATTCATACACCCAAACAGCTAAAAAAAAAAAAAACCCACACAATCTGACTTAAAAAAATGGGCAGAGAATCCAAATAGACATTTTTCCAAACAAAACATGCAGATGGCCAATAGGCAAACACAAAGTGAGCAAATCCTGTTGGAAAATGGAGCTGCAGATTTGCTCAACACAGGGTTGCTACAAACATTCAATTTGTACAACACACAGTACCTGTGAAGTACAATAAAGCTAAGCAGAATCAAATGAAGTATGCCTCGTACCTCCTTCTAGACATAGTGAAAGATCCATCTCCATAATGTCTAATCTCTATTAACAGACTTATCTTCACATTTTTAAATTTACATTATACTTACACTGTACTGAACTCTCTATTTTATGTTTTCTGTCTTCTCAAGAAAGTCAAGACCCCAGAGACCATTCTTTACTATAAACAACAAACACAAAGCACAGAACAATGCTGGGCACAGGCAGAACTTTAATGTATATGGCCTTGCAACTTTAGTTGACATACATGAATTAGTTGGGTAATAGAACAAAGTTGGTGGAAATTATGAAGACTATTTCCTAAAACATTTCAAGGGTCTAAAAGCATATGAAACCAAAATAATCTTGTTACTATTGTGCAACTAGATATTTATAGTCTCAAGAAAATTATTAAATTAGTATAACTCTCTCTGTAAATAGTTGATTCTTAATCTTTTTATGTCTATAAATCTTAAAACATTTAAAAAAGCATACTGATTATATGGAGAAATTACACAAATGAAGGTTACTAAATTTATTGAGAAAGGAGTATTTAAATATTTTATATAGTACATATGAAGTTCTAGACACCATTTAAACATAGCTTTAGCAGTTAAAATTAGACTAGTTTAATTTTTATTAACTTATCAATTCAGAAATAAAAATATTTAGTACATTTTCAAAAATGATTAAACACAAAACTAGATGAATATACTTCTAAGTGTACAGCAGGAATATTTGACGTATACCAATTTATAGATTTTCCAAATATTGCCAGCTGCTTGGTGCCTGTCAGAAGAAATAAGACCTAAAGACCAAAAAAAAATTCAACAGTAAAATTTGAGCCACAAAGTTCAATTTTAAAACACTAAAGGAGTCTCAAAAGTGAGGAAATTCTTTCATCTGTGAAATGAATATTCAGACTAATATATACTTTTTAGAAAACAGCACCATCCTGACATTTTTCTGTACATTCAATGTAACATCAACAGAGTAGAGATCAAAACCTTTATTTGTTAACTGCTAGATTCCAACATTGCTCCTAGGCCATCAAAGGAACTCAAAAGACTGGGGCTCTCAGTGTAGGCGAGATGTGGTTATGGTCTTCCCCACCTCAGGGTCTGACAAGCAGCACTGTATGCCCAACAACCAACCACAGGGTCCTGAGTTTGTCTCCAGGCTGCCAGGGGACTGGCATGCAATCTGGCGTAAATAAATAAAAGCTAAATAGATGCACAGGGCAAGGTCCTCAGTACTGGGAGGTTCTGGATAATCCCAGTTAAAATGTAGACACCAGAGTTGCTTACTTTGTTAAAGACCCTTCTCAGAAATAATCTCAGAATAATAAAAGGAGATACTCAGATTCACTCTAAAATGCCTCGTTTTCAATACATAAAGTCTACACTTTAGAAAGTAACTTATATTTTTTGAGAAAAACATGGAAAGCCTTCAGCTAACTAAATTCACCACATGCATAAAAGCCATGTTTCCTTCAGAATCTACTGCAGAAACATCTACCAAACCTACAAAAGAAATCCGGGACCCGTTTTCAATACCTACACAGTTTCTGAGGTCAAAAATCGAGGAACCATCTTTGATTATGCTTTCCTTCAAATCTTTCACCTAATCTATCAACAACTGCTGTCAACTCTATACCTGAATAGATACTAAATCCAACCATCTTCCACGATTTCAAGGAATCTCGAGCCACTAGTATCTTCTCACTGGTACTGCTGCAACAGCTTCTTGACTAGTTTCCTTGCCTCTATCCCTAGCTTCCCTCCCACACTTTTTAAAGTTTTTTTAAACATAAAAGCAGATCATATCACTTACGTGTTAAACTGGCTGGTTTTCCCACTACAAATAAAGTAACATTCAAACTTTACCTCAGATGCTAAGACTATACTCCCCCTACGCCCAACGTATCTGCCCTATTTTTACATTGGGCAACTTTTTGGCCCTTAAATTGTCCAAGTGTGTTCCCATGCTTTGCAGCTGCAGAGTTCCCTCCACATCTTCTCAGCCCAGGTCTTCCTTACATTATTCCTTTCTCATAATTGAAGTCTTAGCTCAATTTTATCCTTTAGAAATAGGTCTAACTGCCTTAGCTAAATTTACCCCTGCAGCCCTGCCCACAGCCACAGTGACCCTACAGTCACTATTTCATTTACTTCATAGCATTTAGGATTTTAAAATCTTTTTCTGTCACACAGGGTCATTGTCTACCTTCCCTCATTACCATGTAAATGAAACAAGTGACTTGGTGCATCTTTCATAGCTGTATCTCTAATACCTAATCGATAGGTATTACCAAGATCAGTGTCGGGCATACAGTCACAGCTTATTAATATATATATTTTTTGGTACCATTTATCTACAATTGCATGTGCAACATTATGGTTATTAAACCCCCCACCTAATCAGGTCCCACCTACCAACCCCATTACAGTCACTGTCCATCAGCGTAGAGAGATACTGCAGAATCACTACTCATCTTCTCTGAGTTGTACAGCCCTCCCCTTGTCCCCCCAACATTGTGTCTGCTAATCGTAACGCCCCTTTTTCCCCCTTCTCCCTCCCTTCCAACCCATCTTCCCCAGTCCCTTTCCCATTCGTAACTGTTAGTCCCTGCTTCGGTTCTGTGAGTCTGCTGCTGCTTTGTTCTTTCATTTTTTTTTTTTTTTGCTCTATGTTCCACATACAAGTGAAATCATTTGATACTTACCTTTTTCCGCTTGGCTTATTTCACTGAGCATAATAACCTCTACCGCCATCCGTGTTGTTGCAAATGGTAGGATTTGCTTTCTTCTTATGGCTGAATAATATTCCATTGTGTATATGTACCACCTCTTCTTTATCCATTCATCTACTGATGGACACTTAGGTTGCTTCCATTTCTTGGCTATTGTAAATAGTGCTGCGATAAACATAGGGTTGCATATGTCTTATTCAAATTGGGCTGCTGCATTCTTAGGGTAAATTCCTAGGAATGAGATTCCTGGGTCAAATGGTATTTCTGTTTTGAGTTTTTTGAGGAACCTCCATACTGTTTTCCACAATGGTTCAACTAATTTGCATTCCCACCAGCAGTTTAGGAGAGTTCTTCTTTCTCCACATCCTTGCCAACATTTGTTGTTGTTTGTGTTCTGGATGTTGGCCATCCTTACTGGTGTGAGGTGATATCTCACTGTGTTTTTAATTTGCATTTCTCTGATGATTAGCGATGTGGAGCATCTTAACATATGCCTGTTGGTGATCTGAATTTCTTCTTTGGAGAAGTGTCTATTCATATCCCCTGCCCATTTCTTACTTGGATTATTTACTTTTTGTTTGTTGAAGTGCATGAGTTCTTCATATATTTTGGATGTCAACCCCTTATCTGACATGTCATTTATGAATATATTCTCCCAAACTGTAGGATGTCTTTTTGTTCTACTGATGGTGTCCTTTGCTGTGCAGAAGCTTTTCACCTTCACAGAGTCCCACTTGTTCACTTTTGCTTTTATTTCCCTTGCCTGGGGAGATATGTTCATGAAGAAGTTGCTCATATTTATGTCCAAGACATTTTTGCCTATGTTTTTTTCTAAGTGTTTTATGGTTTCATGACTTACATTCAGGTCTTTGATCCATTTTGAGTTTACTTTGGTGTATGGGGTTAGACAGTAGTCCAGTTTCATTCTCTTACATGTAGCTGTCCAGTTTTGCCAACACCAGCTGCTGAAGAGGCTGTCATCTCCCCATTATATATCCAAGGCTCCTATATCATATATTAATTGACCATATATGTTTGGGTTAATGTCTGGATTTTCTATTCTGTTCCACTGGTCTATGGGACTGTTCTTGTGTCAATACCAAATTGTCTTGATTACTGTGGCTTTGTAGTAGAGCTTGAAGTCAGGGAGCGCAATTCCCATTTTATTCCTCCTTCTCAGGATTGTTTTGGCTATTCGGGGTCTTTTGTGGTTCCATTTGAATTTTAGAACTATTTGTTCCAGTTCATTGAAGAATGCTATTGGTATTTTGATAGGGATTGCGTTGAAATCTGCAGACTGCTTTAGGTAGTATAACCATTTTGACAAAATTTTTCTTCCTAGCCAAGAGCATTGGATGAATTTCCATTTGTTAGTGTCCTCTTTAATTTCTCTTAGGAGTGCCTTGTAGTTTCAGGGTATAGGTCTTTCACTTCCTTCATTAGGTTTAGTCCTAGGTAGTTTATTCTTTTTGATGCAATTGTGAATGGAATTGATTTCCTGAATTCACTTTTTGTTAGGTCATCGTTAGTGTATAGGAAAGCAACAGATTCCTGTGTGTTAATTTTGTATCCTGCAACTTTGCTGAATTCAGATATTAGTTCTAGTAGTTTTGGAGTGGAGTCTTTAGGGATTTTTATGTACAATATCATGTCGTCTGCAAACAGTGACAATTTGACTTCTTCTTTACCAATCTGGATGCCTTGCATTTCTTTGTTTTGTCTGATTGCCATGGCTAGGACCTCCAGTACTATGTTGAATAACAGTGGAGAGAGTGGGCATCCCTGTCTTGTTCCCAATCTTAGATGAAAAACTTTCAGCTTCTCACTGTTAAGTACGATGTCAGCTGTGGGTTTGTCATATATGACCTTTATGACGTTGAGGTACTTGCCCTCTATACCCCTTTTGTTGAGTTTTTATCATGAATGGATGTTGAATTTAGTCAATTGCTTTTTCAGCATCTATGGAGATAATCATGTGGTTTTGTTCTTTTTGTTGATGTGGTGGATGATGTTGATGGATTTTCAAATGTTGTACCATCCTTGCATCCCTGGGGTGAATTCCACTTGATCATGGTGTATGAGCCTCTTGATGTATGTTTCAATTCGGTTTGCTAATATTTTGTTGAGTATTTTTGCATCTACTTTCATCAGGGATATTGGTCTTTAATTTTCTTTTTTGGTCAGGTGTTTGCCCGGTTTTGGTATTAGAGTGATGCTGGCTTCATAGAATAAGTTTGGAAGTATGCCCTCTTTTATTTCTTGGAAATTTTTAAGGAGAATGGGTATTATTTCTTCTCTATATGTTTGGTAAAATTCAGAGGTGAATCCATCTGGCCCAGGGGTTTTGTTCTTGGGTAGTTTTTTGATTACTGAATCAATTTCATTGATTTTGATTGGTCTGTTTAGGTTTTCTGTTTCTTGCTTGGTCAGTCTTGGAAGGTTGTATTTTTCTAAGAAGTTGTCCATTTCTTCTATGTTTTCCAGTTTGTTAGCATATAGATTCTCATAGTATTCTCTTATTATTCTTTGTATTTCTGTGGGGTCCATCGTAATTTTTCCTTTCTCATTTCTGATTCTGTTTATGTGTGTAGATTCTCTTTTTCTCTTAATAAGTCTGGCTAGGGGTTTATCTATTTTGTTTATTTTTTCAAAGAACCAGCTCTTGGTTTCATTGATTTTTTTCTATTGTTTTATTCTTCTCGATTTTATTTATTTCTTCTCTGATCTTTATTATGTCCCTCCTTCTGGTGACTTTGGGCCTCATTTGTTCTTCTTTTTCCAATTTCAATAATTGTGTCTTTAGACTATTAATGTGGGATTGTTCTTCCTTCTTTAGATAGGCTTGGATTGCAATATACTTTCCTCTTAGAACTGCCTTTCCTGCCTCCCACAGAAGTTGTGGCTTTGTGTTTTGTTGTCATTAGTCTCCATATATTGTTTGATGTCTGTTTTAATTTGGTCATTTATCCATTGATTACTTAGGAGCATGCTGTTCAGTCTCCATGTATTTGTGAGCCTTTTTGTTTTCTTTGTACAATTTATTTCTAGTTTTATACCTTTGTGATCTGAGAAGTTGGTTGGTAGAATTTCAATATTTTTTAATTTACTGAGGTTCTTTTTGTGGCCTAGTATGTGGTCTATTCTGGAAAATATTCCATGTGCACTTGAGAAGAATGTGTATCCTGCTGCCTTTGGGTGCAGAGTTCTGTAGATGTCTGTTAGGTTCATCTGTTCTACTGTGTTGTTCAGTGCCTCTGTGTCTTTACTTATTTTCTGTCTGGTTGATCTGTCCTCTGGAGTGAGCGGTGTGTTGAAGTCTCCTAAAATGAATGCATTGCTTTCTATTTCCTCCTTTAATTCTGTTAGTATTTCTTTCACATATGCTGGCGCTCCTGTGTTGGGTGCATATATATTTATAATGGTTATATCCTCTTGTTGGACTGACCCCTTTATCATTATGTAATGTCCTTCTTTATCTCTTGCTACTTTCTTCGTTTTGAAGTCTATTTTGTCTGATACAAGTACTGCAACACCTGCTTTTTTCTCCTTGTTGTTTGCATGAAATATCTTTTTCCATCCCTTCACCTTTAATCTGTGTATATCTTTGTGTTTGAGGTGAGTCTCTTGTAAGCAGCATATAGATGGGTCTTGTTTTTTATCCATTCTATTACTCTGTGTCTTTTTATTGGTGCATTCAGTCCATTTACATTTAGGGTGATTATCGATAAATATGTATTTATTGCCATTGCTGGCTTTAGATTCGTGGTTGCCAAACATTCAAGGGTAGCTTCTTTACTATCTAACAGTCTAACTTAGCTTTCTTGTTAAGTTGTTATAAACACAGTCTGATGATTCTTTATTTTTCTCCCTTCTTATCCTTCCTCCTCCATTCTTCCTATACTAGGTGTTTTATTCTGTACTCTTTTATGTTTCCTTTCACTGTTTTTGTGGATAGTTGATTTTGTTTTTTGCCTTTAGTTAGTATTTGGATGGTCTGCTTTCTTTACTATGATTTTATTTTCTCTGGTGACATCTTTTTAGTCTTAGGTATGCTTCCATCTAGAGCAGTCCCTTTAAGATATCCTGTAGAGGTGGTTTGTGGGAGGCAAATTCCCTCAGCTTTCACTTGTCTGAGAATTTTTAATCCCTCCCTCAAATTTAAATGATAATCATGCTGGATACAGTATTCTTGGTTCGAGGTCCTTCTGTTTCATTACGCTAAATATATCATGCCATTCTCTTCTGGCCTGTAAGTTTTCTGTTGAAAAGTCTGATGACAGTCTGATGGGTTTTCCTTTGTAGGTGATCTTTTTTCTCTCTCTAGCTGCCTTTAATACTCTGTCCTTATCTTTGATCTTTGCCATTTTACTTATTATGTGTCTTGGTGTTGTCTTCCTTGGGTCCCTTCTGCTGGGAGATCTGTGGGCTTCCATGGTCTGAGAAACTATTTCCTTCCCCAGCTTGGGGAAGTTTTCAGCAATTATTTCTTCAAAGACACTTTCTACCCCTTCTTCTCTCTCCTCTTCTTTTGGTACTCCTATAATGCCAATATTGTTCTGTTTCGATTCATCACACAGTTCTCTTAATATTCTTTCATTCCTAGAGATCCTTTTATGTCTCTCTGCCTCAGCTTCTCTGTATTCCTGTTCTCTGATTTCTATTCCATTAACAGTCTCTTGCACCTCGTCCAGTCTGCTCCTAAGCCTATCGATCACTTGTCTGATTTCTGCATTGTCTTTCCTCAGTTCCTCCCTTAACTCTTGCATATTTCTCTGTAGATCCATCAGCATGGTTACGACTTTTATTCTGAATTCTTTTTCAGGAAGATTGTATAAATCTATCCCATCAGGCCCCTTCTCAGGGGTTGTCTGGCTAATCTTTGTTTGTACCATATTCCTCTGTCTTTTCATGGCAATAGAAGTGGTCGCTGGTAGTCGCCACATGTGTCAGCTGGGAGAACAAAGTCCCTTCCTGCTTGCTATTCTCCTTGCCCTTCTCAGGGGCCTGAGCTGTTTTCCAGCACAGCAGGAGGCAGTCTCTGGGATAATCACCTAAACTGCCTGTGTGTGGGCCACCTCAGCTTAGCCTACAGCACTGGGGGGGTTTGCAGTGTCGTTGGCTGTGTGCTGGTCCCCTTGGTGCCTTCTGGACCCTTTGCGGCTCTGGCCGGGCACGGGTGGGTGGGGAAGAAATAGAAGGCTGCTGCTCTCTGTAGGAAGCCTCGGCGCAGCTGCTTTGCCCGGCCGCCAGCCAAGGGGTCTGAAGTTCCCCGACTCCCAGACCGCTGGGCCGAGTACGCTGGGCTGATTTTGTTCCGCTGTTGGGGCCTTGTCTCTTTAAGACTTAAAAAAAAAAAAAGCTCAAGCTTTTCTTTTGTCCTGGGGAGCCAGTTGAGAGGACCCGCTTGCGGTCTCCGTCTCAGATCCTGAACTTCTGTTTTTCTAATCTCTGATACACCACGCGATGTGTGTCAGTGCTCCTGGTGCAGATCACCAGGGCTGGTTATTTAGCAGGCCTGTGCTCACTCCCTCTCCACTCTGATTCTTTTCCTCCCGCCGGTGCGCTCGGGTGGGGGAGTGCTCAGGTCCCGCCGGGTCACGGCTTTGTATCTTACCCACTTCGTGAGGTGCTGAGTTCTCGCAGATGTAACTGTAGCCTGGCTGTTGTATTTTATCTTCTGGTCTCTCTTTTAGGAATAGTTGTATTTGTTGTATTTTCACAAATATATATGGTTTTGGGAGGAGATTTCTGCCGCCCTGCTTACACCAACATCTTCCCAGAAGTCTCAGCTTATTAATATTTTTAATCAACTGATTTATGGCATAACTATATAACAATCAACACAGTCTTTTTTCTCATGCCTTTTCCTCCTATTTTCACTCCCACTTTGCTCTTTTTGATATTTGACAAGGAAACTAACTTTTAAATTTCTGTATTTTAACATTGCTACAGAGAAACAAAAGGAGTATTTTTTCCAGTTGATGTCCTCCTATGATCATTTTTCTATTCTTACCATACAAGTAAATTTAGAAGCCCTATAACTACCTGAATCATAACATCCAAAAAGAAATTTACTATCTTTTGCCAATATCTGCTTCTTGTTTCCTGCCTCAGCAAACAGCATCACCATTATTACAGACATTACCAGCTGTCTTCTGAAATTTGTTCTTTCTTCATTGGCAGCTGCCTACTTCCACATTTCCCACTCTCACTGCAGGCAGGTGTGGTCATATGGCCAAGTTCCCACCAATGGAGCATGAACATATGTGGTATGGGCCGTTGCAAGGTCTACCTCTTAACACTCTATCTTCCTCTGTTCTAGCTTCTGGCTGACAGAGTTGACAACAGTCTTAGAAGGCATATTAAGAAGATGGCAGATCCTCCAACCTGGATTCCTGAAGGACTGTATGAAGCAGTCACCACCTGATCTAATGATAAAGTTAAAAATTCTTAATTGTGCAACAAGGTATGCAACAACCACTTTGGATTATTAAATGAGTAATACATATAAATTTCTTATCCTTTAAGCCACTGAATTTTGAGGTTCTCTTTAACAGTTTAGCTTAGCTTAATTGATAAACCATTTATCCATTAAGATTTAAGCAGCAATCTTACAGTAGAGGTGGAGGCAGAGAGGTGTCCAACAACATGTATCAAACCATTAAGTTCTAACGCAGAACTTTAATTCATCTGTTTCTCCAACACCAAGCCTATTCCCTAGTTCTAGCCATAATCATCCGACCTAGGTTACTACAACAGCTTTCTAGCTGATTGCCCATACTTCCAGACTTACAAGGTCCATCTATTTTCCAAAGTACAAAGTGATAGGATAAAATAAAATGTCAGTGTGTTACACCTATAATACACATTGCTGCCTTCCAGAGAATATCCACACAAGGCCTATAAAATTCTTTATTACTTGGTTCTTGCTCCAACCACACTGAACCATCAGTTCCCTGAAAGGCTAAAGAAAGACGCATTTTCTAGAGCTAGGAGATAAAGCCAGGGATAGAACAGAGCTGGCAAGAAAACTTTCAATGCGACAGTAGTGATGTAATGATGTTTTAAATGTTTTAATAAATATTTTAAATAAGGTTTTTAATCAACTAGTTTTTAACAATCCTTTAAAAGTTAACATTAACGAAAGACAATCAGAATGTTTTATTAAATTCAAAAAAATCATGATGGCCAAACTATTTTGCAAAATAGGTGCCATGCCTCATTTTCTACCTTAATGTCTAATGAGAAAGAAGCAAACATCAAGAAAGTATGCAGACAGAAGGACTTTAATCATAAAAGCAAATGCCAAGATAGTTGGAGTTAGCAGGGAAGATGACCAATTTCCAAGCACCAATTCAGTAACTGTTTATAGAATTATCAGAAGAATATCCCATGTTATTATTAGGGTGCTGTGTTTACAAATGTAAAAGACAAAAGTAAAAGGCACTGAAACTATGTTTTGAAACTAGGACATTTAAATCACAAGAAAAATAAAGTACTGTTATAATATGAAAATAGATTATCCAAAGTTAGACAAATAAAATGAAAATCCACAATCCCCCAAAATAGGTATTTTGAACTTGGTCTACTCAGTTTGGTTACCCATTGTCAACATCCTTAAGATAGTCCTGTTTAGATCACAAAGAGAGAACACAGTGATGCAACACCACATACACTTTTTTTTATTTTCATAGATTTTTTAAAAATTACATTCTTGAGATGTCTATCCAGACTTTTCACAAAAAGCAAACTGACTCCTACTGAAAAACAAACAGGACTGAAAAACATACAATCAGTTCCCTAGGTTTTACAAAATAAATTAATATACTTCAAAAAGGAAAATCTAAAAACAGAAAATGAATTACCCCAACTTATTCCCATAATTAGAGTTAAACTCTAAGCAATAAATTCCATAACATAGCAAAACACAGACACACACACACAAAATCCCTCTGCCATTAAATTAGAAAAACATAACAGTAATTCCGATAAGTTCTTGCTCTCAGATGGCTAAAAACTAAACTTTATAAAGACCTTGAAATAATGGTCTCAACATTAAATATTCTAAATTTCAGTTTCTATTGAATATCTTCATCTGTAAATCTACTAACAGTTTTTGAAAAGAACAGACACTATTTCTTTGTCCACTAGGGAAGTACAGCCTAAAATGAAATTTTAAAAAACCAAACACTTTCTTTGGTTTTTTTCCCTAAATCTTTTACCTAATGGGTTAAATAAATATATTAAATGTGTTTAATAAAGATATTAAAATGTGAATTCTTCAAAATTGTAATTAATAAAATTTCATGTGAAATCTCAGCTAATTTTAAATATTTGATGTTACCAAAATATTTCTCATTTATAGACTTCTCATAAGATACTGAAGTTTTAAGGGAGATTGAGAAATGGAAATATCTTGCTAATGCTAAATAACTTGCTAAACTGCTAGAAGACTAAATGAGCATACTTCATTTGACAAAAATAAAATATTACATTTGAAGGGCAAGTGAGGAGATACAATAAAATTCAGCAGACTATTTGCTATAACACAACTCTAAAAAACTGCCATCAGTCTAACATTAACTCCAAAGCAGACTTTAGAGGCCCATAGGGCTCTCCAACCAGAAGACACTTTTAGGTAATAAGGTTGTATCCAGAGTCTTACCAGGGAAGCACTCCAGTATAATGAAAATAAACAACCTTTCTGTCAAAAGATTCAAGTGTAATTCTTAGTTCTACTTCTAATTGTGTGAACTTAGAAATACACTTAAATATTCTAAACTTCAGTTTCTTTGCCTTTCAAATGTATTTAAGAATAATGATATCTACATCACTCATCTCAGAGGACTACTTTCCCTGAAAATAACTCTTGTGAGGGGACTCTCTGTAATAAAGTACCATGCACAAATGCTAGTTAAGTTTGTTCCTTCTTTATAAACAACAAACATTTACTGAAACTCTGAGCTAGGTGCTGTACTGACTGAGCATTAATGGATGGCTGAAGCAAACAAACAGCCAACTAACCATGGTTGTAGCTGTTTGGAGCCTTAAAGTCTGGTGATAATACAGATACAACTTACAACAATGTAGTCGCTAAGTACTACATAAAATAATAATGTACTCTGAATGCAAAAGGAAAATGTGATCAGTGCTGCCTGTGGAATTCAGGGCACATTTCAAAGGAGGTAATGCCCAAACTGCATACAAATTTGTCAGACTGAGATAATGGGAAGTTTAATTCCATAAAGAAGGAAACAATCTCTGTACATTCACAGAGGTACTCAAGAGCTCAAGTTTGCGCACTTGCAAATAGTTCAAACATTGCTATTATCTGGCGGTGGGAGATGGTAATTGATAAGAATGGCAGTGGCAGGACAAAAGGATGTTAGTGAGAAAGACCAGAGGCAGGAAAACCACTGAAATTCTATTTATAATGGTCTATATGAGACATACGTATACAGGAGAGTGGCTAGATACCTTTAATTAAAATAGCAAATAAAGGAAAAGGAACAGACTTTTTCTGGGTAATGTAAAGAGAGGTTTTGTAATAAAATGTGTAATTTAAGGTACCTAGGTGGAGGTGTCCAGTAAACACACAGGCTAACATATCAGAAGAAAGATCAAGGCTTGAAATTTAAATTTGTAAATCTTCAGTATTAAGGGACTGGATGAGATTCCCTCTACATTAGGAGGGGGAACACTGTACCCTAAAGAAGTAAACTGCTTTTCCTATTTTATATGCTTAAAAATGTAAGCTACTCCATTAGGGTCAAAGGAAGTACAATTTAATCTTGATTTTACAGTCAAGTCAGTGCTCTAATTGATATTTATCTTCCTGAAACTTGCTTAGTCACATTATTTATTATTACTCATATGTTATTAGTGATCTTTTATTATCACAGCTCTAACTTTGGGGTCTCTCAGAAGTTCCGTTGTAGTACTTAAAGAGTCCCCAAAGCTCCCTGCATTCAACAGTATCAGGAAGGTCCTCCAAAACAGAATGAACTTCTCCCAGATGAGAATTAATCAAATAGTTACTGCAAATGTGGTTTATGTTTTAGGACATATAAAACACTAGAGTTTAAAATATGGTCCCTGTCTTTAAAATGACTACAATCCTCACTTGAGTGAAAAGACAAGAACACAAGTAATAAGACCAAGCATTAAGGAGGTAATTTTAATCCTGAATATAATATCTTCTAGTCCTTGGAAGAGCAACAAGAAGTAATACGTGCTCTCTCTCCCAAAACACCTGTATAGCTTTGGGAAAATTGTTTTGGTTTTAATGGCAATTTTATGAAGGGCCACTAGATGGCAATACTGCACTCAAAAATGATTAAGAAACTATTTGATCATTTTCATCACAGTAACTTTTAGAACCATGAAAGGTATGTTTTTCAAGACCCTGTGAGGGTTTTAGAGACTTTAAATCCCTCATTTTAAAGTTGAGAATAATGAGATAAAGAGAGATTAAGTGACTTGCCTAAGATTCCACTACTATTTAAATGGCAATGCCAGGACTACAGACAAAATTTCCTTATTTAGGCCTAAGGTTTTATGTTCTTTGCATTAAAAAACTGTACCAAGTTATAGTTTCTTCTCTAAAAAATAAAATTAATTTCAACTTACATGGAAAGCACACTTTTTTCATATAGGACAGTCACATAAAGAGAAAAAGATATTTCATCATTTGGGTAAGCACTGAAGCAAAGACTTGGTAAAATAAAAACTCAGATGAGGTATTATCACTGCAGCTAGAAGTCTTAGGAAAAGTTGGGATTTAAGATAGCTACTGAAAAAACTGAACAGGTGTGACAGAGGCAAAAACCTCGTTCTAAAGTTCTGTATTTCCCAAGGCCAAGTGGGACAAAGTATGAACACTGATGTTCAAAATGAGAAATGATTCTTCAAGTTTAAAGGAATAATATTCCCCCTAATTTTAACCTGGTGGTTCTCCTTTCTTCTACTGTGGCACACATGATGGAGGAGATCCACATTGGTCACACACACCCCCAACGTTTGGTTCCCGTGTACTAGGTGTAAACTCCATCCAGTTTTCCTCGAATTCAAATAAGATATCCAAAATCATATGAGATGTAATGATAAGCTGAAATATACTGTATTTCTGAAACAAAAAAAAAAACCCTAGCAATAATTTCTGGAACATTTCAGTTATTCTTTGTGTAACAACTAATTACTTAGAAAATACTTCAAAGTGGCAACACTTCAATGAGTGCACTACGGTAAATGCTTACCTTTATGCTTGTAACAAAGAAATATGAATAAAAAATCATTTGCTGTATGAAAAATTGGGAACAATACATTAAATCTGCTAAACACAAACTTCAGTATGTTACTAAAATTTACTGGAACAATGCCTGTATTTTAAAGTCGTGCCATTAAATTAGGCCTACTTCTCTGATTTTAAGGAAATTAGAATCATTTGAATCTGAAGAGAAGTTTAAAGCAGCACACAAACCCCTGAAGGACAGAGTATTTGCTTGTAAAACAAAATAATATACCAAGTTTTTATCTTATAAAGTTTGGTAAGCAGAAAAATTCAGTATTCAATTCAGTATCCATTACTGAACAATATAAAGTTATAGAATTTTATACTTCCTACTTAAGCTCAAAATTCCTACGTCAGTTCAGAGAGGCAATGGAGATCACAGCTCAGAGAATGAACACACCACAACCCTGAGACTCCACTGAAACCCAACATTTCATTTTAAAAGGAAAAATTAATGGGAAAATGGATTTTGGTATGCAAAACTTGGCTTTACAGTCCATTTTCTATTCCAGTGTAAATAAATTACCTGCATTAAAAAATCTGTGAGATGGAAAACAGTATTTAGCTGTTCTCTATCTCTACTAAAACCTAACATGAAAATAAGAAAAGGATATATGTAAAGTGTGACTGACACATACTTGTATTAAAAAAGGATGATCTAACCACAGTGAAATCTCAGTTAACCAGCTAAGCAAACAGAATTCCTAAGCAAGCAGAATATCCCCCCAAAAAACAGTCACTGAAATTTAGTCCTTCAAAAAACATACAAATTTTGGATTAAATACATATTTGGACCCATTTATTTTTTTCCTTCAATTTCTATCAAGAGCCCCTATTATATATGATGGAAAGAATAAAAAATTAGGAGTTGGAAACCTTGATCTATATACTCTTGACTCTGCCAATAAATATTTTTGATCTTTAAAGTCACTCATTCTTTTCTAGGTCTCTGTTTTCTCAAATGCAAAAATGAGGGCTACAGCTTTTCAGCTCTAGAAGTTTTAAACTTAAAAAAAAAAACCATACAAACTTTTCTTAAAATATTAATCATAAGTGTAGTATATAAAACAAAGAAAAGCAGAAAAGCTCTGGCTAAAGTAGGTAAGGGAACTGGAGCTCTGTGTATAACCACCCATCTACATCACAGTTTCTGAGGGGTTTAATGGAATTCAATAGATCCAAAATACCATTTAAAAACTCTAAACACTAAACAATGAAAATAATTTTCATATGATGTCACAGACATTGCAAGAATAAAAAAAAAATATTTTTTGCCCTATAAAAAATTCAAACTGAAGAGGACTTTTTTCAACTAACCAGAAACTGGCAAAGATTAAGTGAAAGTAAATATCTATTTCTAAGAATTCTAGTTAACTGATATTTCATTATAGTTATCATTACACTAAAGAAATCACAGAATTGCCATAAATGAAGAATTTCAGAATTACATCAATGTGTGTGTGTGTGTGTGTGTGTGTGTGTGTGTATCTGAAAATAAAGAAACAATGCTGTCTGACAGGAAAGGAATGGGCTTAACTAGGATACATCAAACCCAAAATCCACTACCTCACAAACTATTTCATTTTGAAATTCCATATTGGTTCTAGTAAGACAAGTCATATTTCACTACCACCAGACATAAAAGGAGACAAATGGGATACACACACTAACTTTAGCAGAGAAGTTATACACTGAAATTCCTCACAACAGTTTGTTTAAATAAAAGGTCTAGGGAGTTTAAAACAAGCAAAGACATCTGTAGACATAACTTAAAAGAATAAGGAACTCCAAAATAATAATTAAAACATGTTTAAACATGCAATATAAAAAGCATACATTAAAGTTTTTCACTAATCACAAAAAAAATTTTGAATGTGTGGATCTGCATTAGAAATTTAAGCATGAGTTTTTAAAAATTCCTAAGTTTACTAGAGATACATTTAAAATGGTACTTTTTAAAATTATATTTATCTCTTAATGTTAAAAAATGAAATATTTTTAAATTGAGATAAAAGTATCAAATTTAAACTTAGAATAATCAACCTAATGTGGTATAAAATTTTGTTATTTAACATATTTCACCATGAGAACTAAATTTCTCTTCTGTTAAAAATATAATCAATAAGGTGTTCTCAGTATAGCTTCTAAAACTGGTCTCTAATGTCTGCAACATTCATTTGAAAGTACTCTTACCTTTCTTCTGAGCTATACAATCGAGCAAGCCCAAAATCTGCAAGTTTTATCTGCCCTCTGGTGGAAGTAAGACAAAATGAACAAAAGATTTTAGTCTACTCTGAATTGATCATATACATTCATATTCTATTCCTAGAAGTAGTAAAAAAATACAGATACGAACTCTAACTTTGATTACACTGCAGTACCCAAGGTTCTACAAGAAAAGGCAAATAAATTCAAAACAAGGTAAATAAGGTAAAAACTTAATACTTTCCTTTAGATAATTTTAGCTATATTATATTACTACTACTACTACTGTAACAGTACTAGTATAACAGTATTTTAGGACTATCCAGTTCCTATTTAGACAATTAAAATTCAATGAAAATAAAACAAAATGAGATAATTTCTACTACTTAGTAATAAAACAAATTACTTTTTCAAGTCAGTAATGTGCAAGAACTAAATCATATCATTTTAAATTTATGTTCAATTTTTCAGTTCTTAGAGGGGCTAACTGCCTAAAATACTTTCTACTAACTAAAATCAGGACCAGGCATGCCTCAGTTAAACTAACAAACAGTACAAATCACAACAGAATTATCAGAGTTCAGGTTCTGCTGTCAGAAAAAAATTTAACAAAAGCTATATATATATATATGTATGTATGTGTATGTGTACATATATATGTGCGCATATATACAGGCACTTCAAAAATGTTCATTTTAAAACTGTGAAGACTGCTTTTGAAAAAATTATAAATTAAAAAAATTTCCTATTTTTAATCTAAAGCTGAAATCATACTATTAATTAGAAGACCTAGTCACATTATTTTGAAGACTATCAAACAAAAAAGTCAACTAAGTATTATTTGATGTATATTACAAACTGTTACTGCAAGTTAACTGAATGATATTTAATACAACTTCATATGTACAAACTGTAATATTGTTGATTATGTTAAAATAGTTTGAGCAGTAAATGTTAAATCCTTTTAACAGAATCAAGGTATACATTACATAATACTCATTTTAAACATTTACATCAAACTCATACCATACCTATTATTTAGAAGAATATTTGAACACTTAATATCTCTATGCAAAAAGTTCTTCTTATGACAATAATCCAGACCTTCCATGAGCTGTCTCATAAATGACTTTATGTGATTTTCATTAAAATGAACCAAGCCTGATTCCAGTAGTCCCATCAGATCGTGGTCCATATATTCAAACACCAGATAAAATGCACCTAGGGACAAGAATAATTAATGCATTAAAGATTTTTATTCTTCCAACTTTCCCATAGGTTCAGAATTTTTAAAAATAAAATTCTGGCAAGAAAATTAATCCTTGAAAATAAGAGCTACTTTGTCACTTTAATAATGTTCATCTTGCTATCTGAATTTAATATCAATAAATACATCCCAAGGAAACATCCAAGCCAGTTTTTTTCTTCTGAAGAAAACTGTTCTGATATAAAATCAACTCATATTTCCACGATGCACAGTTCCTGGATGTGATTAATGTAAAATAAATTCTTAATTTTTTTACATATCGAACAAACTTGGCAGAGGCTGAATAAAATTAGTATAGCTCAACAAAGAAATTTTAGAGGTGTTAAAAGAATTGCTTATAATAAAAAAAGATACACCCAACTGTATTTTTGATAGCTTCTATTAAGCCTTCAAAGAAGATATAATTTGTTTATACAGCTCCAGAGCATTTGAAAGCATATCAATCACTTTACCTTATAAAACCAGCTTAATCCTGCTTCCAAAACCTAATGTAGCACACAGCACATACACAACTGTATGTACTAAAGATTCAAAATTCCTAAATGAAACTTGCACAAACTGAATCCAAACTATATTTTAAAATATCCCAATCAGGCAGTTTATTAAGAATGGAAATGCTAGTAAAATTCAATGCATCAGTCTGTCAAAGAAAAAAGTTATCAATATACCCAAAAAGGCAACCGAAGAAAGTTCATGGTAAGTTCCTAATTAAAAACAGAACAAATCTCAAAGTAACGTGCAATAGAAGGATTCTTTCTTAAAAGTTTAAAATATAATAACCATATTATAATGATATAACTATAATATAATAACCAAAACATAATATAAAAACCAACAACCAATGTCATATTTGATAGTAAAAGGCCAGGTGTTATATTCAAGACAAAAATGTTATTACTGATTCATAAGTTAGTAATTAAAGTTAAAGACAAAGTATAAATATTAAGAAACGAAAATATAATTATTGGCAGATAACTGTCCTCCTGGTAAAGTCCAAAAGAATAAAAAGAAAAGTAGCTAGGTTAAAGAAAATCATATACAAAAGGCAAAAGACTTCAATTATTCCAGCAACAATTCACTGAAAATAAGATTTAAATGATGCCACAATAGGAAAAGAATATAAAGAAATGACCAGAACAAGCTTTATAGGAATTATACATATCCATTAAGAAATACCAAATTTAAAAATTTTGTATTTTAAAGCAATTTCAATAAAAGATTCAATTATTTATTTTTTTCTTTTGCTTAGGGGACACTTGACAAAATAATTCTAAGTTCACCTTGAAGAAAACAAACAACCAGGATACCAGTCAAAACGTTTCTGAAAATAAACATTTTTCCTACAAGAAATTAATATGACCTATTGCACTATATGGACAGACAGAAAATTCTAATATGAGGCAGAAATCAAATCCCAAATATGTATCTCATAATTATGAAAAGAGCCACTTTGCTAGTGAAGAAAACAAGAGGCAAAATGGTATGTAACCCCATGGGGAGATGGGGTGTTATACCTAAGACAAAACCCATTAGAAAATTGACAAATTTCACTAAATAAAAATTTTAAATCACATACACAAGAAAACAATATGAAACAGAGGTAAATAGCAAATGACAAACTAAAAAAACATACTTGCAACATATAACAGATTAATATCCTTAATATAAAAACAAAATCTTACAAATCAGTACAAAAAAGACCAACTCTACAACAGAAAATGAGAAATAAAGTGAACTGTCAATATGCAAAAGTACACCTGTGTCCAAAAAGATGGAAAACAATTTAACCTATTAATCAAAATATATAAATCATAAAGCAACAATATACTACTCTGACTAAAGGGAAAATATTTCAAAAGAAGGACATGGTATTAACAGAGACGTGAGATAGACACTGTTAAATAGTGCCAGTAGCAAACTGGTATATTTACAAAATATAATTTGGCAATATACATCAAAGCTTTAAAAAGTACATACCCTTTTATATAGCAAATTCATTTAGAGATATTTAGCATAAGGAATTGAAGACTGAAAAGATTTAGCTATAAGCATGTTCACTAAAAGCAATGTAGTAACAAAATACTTAAAACAATAAACAAACAAAAAGAACTTTGATATATCAATACCATATCACTTTGAAAAATACTGTACAATATTGATGTGGAAATTTATTGATGAATGGAGAGTTCAATAGATTTTCAAATATTTTGTATTTGATACATCTATCTCACTATCTTTAATGGTATTAAGTAAAACAGACAAAACAAAATGTTTAGAGTTGCACAGTCCAATACAGTTACTACCAGCCACATGGCCATAGAACACTGAAATGGCCCTGTCTGAATGTGCTGGAAGTGTGAATGAAACACGCTGAATTTCAAAAGCTTACTACAAGAAAATACAAAATATCTTGATAATTTGTTATACTGATTACATATGGAAATGATCTATTTGATATGTTGGATTAAATAAAAATATTAAAATTAACAGACTGGCTTTTTTAATAAGGCTAATAGATCATTTTTCATTAAAATATAATGGCTTGCATTCTATGTCTATTAGTACTGAATTAGAGGTATAGGAATTGAAATAGGAGAGCTAAAACTACCTCTATGTGCAGATGATATGATCTTTTGGTCTCTGAAGACATAAACTTCAATGAAAAAATAAAAACAGTGAAACAATGTAGAAAAATAGCATAAACATATAGTAACCATTAACATAACTACCAATTAAAAGACAAAGTGGAGGGCTCAATTTATACTAAATTTAAAATTTTTAAGATGTACAAAATCCTTCAGTGTCAATATAAAACACTCTTACATAGCAGAAAACTATACACAAAAAAAATGGACACAATCTTAGATAGGAAGACTCAACATGATAAAGATGTCAGTTTTCCCTAAGTAATTTATAAATTAAGCACAAGCTCAACTTTTAAAAATACCTTGTTTTTTTTCTCCTACAATTAAGTTGATGTTATATCTACACAGAAAAATAACTATGTAAGAACAGCAACAAAAACACCTGAAAGAGAAAGGAGAGATGGGCACTAGGCTCTACCAGATATTAAGACAGCGTAGATTTCTGTAACTATAAAGTATGATACTGGTAAATGAACATGAAATAAAAGAGAAACCCAGAAATGTACTCAAGTACATATAGAACTTTAGCATATGATAAAGATAGCATATCAATTCACTGGGGGAAAAGGTGGACTTAGTAACTAGCCATTTGGGACAACTGAATGGCCAGACTGGTCTGTTCCTCACAACATATACCAGGCTAAAAAACCAGTTATAAATATGAAAAATAAAACCATGAAAGTATTGTTTAAAAAACATGAACTCCTTAATAACCTCACAGCAGAGAAAACTTTCCTAACCAGGAATTAAACCAAGTAGCACTAAGGGGGAAAGATTGATAATGTGACTACGTAAAAATAAAGCCTATTACAGCATGACTAAAAACACTGCAGAGCAAATTTAGAAAAATACAGCAAATTGAACAAAATTCATTAGCAACTTATTTTCCCGGTAAATGATTAATAGCCACTGTAAAAGTTCTCTCTAAATCAAAAAGAGAAAGATTAACAATCTTACAAACAGTGGGTAAAGGAAGACACACAGACAAAAAGGTGGCAGTAAATTGGCCTTAAACTAACGGGAACTCGCTTAACCTTGCTCATAATGAAAATCAGTTTTTCAAACTAAAACTTCACCACAATAACAAATCGACAAAAACCAAAGATTGACACCAGACTTATTGGAAAAGCTAGAGGAACACTCTCATACATTGCTACCAAGTTGGCAATATCTAGCTCAATTACATTAGCATTTCCCCTTTGACCTATCAAACCTAATTCCAGGAACCTGTCCCCAAAAGTTCACTGACAAACATACAAGATGATATAGAGCTATTTATTCAATGCTGCATTATTTCTAATAGTAAAAGACTGGAAACAAAGCAAACTATCTACCAGTCAGAGACTGAATGAACTATTCACAGGGTGGAGCACAGTGAAGCCATAAAACAGATGAGGGCCACCTCTATGTACCGATGTGGAGTAGGCTTTAGGACATATGATTAAGTGAAAAGACCTAGACACAACAGAGCATTACTATGCTACCTCTTATATAAAAAAAGGAGGGTGAATATGCAGAGGAGAAAAACTGACAGGATGAACCTAAACACTTAAAACATCTGTCCACAAGTCAAGTGACAAGATGGTGGCATGAGAGGTGAGACAGAGAGCTCCTCACAAAACCACAAACAGTACAAAAATATAGTTAGTAAATACAACTAACCTTCAGACAGCAACAAGAAAGAAGGCTGAACCAGACTGCATACAGACCTCACGAACAGAGCAAACCTCACGAAACAGGGTAACGTAGGAAAGCCTTAATCCGGTGGGACCCAGGCCCTTCCCCACCCCAGCTCACCCACGGGAAGAAGAGAAACGGAGAGCGGGAGGGGGTGAAAGCCTGGGACTACTGGACACCTAGCCCTGGACATCTGCTTTGTGAGCAAAATCCTATAGTGTGTGGTGCCCTGGGCATTGGGGAGCTCGGACAGGCGGAGTGCTTGCAAAATTGACAACATGGCCGTTTGTGGAGGAGGGGATCCACACCCAGTCAATCTGTGTTGGAGGAAAGGCAGGGAGACTGAGAGGCTTCCTAACAGGGAGAGGGCTGCTGAAGGGGCGGGGTTTGCACAGAGCTTGCTGTGCAGGAGAAGGGTGAGCTGGACAAAGTTGCCTGGATTGCTCTGCCCAGCTGGTTGGGAACTTTGAGGAGCTTCAGGTGCTCCATCCCCCTGACTGCCTACTCAGCTCTGAGGCCCCCACTGTGACACATAGCCTGCGGAGCCTTCCTCCTAGCCTGCAAGCACCTGCTTGCAAACCAGCAGACACTGCACAGGCGCCAGGCCAGCCAGAGGGAGGCCTCGCCTACAACAGCTGAGACGCAAAGCACAGAAGTTTACCCGTGTGTGCTTGGCCCACTGCCTCTGGCGCTGGAGACAGGCACCACAGACGGGAAGCAGCAACAGATCTTTCCTCCCTCTCAGGCACCAGCTCTGCTCCCCTACGACCCCCAACCTCACTCTAGGGGCTAAGCAGCTCCACAGACTGGAGTTTCTGAACACTAGTGGGCACCACACAGAAAAATAAAACGTGAAAAAATATAACTCAGACAAAAATCTTACAAACCCCAGAAAGAGGACCAAATGAAACCGAACTCGACAATCCTCCTGAAAGAGAGTTCAAAATTAAAACTATAAACATGTTTATGGAGGTACAGAAAAATATTGAAGACCTCAGGAATGAATTTACGATGGAGATTCAATCATTAAGAAATACCATATCTGAAATGAGACATACAATGGAGGGATTTAAAAGCAGATTAGATGTAGTAGAAGAGACAGTAAATGGAATAGAAATTAGAGAAGAGGAATACAAAGAAGCTAAGGCACAGAGAGAAAAAAGGATCTCTAAGAATGAAAGAATATTAAGAGAACTGTGTGACCAATCCAAACGGAACAATATTCGCATTATAGGGGTACCAGAAGAAGAAAAGAGAGAAAAAGGGATAGAAAATGTCATTGAGGAGGTAATTGCTGAAAAATTCCCCAATCTGGGGAAGGAGATAGTCTCTCAAGCCATGGAGGTGCACAGATCTCCCAACACAAGGGACCCAAGGAAGACATATCAAGACATATAATAATTAAAATGGCAAAGATCAAGGATAAAGACAGACTTTTAAAAGCAGCTAGAGAGAGAAAAAGATCACATACAAAGGAAAACCCAACAGGATATCATCAGACTTCTCAACAGAAACCTTACAGACCAGAAGGGAGTGGCATGATGTATTTAATGCAATGAAGCAGAAGGGCCGAGAACCAAGAATACTCTACCCAGCAAGGTTATCATTTAAATTTGAAGGAGGGATTAAACAATTTTCAGAGAAGCAAAAGCTGAGAGAATTTACCTCCCACAAACCACCTCTACAGGGAATTAGGAGGGACTCCGATAGATGGAAGTATTCCTAATGCTAAACAGATATCACTGAAGGGAAGACAAGGAGTACAGAATATGATTCATAACATACAAAGAATGGAGGAGGAAGAAAAAGGAGGAAAAAACAAAAAAAAGAACCTTTAAGTTGTGTTTGTAATAGTATAGGAAGTAAGTTAAATTAAACATTTAGATAGTAAGGGAATTTCCCTTGAACCTTTGGTAACCAAAAGGTAAAGCCTGCAGTGGGAATAACTACATACCTATCATTAATCACCCTAAATGTAAATGGTCTGAATGCACCAATCAAAAGATACAGAGTTACTGAATGGATAAAAAAACAAGATCCATCAATATACTGCCTACAAGAGACCCACTTCAAACCCAAAGACATACACAGACTAAAAGTAAAGGGATGGAAAAAGATATTTCACACAACTAATAGTGAGAAAAAAGCTGGAGTTGCAGTACTTATATCAGATAAAATAGACTTCAAAACAAAAAAATTCACAAGAGACAAAAAAGGACATTACATAATGATAAAGGGGTCAGTCCAACAAGAGGATATAACTATTATAAACAGCTATGCACCCAACACAGGATCACCTACATATGTGAAACAAATACTAACAGAATTAAAGGGAGAAATAGAATGCAATGCATTCATTTTGGGAGACTTCAACACACCACTCACTCCAAAGGACAGATCAACCAGACAGAAAATAAGTAAAGAGACAGAGGCACTGAACAACATATTAGAACAGATGGACCTAACGGACATCTACAGAACACTCCATCCAAAAGCAACAGGATACACATTCTTCTCAAGTGCATATGGAACATTTTCAAGAATAGATCATATATTAGGCCACAAAAAGAACCTCAGTAAATTCAAAAAGACTGAAATTGAACTAATCAGCTTCTCAGATCACAAAGGTATGAAACTAGAAATAAATTATACAAAGGAAACAAAAAGCCCACAAACACATGGAGCCTTAATAACATGCTCCTAAATAATCAATGGATCAATGACCAAATAAGATCAAGCAATATATGGAGACTAATGACAACAATAATTCAACACCACAAAATCTGTGGGATGCATCAAAGGCTGTGCTAAGAGGGAAATATATTGCAATTCAGGCATGCCTCAGGAAAGAAGAACCATCCCAAAAGAACAGTCTAAACTCACAATTAATGAAACTACAAAAAGGAAGAACAAATGAGGCCCAAAGTGAGTAGAAGGAGGAACATAATAAATATTAAAGCATAAAAAAATAAAATTCAGAAGAATAAAACAATAGAAAGAATCAATGAAAGCAGGAGCTGGTTCTTGAAGAAAATAAACAAAATAGATAAGCCCCTAGCCAGACTTATCAAGAAAAAAAGAGAGTCTACACACATAAACAGAATCAGAAATCAGAAAGGAAAAATCACTACAGACACCACAGAAATACAAATTATGAGAGAATACTATGAAAAATTATATGCTAATAAACTGGATAACCTAGAAGAAATGGACAACTTTCTAGAAAAATACAACCTTCCAAGGCTGACCCAGAAAAAATCAGAAAATTTGAATAGACCAATTACCAGCAAACAAATTGAATTGGTAATCAAAAAACTACCTAAGAACAAAACTCCTGGACCAGATGGTTTCACTGCTGAATTTTATCAAACATGTAGTGAAGACCTAATATGCATCCTCATTAAAGTTTTCCAAAAAGAAGAAGAGGAGGGAATACTCCCAAATTCATTCTACGAGGCCAACATCACTCTAATACCAAAAACAGGCAAAGACACCACAACAAAAGAAAATTACAGACCAATATCCCTGATGATCATAGATGCAAAAATACTCAACAAAATATTAGCAAACTGAATTCAAAACTACATCAAAAAGATCATCCATCAGGATCAAGTGGGATTCATCCCAGGGATGTAAGGATGATACAACATTAGAAAATCCATCAACATCATCCACTACATCAACAAAAAGAAGGACAATAAAATACCTAGGAATAAACCTAACCAAGGAAGTGAAAGACCTATACCCTGAAAACTACAAGACACTCCTAAGAGAAATTAAAGAGGACACTAATAAATGGTAATTCATCCCATGCTCTTGGCTAGGAAGAATTAATATTGTCAAAATGGCCATCCTGCCTAAGGCAATCTACAGATTCAATGCAATCCCTATCAAAATACCAATAGCATTCTTCAATGAACTAAAACAAATAATTCTAAAATTCATATGGAACCACAAAAGACCCCGAATAGCCAAAGCAATCCTGAGAAGGAAGAATAAAGCTGGGGGGATTACACTCCTTGACTTCAAGCTCTACTACAAAGCTACTGTAATCAAGACAATTTGGTACTGGCACAAGAACAGACCCATAGACCAGTGGAACAGAATAGAAAGCCGAGATATAAACCTAAGCATATATGGTCAATTAATATATGATAAAGGGGCCATGGATATACAATGGGGAAATGACCGCCTCTTCAACAGCTGATGTTGGCAAAACTGGACAGCTACATGTAAGAGAATGAAACTGGATTACTGTCTAACCCCATACACAAAAGTATACTCAGAATGTATCAAGGACCTGAATGTAAGTCATGAAACCATAAAGCTCTTAGGAAAAAACATAGGCAAAAATCTCTTGGACATAAACACGAGCAACTTCTTCATGAACATATCTCCCCAGGCAAGGGAAACAAAAGCAAAAATGAATGAATGGGACTATATCAAACTAAAAAGCTTCTGTACAGCAAGGGATACCATTAGTAGAACAAAAAGATATCCTACAGTATGGGAGAATATATTTGTAAATGACATATCTGACAAGGGATTAACATCCAAAATATATAAAGAACTCACATACCTCAACACCCAAAAAGCAAATAACCCTATAAAAAAATGGGCAGAGAATATGAACAGACACTCTCCAAAGAAGAAATTCAGATCGCCAACAGGCACATGAAAAGATGCTCCATATCGCTAATAATCAGGGAAATGCAAATTAAAAGCACAGTGAGCTATCACCTCACACCAGATAGGATGGCCAACATAGAAAAGACTAGGAACAAGAAATCCTGGCAAGGATGCAGAGAAAGGGGAACCCTCCTACACTGCTGGTGGGAATGTAAGCTAATTCAACCATTGTGGAAAGCAATATGGAGGTTCCTCAAAAAACTAAAAATAGCAATACCATTTGACCCAGGAATTCCACTCCTAGGAATTTACCCAAAGAATACAACTTCTCAGATTCAAAAAGTTATATACACTCCTATGTTTATCGCAGTACTATTTACAATAGCCAAGATATGGAAACAACCTAAGTGTCCATCAGTAGAAGAATGGATAAAGAAGATGTGGTACATATACATAATGGAACACTATTCAGTCATAAGAAGCAAACAAATCCTACTGTTTGCAACAACATGGATGGAGCTAGACGGTATTATGCTCAGTGAAGTAAGTCAGGCAGAGAAAGACAAATACCAAATGATTTCCCTCATTTGTGGAGTATAACAGCGAAGCAAAACTGAAGGAACAAAATAGCAGCAGACTCCCAGACTCCAAGAAGGGACTAATGGTTATGAAAGAGGAGGGGTGGTGGAGGGCAGCAGAAGGGGATTGTGGCGGTATCATGATTGCTGCCCATGGTGTGTGTGGGGTCATGGGGAAGATAGTGTAGCTCAGAGAAGACAAACAGGGAGTCTGTGACATCTTACTATACTGATGAACAGTGACTGCAATGGGGTGTTGGGGGACTCAATAGTAAGGGTGAATGTAATAACCACACTGTTTTTCTTGTGAAGACTTCATAAGAGTGTGTATCAATGGTACCTTAATTAAAAAAAAAAAGAAGCTTACCAACCTCACATAAAGGAAATATCCAACTCCAGCACCCTTTCGCATTCCTAACTCCCTTAAGTGGAAAGCAAGAAAACCAATAAATAGTGTAAAGGACAAAGCCCAAGAATACTGAGACCAAATCATAGGACTATAGAATATATCCCCTCCACTCACAATATATAAACATATAATAAGAGAGGAATGTAACTAAACTAACTGTACATCTTAGACCTTATTTAAGAAGTCTCCAAGGAAACTGAAACACACGAGAGAAAATTTTAGCCACTGATACAGTCAGCATGGCCTAAACACTAGCCAGATAAACATAAAACTTAACACTAAAGGCAAATTTACCTCCATTCCTTTTATCCAGCACATGATGTCCAGCTTTCAACAAAAAATTACAAGTCATGCTAAAACTAAGCGAACACCAGAATCAGAATTAAATATACCAGAGAAATTGGAATGAACATACCAGGAATTTTAAATAACTCTGATTAATATTCTAAGAGAAATATTAGACATGGAAAAAGGAGACAACAGAAAAAGTAGACAACATACAATTTCAGATGGGTAGCACAGAAATGAAAATCCTAACAGTGATTCAAAAGGACATGCTAGAAATCAAAAATGCTGTAAAAGAATAAAGAATGCCTTTCATGGGCTCATTAATTCACTGGATATGGCCCAGTGAAAACTCAGTGAGCAACAGGAACTTCCAAAACTGAAATGCAAAGGAAGGGGAAAGAAAAAAAAAAAAGAATGAAAAAGATAGAATACCCAAAGAAACATGGGACAATTACAAAAGGTGTTAGTATGTATGTAATGGGAATACTAAAAATAAAAAAAAAGAGAAACAGAAGAAACATTAGATCTTTGAAATTTTGAAAAACTTTGAATAAAGCTTTTGAAATCTGAAATGACTGGAATTTTCCCAAATTAATGGTAAGTATCAAACCACAGATCCAGGAAACCCAAAGAATATTTGGGAAGATAAATACTAAAACATCTAATCCTAGATATATCACATTCAAACTGCTGAGAAACAAAAACAAAAAGAAAATATTGATGGAAGCTAGAGACAAAAAAGTCTTACTTATAGCATAGCAAAGAAAAATTTCATTGGTTTTTCCGTCAGAAACCATACAAGAAGAGATTGGAACAAAGTATTTAGAATGTTGAAAGAAAATTCCATATCCAGCAAAATGATACCTCAAGAGTCAAGTAAAAACATCTCAAAACAAACAAAAATTGAAGAAATTTGTCATCAGTAGACCTGTCTTGCCAAAGGAAAGATGGAAAGGAAAATGATGTAGGAAAGAAACTCTGATCAACAGAAAGGAAGAATGATAGAAAAGAATAAAAATTTACTTTCCTTATTATTAACTGATCCAACAATTTGTTTAAATAACAGCAATGGTGTAAATGTACCAATTAAAACACACATATTGTTACAGTGCATGAAAAAACAAGCCCCAACTATATTCTGTCTATAAGAAATCCACTTAAAAAAAAAAAAAGAAATCCACTTTAAATATAAACACGAATAGATTAAAAACAAAAAGAGAAAGATATACTATGCTAACACTAATTAAAATAAAGTCAGAGTAACTATGTTAATTTCAGAAGGAGCAGACTTAATAGTAAGGAAAGTTATCAGGAATAGCATACATTACATAATTATAAATGAGTCAATTCTCAAGAAGATACAAAAACCTTTAATGTGTACACTCCTAATATCAAAGTATCAAAATATGTCAAGAATAAAACTGAAAGAACTACACAAATAGATAAATTTACTGTTTATAGTTAGAGACTTAAAGACCCCTCTAACATTAGTTGACTGATGACAAAATAAAATCAGTAAGGACATATTTTAATCAAACAGCACCATCAATCAACTGGTTCTAACTGACATCTATAGAATACTTCATCCAATAACAGAATAAGGCTTCTTCTTTTATGTCACATGAAACATTCACAAAGACAGGTCAGATTCACGGCCATAAAACACACCTAACCAAATTTAAAAGAACATGAATCATACAAAGTAAACTATCAGAGCACAATGAAATTAAACTAGAAATCAATTAACAAAGATAGCTGGAAAACCACAAAATACTTAGTTAAAAAAAAATTTCTGAACAGCATATGCGTTAATGAAGTTTAAAAATAAATTCTTAGTATTTTGAAGTAAATCAAAATGAAAAAACAACTTCCCAAAATATGTGGGATGCAGCAAAGTTATTGCTTAGAGAGAAATGCACGTATTAGGAAAAGGAGATCTAAAATAAAAGACCTAAGCATCCACCTTAGGAAACTAGAAAAAAGGCAAATTAAAAACAAAGTAAGCAGCAGCAGAAGAGAAATAGAAGAAGAGAAATAATTTAAAAAAATTATAACAAATCAGTGAAAATGAAAACAGGAAATTAAGAGGAAAAAAGTCAAATAAACAAAAAACTGATTCTTTTGAAATGATCAATAAAATTGGTAAATCTCTAGCCAGGTTAATGAAGGAAAAAGAGAGAAAAGGTACAAATTGCTAATATCGGAAATGAAAAAGGAGATATCACAATTGTTCCCCAGAACATTAAAAGGACAGCAAAGGAATATATGAACAACTCTACGCACACCAATTTAATAATCTATATGAAATGGACCAATAATCTGAAAGATACAACCTACCAAAACTCACACAAGGAGAAACAGATCATCTGAATAGACCTGTATCTATTAAAGGAGATGAATCAAATCAAAAAATTTAACTCAAAATACATCACAAACTGAAGAGTAAAATGCAAAACTATAAAACTCTCAGAAGATAACATATAGACTATCAAGGTGACTCTGGGCTTGACAATGTCTTTTTAGATATAACAACAAATACGCAATCTCTGATAGATGAAACAGTGTTCTAGTGAAAGAAAAAGTTGGACGTCATTAAAATTTAAAACTTTGGCTTTACGAAAGGCACCATTAAGGAGAGAAAAGACAAGTCACAGACTGGGAGAAAATTCTTTATAGAACACATATGTGATAAAGGACTGACACAGAACATATACAAAGACTTAAACCTCAACAATAAGAAAACAAACAGCCCAATTTAAAAATGGGCAAAAGAAGTGAACAGACACCTCACCAAAGAGAATACACAGATGGCACATAAGCATATGAAAAGATTTTCAGCATCATAGCTCATTAGAGACTGGAAAATTAAAACAACAATGGGATACCATATACACCTATTAGGATGGCACTGACAACATCAAATGCTGATGATGATTATGGAGCAACAGAAACTCTTATTCACTGCTTATGGGAATGCAAAATGATATATCCACTTCTGAAGACAGTTTGGAAGTTTCTTAAAAAACCAAAGATACTCTTACCATATGATCCAGCAATGGCACTCCTTGGTATTTACCCAAAGGAGCTGAAAACATATCCACACAGAAACATGCACAGGAATGTTTATAGCAGCTTTATTCATAATTGTCAAAACTTGGAAGCAACCAAGATGTCCTTTACAATGGATAAACTGTGGTACATTCAAACAAGAGAATACTAATCAGCACTAAAAAGAAGAGGTATGAAACCATAAAAATCTGTGGAACAAATTTAAATGCATATTACTAAGTGAAAGAAGCCAATCTGAAAAGGCTTATATTTCCGGCTATCATGGCATTCTGGACAATGCAAAACTATGGAGATAGTAAAAAAACATTAAAAAAATTCAATGCTGACCAGAATTTCGAAGGGTGGGAATAAATAGGCAGAACACAGGATTTTTAAGATGGAGAAAGTATTCTGTGTGTGTGTGTATATCTGTGCGTCTCTGTCACTATCAGATTCTCTGTCTGTGGGCTGTTCAGTGCCTGTCCTTGTTTCTCTACGGGTCACTCTCAGACTCTATCAAACTGCGTGTTTCTTTTGGGTTCTCTGTGTCCCTACTTTACTGACTGACCCTGTCTTTCGATCCATATATATACATATATATATATATGTATATACATGGAGAGAAATTTATATATATATGCATACATGTATATATAAATTTCTATTATTTCTACTTCCATTTTTGAGCATAGAGAAAGGTCTTGAAGGAAACACAACAGGCTGTTAACACTGTTGGACATAAAATTGTAAGAAAATGGGAAATTAATTTTTTATTTATATATATTTTCATTATTCCAATGATTATAATAAACTCATTTTACTTTTAGATTTCTTACAGAGGAACTTTATTTCCAACAGAAAACTGTTAAAAATCCTTAGAATATAATAGATTTTAATTTCAGTAAAAGATCATACTTAAGCTCTATATTCATAGGTAAAGCAATAATATGCAATGAGAACACCCCAGGGGAATAAACTATTGTATCACTTGCATTTCTGGTCCCCTTCATTGAGTAACTCAAGTAGAGCCATTATTTCACTGTTACTAGGTTGAATCCTTAAATGTCTGCCACAGAAAGTCATGTCAAGCATTGGAGGCCTGGGAATCATAAGCAGACCTGAATTCTAGTTACTGAAAATGTTCCCATCAACCCCAGAACAACCCTGTACTATTGGAGCACTCTAAGAACACAGGTGCCTTTAAGATGGACCTCCCTAATCCAAACCTCTTATCCAAGTTTCAGTCCAACTTGGACTATTTCTACAACTCAATGCACACTGACTTGAACAAAAAAGCTAATTTACTAATCTTCTAAACATTCTACTTTGTTTTAAATATGGAGTGAAACAGAGCTTTAAAAATCCTAGGGCAAGATTCTAGGTTCCCTCTCTCCATTTCTCAGTCGTGGCTCAATCCTCAGAACCATACTGTTTCAAGGAGGTTGCTGTACCAATAGCTCCTTCTTGTTCTCAGGCTCGTATCGCACAGGTAAGGGGACCCTACACTGTACAGGAAAACTTAGGAAAAGCCTAAACCTCATGGACAGGAAAACTGTAAGACTCTGAATGCCCAGATATGAGTGACATGTCCCTAGGGAGCTGAAAGTAGAGATAGCTCCACAGGTACATGAACTGAAAACAGGTAAGATGTGGATCCTCAAAAACAACAAAAAACACAAGGCTGTTTATAGGAAGTAAGGTAAATAGGAAGTAGAGTAAATTGGTGGTAGGATATACCACACATTTCAAATACAATGTCCAACCCAAAGTATGACCAGTATCAAGCTATATTCTAGAACTATGTTGTCCCATCAGAAGGCATTAGTCACAAATGCCTGTGGAGAATCTGAAATGTTCACTGAGATGAAATGATATATGCTGTGGGTCTTGAAACTTATTACAAAAAAATTGAAAGAAACCAGAACAATTTTAAAATACTCATTACATATTGAAGTGATAATTGTTTTGGATATTTGGGGTAAAATAAAATATATTATTTTCAAAAACTGGCAAAAAGAAAATATTATATTATTAAAAATATATGGCAGGAAGCTAGGGAATGTGGGGCAAGGAATACACCAAGAAAACAAATGATAAATTCACTGGCACACCAATTTAGGAGATGAAAGTAAACTGTCCGCTTAATACTAATTCCAAAATAGTATTTAATGTATGACTAAAATGCTGCAGAAAGTAAGGTAAAGTCATAGCTAGCACAATTTGTAACACTGTTTTAAAATTCTTATAGTCGTATTATTTCCAATGATGAAAACCATTTCAAGAAAAGGATGTGAAAGACCAATCTACTTTCAATTATGCATGCTAGACCTGACCTGTGTTAACTTAGATTCTACTTGTTCAAAGCTAATAAATCAGTAAAGGCTGGAAGCAGGCACAAGGATATGGGGTGGTGAATGTGAACCAAAAAACCTTACAAATACTAATTTAATATTTTGAATCACATGTTTTATGTAACTCTTTATATTATCTTATCAATTATTTTAGAATTTTACCTTTGTGTCACTTTATTCAACAGAACAGTCAACACAAGTTTATTTGTTTATAAGTACAAAGGTAAATAAGAGTTGCAGGCATAAGGAGCCTAACAAGGTAGCACTGCAGCAGGTAATATGGTAATTGTAATTGTATTAAAATGCTTTAATTGACAGGCTTCTTGTACAAATACAGTGGTATCCTGAAAGATGAAACCTGACTGGGGAATCAGGAAGAGATATTTAAGCTGAGATTTAAAGCAAGGCAAGGAGCAAGCAGGCTGATGGGGGCAAGGGGTATGCTCAATTTGAGATATCTTTGTGACCGTGAACATGGAGATATCTACTGAATAGTTTAACTATATGCACCTCGGGTATAGAAATAGTATTTTTATGAGTTACTGACAATAAGAATAATGACTAGAACTATGAGTAACTAGGAATAAGAGGACATAGGATAGGATGAGGAACCCCAACATTTAAGGATAAGACAAAGAGAGGGCCAACAATTCAGGCTAAAAAGCAACAGAGAGGGAAAGCAAATCTGACTAGAGCCTTTTCAGAAAAGCCAAGAAGATATTCAAGAAGCAAGTTAGTATAATAAATGTTGCCCAGATTAAGTAAGAAAAACTGAGAAATTACTACTGGTTTGTTAAGAGTTCATTAGTGACCTTATCTTTATAGAGTGATTAGGAAAATTCAGACCAATTAGTGAGTGAAAAAGTGAAGAAATACAGATGGCAAGTGCTGATTACTCTTTTAAAAAGTCTGGCAACCAAAGAAGGAACAAGAAAGAATCAAAAGCAGACTCAAATTACAGAAATATTTTTTGTTTTGTTTAAGATAGGAGAGATTTGAGAAGGTTTAGTGCTGAAAGTAAGAAGCCAGAGGAGAGGAAAGAAGTTGAAAATATAGAAAAAATAACATACAACAAAATTCCTAGGAACTTTGAAGAATCTGCTTCAAGCAGGACCAAGAAATACTACTTCCTCTGAGACAAGAATAAAAGGGGTACACAATGAGGTAAGTGCATGGAAAATTAGAAGTTGAGAGAGTGAATTCTCACCCTGTAAGTATGAATTTCTCTGTAGAGAATGAAGCAAGTCTTCTCTTGAGAGAACAGAGATCTTTGCTGTGTAGAATGGAAGAAGGAGCTAAGAACTGTCTAGCAGCCCTGAAGTCCAAGCTCTGCAGACCATAAATCTGGGGAGAAAATAACCCACACAGTTGTATGATTTTCTCCAGCAGGTTTAATATTTACAAAGTGATCAATTCAAGGTTGAAGTTTAGGGCAGTCAGGTTTGACAGATGTATAAATATCAAGAGGTATGAGTTTCCTGATGAGTCTTAGAAAATCATTATTACAACTCCAAATTACTTTATGAATATGTATAACCAAAAATAGAAGTTGTACTACAACTTTGCTTTCTTACATTCAACACCAGAAATAATCAAGGAATAGAAGTTAATGGACATGATTTAACAATTCTGACTATAAAACTAAGGGCTGCCATAAAAAGAAATCCTTCCATTTGCAACAACATGGATGGATCTAGAGGGTATTATGCTCAGTGAAATAAGCCAGGCAGAGAAAGACAAATACTATATGATTTCACTTATTTGTGGAGTATAAAAACAAAGCAAAACAGAAGGAACAAACAGCAGTAGGCTCACAGACACTGAGAAGGGGCTAGTTGTTACCAAGGGGAAGGGGTTGGAGTGTGTGGGGGCGGAGCGTGAAGGGGATAAACGGGCACAATAATTAACAGTCACAATATAAGTTGGTTACACGGATGGTAGTACAGCATGGAGAATACAGTCAATGATTCTGTAACCTCTTGCTATGGTGATAATAACCACACTAGAGGGGGTGAGGATTTAATAATACGGGTAACTGCTGAACCACTGTGTTGTTTATTTGAAGCCAATGTAAGACTGTTTATCAATGATACTTTAATAAAAAAAAAAAAAGAAACTAAGAGCTGCATAAACTGCATTGTTTGTGCTTGAAATCTGCAAAGAAAGGAAAAGAAAGCAAAAATATTTCTTTCTATGGCTGTCTTTGCCTTTTATCTGTAAATGCAAGGAAATATTTCTAGTTTTAAGAGGAGAAAGTTAATTAACCTACCATTAGCCTCAAGCCATGTAGTATCACTGAGGGTGGATGGGGACGTTCACCCACTCTCCCTTGACCCTCATGTGCTGTTGAAATTGGGAGCAGAAAGAAAGGCACTTCTTTTCCCTATTCCCTTAATCCCAGCCCAGATCCAATCTTCAGCTTTTTATAATAGAATATCTAAGACAGCCAGTTTTACTCATGGGTAGGGTCCTTGTCTTTCTAATTTACTGCCTATTCCCAGCACCCAGAACAATGTATAGTATTATAATAAGCACTCAACAAGTATTTGTTAAGTAATTTCTTCTGTAAGTATCCAGAGATCTTATTTCAGCAGTTTTATTTACCAAAAATTTACTTTTGTAACTCTGCATTTGCCACAGGCCAAAGAGACAGAAAAAATGTCTGGGGGTCGAGTCTGGGGTGTGAGTGTTGGCAGAGAAAGAAAGACCCTGTGCTCCTCACTGTCTCATTGGTATCAGTAGTGGAAAACCTAAAAAGGGACACACGTACATTATACATTACAAGATGTTGCAGCTGAGAGTGGCAGTAGCAATAAACAGAGAAAGAGATCAATTCCTGAAAGGGAAGAAGAGAAAGTTTTGATGATTGTGCCAGCCTGAATCCAAATACCTTAAATCTAGAAATGTTTACACCAAAAAAAGGCCCAAAGAAAACCCTGGCATTCCAAGCTTCAAACTCTGAAAACTGTAGTTTCTGGCTCTTCATCATCACAGGGTGTTATTTATTCCTCCTGTCAAGCCCCCAAGACCACAAGCAGGGACAGTGAGCTGGCTAAGTCAATGTCTCCCACTATATGAGCAGAAAGGGAAGAAATCCATTTAATGCCACTTCAGTTGGGAGTGGGGGGGAATAGGTGTGTACCTGGCCTCAGTATTTGAATTTTCTACACATTTCCCCACAAATACACTGTGATACATCAACGTTAGATTTTCCACATCTTATTAAAATCAAACAGAAATGACTGCCTGCTTGAAAGAGCAATTCTTGTCACTGTTTTTCATGTATCAGTGTGTGTTATCAAAGAGTAGTTCTGAATTCTCTTGTAACTCATTTTCTCCCATTCCCAAATTTTTTATAAGGATTTTTGATAAGGATTAAATGAATTAATTTTGTAAAACGCTTAGGATAGTGCCTGACCTGCAATAAGCATTTTTTTAATTAAATAAAACACTAATTTGTTATTCAGACTTGTTAGAGTGTTTCCAATTAATTTTCAACAAAGCATGTTTGGCTGTACTTTTTTTGAAAATAGTATTTTCATAATTTTTTTGGTCTATGTCAAAGAGAACTGTCTAGTTACAACAGTCAAAATTATTACTTCTGAAGACTAGCACATTAACTCATCTTTGGGAAGTTCAGATTAATTTCTCATTTTATAACATAACTTTTCAATGTTTCAAGCAATCTTATCTTTCAAAGTTACCTTGCTTTTTAAAAAATTTAACTAAAAACTATTGTACCCCTAGCCACACAATCACCTTAAAAGCATACCTGTTATGTTTAAGCAACTTTTTGTTTAATCATGAGTGCTCCATTAAATTACTATCATTTAATGTAAGTTCTGCTCTAAGAGTTTGATGTGAGAAGTATGTGCACCATCAAAATTATATTCTTGGACAAATGTAATCATTTAACATTTCAGGGGTAGCATGCCAGTTCATCTTTTCTTTCTTTTTTTTTTAAAATTTTATTTATGTATAGTTGATATGCAATCTTATATTGGTTTCAACTATACAACATAGGGGGTGTTCAACAGTTACCCATATGATTAAATCCTCGGCCCAACTAGCATGGTTACTGTCTATCAACATAGGAAGATGTTACAGAACCATTAGCTATACTCTCCATGCTGTACTACCATTCAAGTTATATTATGATTGAGCATTTTTGTGCCCCTCTATCTCCCTCCCCACCCATCTCAACCCTTCCCCCATGGTAACCACCATGCACTTCTCAGTGTCTGTGAATCTATTGCTGTTTTGTTCATTTTGTTTTGTTTTGTTTTTAGATTCCACACATAAGTGAAATCATATGGTATCTGTCTTTTTTCCACCTGGATTATTTCACTTAACATAATACTCTCTAGGCCCATCCACATTGTTGCAAATGGCAGGACTTCTTTTTTTTATGGCTGAATAACATTCCACTGTGTATATGTTATCCATTCATCTACTGATGGACACTTTGGTTGCTTTCATTATCTTGGCTATTGTAAATAATGCAACAATAGACATCGGGCTGCATATACCTCTTCAAATCAGGGACTCCGTTTTCTTCAGAAAAATGCCTAGAAGTGTGACAGCTCAGCCTTTCTTAGGCAACAAAATATACTGGGGAAGGAGACAGCCTTAAAAATGAAGAGTAAAGGGGTGTAGAATATCAATGAAGGGAATCCTGACTGGTAAAATGGTTGCTTCAGAAATAATATGAGGTGACAGAATCTGAACTCACAGAAGTTAAAAGTTTACTGATTATGTTAAATCTAGAACATAATGTCAAATTTCAACTCACTTTCAGAAAACTCATTTTAAGCCAAGAAAACAACAAAAAAGCTTTCTGAAGTATAAAATTTATTCCTATTAGCCCAAATATCTATAAAAGTGGGCAAATCTTACGAGGATACAACATTTGTTATAAAATACCATTATACACTACAATGAACAAAAAAATCTCCAAATTGAAAGTTTGGTACCTGAAAATCCAAGAATAAAATGAACTTTAACCCTAATAGACAAGCCAAATAATGGAGGATCAGTCAGGAAATAATTATTACATTCACTAAAATAAAACACTAATGTCAGAACATTGAGATCAATGCAACTTTCTATATCCTAAATTTAAAGTGGTCAGTAATTCCACTAACTTTGACTCAGAATGGTTGGCTGCTAATTCCTACCTGCCCTAGAGAAACAGACTAACTTAAATGGAAAAAAGTCTACAAGACCTTTACATCACAGAGCAGAGTAGCTATTTCTCAATCTTCTTCCATAGCACTCTTGTCTCTTCAGATTTCATGTAAAGCCAGTGAATCAACCTCTATACAACTCAGGTATCTCCTCTCTCCTAATAAGCTCTTGAGTTCTGAAAGTGGTACCTTTTAAAGCTTCTAATAATCATATTCTAATTTGGGTACATTTTATACTAAGTAGGCTCTTGGTCACCCTCCTGCTGGTAACTGGTTTACAAATGTGCAGGCATAAGCAGATTTGAGCCTATGAGACATGAGGGGAAAACCTGAAAGACATTTTTTGGACTTCAGAGAGCCATAGGAAGCCAGGCTTTCTCTCACAAGGTATAAACAATTGCCTCTCCAAGCCATGCTACAATGAGAATGAAGGAGATATAGTGGATGGCATCCTTTTGAGTCTTTGATGACAGCCTTAGGCCACTAAATGAACTAACCCTAAAGTCTGCCCTATCTCAAGACCTCTCCTTATGTAAGCTAACAGATTCCCATAAAGTTTAAACCATTTCAATTGGATTTTCTGTTACTCTGCTGAAATCACTCTGATAACATTGTAATAGTTAATTTTATGTTATCAACTTGGCTAGGCTCTAGTGTGTAGCTGCTTGATCAAAACCAGTGCAGCTGCTGTGTGAAGGTATTTTTAGATGTGATTAACATTTAAATGAGTGGACTTTGAGGAAAGATTACCTTCAAAAATGTGGGTTAACAAACACCTTAATAGAAAACAGAGGTCCCTAAAAGAAGGAATTCTGGCTGCAGGCTACCTTAGACTGCAACATCAACTGCTGCCAGAATTTCCAGCTTGCCATCCAGCCTTACAAATTTCAGACTAGCAAACTTCCACAATTCTGTGATCCAATTCCCAAAAAATCTCTTTCTCTCTCCAGAACAAGACTTTTTTTTTTCAGCTTCAATTTGTTAATTTGACAATAATAAACTGTACATATTCAAAAAGTGCAATTTAGGTAGTTTTTATACAGGTATATACATCTGTGAGACTGGCTACAGTTAGGAAAATGAACATATCCATCACTCCAAATGTTTCCTTGTACTCCTGGAATATATTTTTCATAGAAAAAGTGGATTAAACTTCATATATTCTTCTGTACACTTTTTCTAGTTCATAATGTATAGAGTGAACAATTTTCCTTGTCAATGAACTTTTACAGAATTTTAATGTAATAATGTATATGGTATTCCACAATATTTCATAGTTCTTTTCCAAAATCCTCTGGTTAGATATTTCAGTTGTTTCTAACAATTTGCTATCATAAACAAGACTTTGAAGAACATTCTCACAGCTTTATCTGTGTAAAGTCATGATTATTTCCTTACTAGGTTTCTAAAAATAGAATTGCTGAGTTAAAGGACATATTATATTTTAACAAAGAATAATTGTTATAATACCAACATCAAATATCTATGCAGCATTTGGTATGGGCCAGGCACTATACCATGCCCTTAAATACTCTCTGAAAGTTATACCAATTTTCACTCTCAAGCATTTCATGAATATACCTAAGAGCCCATATACCGATGAAAATTTTTTTATTTTGGTATCATTAATATACACTTACATGAGCAACATTGTGTTTACGAGATTCCCCCCATTATCAAGTCCCCACCACATACCCTACTACAGTCATTGTCCATCAATGTAGTAAGATGCTATAGAATCATTACCTGTCTTCTCTGTGCTATACTGTCTTCCCCATGCCCCCACACACACTATGTGTGCTAATCGTGATGCCCCTTTTTCCCCTTATCCCTCCCTTGCCACCCACCCTCCCAATCCCTTTCCCTTTGGTAACCGTTAGTTCATTCTTGGGTTCTGTGAGTCTGCTGCTGTTTGTTCCTTCAGTTCTTATACTCCAAAGATGAGTGAAATCATTTGGTACTTGTCTTTCTCCGCCTGGCTTATTTCACTGAGCAGAATACCCTCTAGCTCCATCCATGTTGTTGCAAATGGTAGGATTTGTTTGTTTCTTATGGCTGAATAATATTCCATTGTGTATATGTACCATATCTTCTCTATCCATTCATCTACTGATGGACACTTGGGTTGCTTCCATTTCTTGGCTATTGTAAATAGTGCTGCGATAAACATAGGGGTGCATATGTCTTTTTCAAACTGGGCTGCTGCATTCTTAGGGTAAATTCCTAGGAGTGGGATTCCGGGGTCAAATGATATTTCTATGTTGAGTTTTTTGAGGAACCTCCATACTGATTTCCACAATGGTTGAACTAATTTACATTCCCACCAGCAGTGTAGGAGGGTTCCCCTTTTTCCACATCCTCGCCAACATCTGTTGTTGTTTGTCTTTTGGATGGTGGCCATCTGTACTGGTGTGAGGTGATATCTCATTGTGGTTTTAATTTGCATTTCTCTTGTGATTAGGTATGTGGAGCATCTTTTCATGTGCCTGTTGGCCATCTGAATTTCTTCTTTGGAGAAGTGTCTGTTAAGATCCTCTGCCCATTTTTTAATTGGATTATTTGCTTTCTGTTTGTTGAGGTGCGTGAGCCTTTTGTATATTTTGGATGTCAACCCCTTATCGGATATGTCATTTATGAATATGTTCTCCAATACTGTAGGATGCCTTTTTGTTCTACTGATGATGTCCTTTGCTGTACAAAAGCTTTTTAGTTTGATATAGTCCCACTTGTTCATTTTTGCTTTTGTTTCCCTTGCCCGTGGAGATATGTTCATAAAGAAGTTGTTCATGTTTATATTCAAGAGAGTTTTGCCTATGTTTTCTTCTAAGAGTTTTATGGTTTCATTACTTACATTCAGGTCTTTGATCCATTTGGAGTTTACTTTTGTGTATGGAGTTAGACAGTAATCCAATTTCATTCTCTTACACATAGCTGTCCGGTTTTGCCACCACCAGCTGTTGAAGACCCTGTCATTTCCACATTGTATATCAATGGCTCCTTTATCGTATATTAATTGACCATATATGCTTGGGTTAATATCTGGACTCTCTATTCTGTTCCACTGGTCTATGAGTCTGTTCTTGCGCCAGTACCAAATTGTCTTGATTACTGTGGCTTTGTAGTAGAGCTTGATGTTGGGAAGCAAGATCCCCCCTGCTTTATTCTTCCTTCCCAGGATAGCTTTGGCTATTCAGGGTCTTTTGTGGTTCCATATGAATTTTAGAACTATTTGTTTCAGTTCGTTGAAGAATGCTGTCCGTATTTGATAGGGATTGCATTGAATCTGTAGATACACTGATGAAAATTTTACAAAATCCTTGCTATTCCTTCTCCAAATGAACCTCAATGTAATTCTAGTCAAATCTCCACTGCTAAGCTTTTAATACTTTATATCCACCTAAATGCATAAAATAACCAAGATCTTTTTTTAAGGGGGAAAAAGGAGGAGACCTTTATCTATCAGAAATTATAATGTAATATAAGGCTGCCATAATTGAAAGAATATGCTATGTTAACAGGACATGCAAAAGGATCAATAAGACAGGAAAGCCCGGAATATATGGAAGCTTTATACAAGATAAAGATGGTAGAACAGAGTAAGAGAAAAAAGATTTAAATGTCTAAATAAAAAAGTTTTAAAAAATAAAGAGTCCCTGCAATTTCCTAGGTTAAGCCTTCATAGGCAGACACACCACCTGCCCTCTAAAAAACACTAAAACTCACAGAAATGATCACATACAAGATTTAGAACAAAAAAAAAAACCAGAAAAAAAAACTTAAGGGCAAACAGAGGTAATGGGAAATATAATCTATGATATGTGAAACACATTAAGAATTCATATTTTCCCTCCAGTAAGAAAATGTCAAAGGAATAGGTAACTCACAGAAATGGCAAAAACAAATTCTTTAACCTCACAAGTCGTAAGAAAAAACACTACTAATTTATCTTACCAGGTGGACAAAAAAATGTACAATTAGTAACATACTGTTTCAGTAAACATTAGGCATTCAAACAAAATTTAGTGATATAAACTGACATAAGCTTTCTTTATAAGAAAGTTGGTTAACTATTAACATAAAAAAGAACTACATCATTTAACCCAACAATTCCATTTTTAAGAATGAATACTATAGAAAAATACAAACAAATACACATAGGTTTATATTTCATTACATTTGGTAACGCACTTAGAAGAAGCTAAAAACCAATAACCTAAATAACCATCTACAGGGGAAAGCCTAGTAAAATTAAAACCTCCAAATTACAAACCTACAGAACAGTATCTTGTATGGTTGCATGATATACAAAAATGCCTATTTTATAAAAGACTGCATATTATGTCCTCAATTTTGTTAAGAATTAATGAATAATGTATATACTTGTTTTGCAAACACAAAAAAAATGGAAAGAAATGAAACAACAGGGAGCCCCTGGTTTCTCTTCATTGTTGGCCAAAGGTAGAGCATCTATGCCTTTGTCTCCCTTATATTTGTTTATGCTTTTTATTTCTACATTTCCAATATTTTAATTCAACCAGGTATGTTATTTTTATAATTCTAAAAAGAATGAGGTAAAAAATTTCTTTTAAAATACTACCAGCTCAAACAGTGAATCTGTATCAACTTACTACCCTGATGGACAGTGACTGAATTGGGGTATGAGTGGGGACTTGATAATATGGGTCAATGTAGTAACTACATTGTTTTTTCATGTGAAACCTTCATAAGAGTGTATATCAATAATACCTTAATAAAAAAAAAACTACCAGCTTTTGATTGATTAAAAAAAAAGATCATATTTAAATTACATTTCCTTTATTAAAGTGGGTTGAATATTTTTACTAATATTTATACTGGAAATCATTTTTTTTCTTATTGCCTGTTCATGTCCTTTTCTAGTAAACCCTTTATGGTCATAAAGGAGAACTGTGCCTATGTGTTTAAAAGGACATTTACGCTACAGTTCATAATCTTTAAATATCAGATGATATACCTCTAAAGATATGACACCTAGTATAATACCCTCCAAACTCTAATATCTGCCTTTCAACAAAGTTCGACACATAAACTAAAAGAAATAAGAGATGTGAAAGTCTTACGTGGTAACTGCATGACAGGTCAACTATTGTGTTAAGTCTCTCCTGTAACATCTTATTATGAATGACATCCTAGTGTGTAGCTTGATTCTTTGGTAAGCATAAAGAAAGAACAGTAAACTAATAAAGAGGTGAAAATACTTCACATATTATCTCATTTAAGCTTCACAATAACCCAAAAAGTATTATTATCTCCTTGTAACACATGAGGTTCAGAGACAACTCAATAATTTGCCCATTAACACACAACTACTATATGGCAAAAGTAAGACAACTCCCTCCCGGTCTGATTGTCCCATCCCTCTTTTCACCAAGAACAAGGGTCATTATCTTCCTCAGACTAGTTTCAACAATCATGGAGCAATATAACAGCTATCTTTTAGTTCACTGCTCTAAATGGTGCCCTGCAACTTCCAACCCTCACCACCAGCCTTTCCCCACTGTAGAATTTAACTGCATAATTCTTTCTCTTGACTGATGGATGGCCATAGCATTCTCAACATCAGATCATCTGCTCTTTAACATACCCCCTTCACTCTCCTCTCCATTTGAAACCCAACCATGCCTTCTGCAATTGGCATCTGTCTTAATTGCCTTTATTGAGTTTCGCTCTTCTGTCTTTCTTTTCCCTGCCTGTCTTTGATCCAACCAATGAGCTCACTTCTTAACTTTCGGTGGGTTAACCAATCAACCACAGCTAGTCAGATGTGACCAGTTTTTCATTCTCCTTGAAAAGTTTTACTATCAATAATTAGAGACTGTTTCTAAACTTTCTGTAAGTGCTTTTTTTTTTTAACTTCTAAGTCAGCATCATTCTTTTTTTTTTATTATTAAGGTATTATTGATACACACTCTTATGAAGGTTTCACATGCAAAACAATGTGGTTATTACATTCACCCATATTATCAAGCCCCCACACACACACCCCACTGCAGTCACTGCCCACCAGTGTAGTGAGATGCCACAGAGTCCCTACTTGCCTTCTCTGGTCAGCACCATTCTTAATGTCTGATCTCCACATAATGAAATTTCACTAGAGGACTAAAACTAAAATATTCATTTCTCCCAAAACTTCCTCCTCTTAATTAGTTATAAACGATTATTATATTAGTGATCTTTTTCTGCCCTCACAATCAATGTACCACCTAGCTATAGTAATAGTCAACTTTACTATGTGCTTACTGTGTGCAAATATTCTAGGCTAAGTGCTTTACATGCATTATTTCATTTAAAACAACAAAACCTATGAGTCAAGTATTATTACCCTATTTTCCAGATGAGGACAATACACAATGATGGAAGAAGCAAGGATCTGAACTATATATACTTTTACCCATTACAGTATTTCTCATTAATATTAACTTATAACATCTGCCCAGAAAGAACATATTTCTTGTTCAGCTATTCAGGAAATACTGACAGGGAAAAGGCACCCCCTGCTTTCCATTCCCACCTAGCCCTTACCTACTTCCCCCAAAATTCCTTTTCCCTTAAACTCTTGACAATTTTTTGTCACAGATCATCTCCTGATGGGCATCTACATATTCTGATGTCCCTATGTTCTTTGAACTCTAAATCTCAACAGATGATGTTAACTATATATAACCTTATGACCCAGAGAAGTTAAGTCAGATTAAGATTTTGGTTTTTTCCTTCAAAAACATTATTTATTTTGTTGAATATAAAAAGCACCTTCCTATATCTTTTACTGATTACACAAAATTCACAATCATGAAAGGTTCATTTGCTTATTCTGGAACATACTACAACCTGTCCTCTAAATATTTTTCTCTTCAACTCAACACACATTTACTGAGCACTAACATAAATACATGGAAAACAAGGAAACCAGATGGCTAAATAGTTTTTAGGTAAGTCCCTCAAAAGATGAAGTCTTACTATATCAAAATATATCCTAAGTTAATTAAGAAAAACAGTAAGACCTTAATAAAAAAGTGGGCAAAGGACATAAAAAGATAATATATGAAAAAATCTAAATGGCCTCTAAGCACAAGAAATCGCCCTATCTTCACAATAGTAAAAGATAATTATTAAAAGGACAGGATAGGGCTCTCTTGTCCCCTCCTGGCATGAGCCAGGAGCTCTTTCCTCTCACTTTATTTCTAAATAAAAGCCTGTACCTTGCTCTCCTAAAAAAAAAAAAAAAAAAAAAAGGACAGGATACTATTTTTTACCTATTAGATTGCCAAATACCAAATAAAATCACTATAAATACTGGTTTAAGCACATGATAAGCACTGTATTATTTTTTTTTAAGTGAAAGTTAGTACTTTGTTTCCTTGGCATAGACCATTTTTGGTCCTACCTTTCCAGCCTCATCTTCTTTAATCCTGTCCCCCAACACTTATTCCTCTCAATTTACACAGTATTTTCATCAGAACACAGAATTCTTGGGAGATAGCTGGGCATTTTTAGTCTTATAAAGATGAAATACACATAACCATACATACACCCATTTAAAGTGTACAATTAGTTTTAACATATTTAGAGTTGTGCAATAATCATCACAAAGAATTTTAGATCATTTCATCATCATAAAAAGAACCTTGTGCCCATTAACAGTCACTCCCCATTTACAAACCCCTCCCCAAATCTCTCACAACCACCAATCTAATTTCTATCCCTATGGATTTGATATTCTGGACGTCATATATAAATGGAGTCACACAATACAGTGTTTTTTCCTGGCTTCCTTCACTTAGCATAATGTTTTTAAGGTTCCTCCATGTTCTTTATATAAAATGGATATGAACCCTTAGCAGATATACAATTAGCAAATATTTTCTCCCATATCACATTTCTTTCTTACTGATGAATCATCCTTTGATGCATAAAAATCTTTAATTCTGACAGAGTCTAGTTTACCCATTTTGTTGCTGCTGCCTGTGCTTTTTGTGTCATACCCAAGAAACCACTGCAAAGTCCAACATAATGAAGATTTTTCCCTATGTTCTCTTTTAAGATTTGTATAGTTTTAGCTCTTACATTTAGGTCTTTGATCCATTTTGAGTTAATTTTTTGTATGGGTATTAAGCAAGGGTCCAACTTCATTGCTTTGCATGTGGATATCCAGTTTTCCCAGCATCTTTTGTTGAAAAGGCTGCCTTTCCCGCAAGTCTTAGCATCCTTGTTAAAAATCATTTGACCATATATGTGAGGGTTTATTTCTGGGCTTTCTATTCTGTCCCACTGTTCTATATATCTGTTTTTCTGCCAGTACTACTGTGTTTGATTATTGAAGCTTTGCAGTAAGTTATAAAATCAGACAGATGAGACCCCCAACTTTGTTCTTTTTAAGATTACTTAGACTAGTTAGGGGTCCTTGAGATTCTATATGAATTTTGAGATGAATTTTTCTATTTCTACAAAAACTACTGTTGGGATTTGCACTAAGTCTGTAGATTGCTTTGAGTAGCATTGATATCTTAACAATATTGTCCATGAACAAGTTTTTACTGTTTTAATTTCTTTCAGCAATGCTTTGTAATTTTCAGTGTATAAGTCTTTCATCTCCTTGGTTATTTATTCTTAAGTATTTTATTCTTTATGATGCAATTGTAAATGTAATAGTTTTCTTCATATCCTTTTCAGATTTTTCAGAGGATAGGAAAGCAACTGATTTGGGGATGCTGACTCTGTATCATGCTACTTTGCTGAATTCATTTATTAATTCTGATGTGTATAGAATCTTTAGAGTTTTCTACATATAAGATCATATTGTCTATGAAGAACAAAGATTTTATTTCTTCCTAATTCTTTTTTTTCTTGCTAAATTGCTCTGACTAGGTCTGCCAGCACTATGTTTAATAGAAATGACAAAAGCAGATATTCTTGTCTTTTACCTTACTTTAGAAGAGAAGCTTTCAGTTTTCCATCATTGAGTATGATGTTAGCTGTGGACTTATTTTAAATTTAATATGCTGTCATAGTTTCCTTCCAGTGTTTTTATCATGAAAAGGTGTTAAACTTTTGTCAAACGCTTTTTCTGCATCTATTGAGATGATTATATGATTTTTTTTCCCTTCATTCTGTTAATGTAATATACTACACTGATTGATTTTCATATGTTGATCTATCTTTGCATTTCAGGAATAAATTTCACTTGGTCCAACTATATCCTTTTAATACACTGCTGAATTGTTTCCTAATATTTTCTAAGGCTTTTAAAATAAATATTCATCAGAAATATTGGTCCATAGTTGTCATGTAATCTTTGCATGGGTTTGGTATCAAGGTAATCTGGCCTTATAGAATGAGTTTGGAATTAGTTCTTCCTGTTCAATTTTTTTTGAAGAGTCTGGAAAGAACTGGTGTTAATTCTTTCAATGTTTAGTACAATTCATAAGTGAGGCCATCTGCTCCTGGGATGCTTTTTATTAGAGTTTTTTATTACAAATTCATCTCCTTACTGATTATAGGTCTATTCAGATTTTCCAATTCTTCATGGTTCTTGGTAGGTTGTGTGTTTGTATGAATTTGTCCATTCATCTAGGTTATCCAAAATGTTGCTGCTAGTACTTCATTCCTTTCTATGGCAGAATAATATTCCACTGTGTGGATATGCCAAATATTGTTGATTTATTCACCAACTGATAGACATTTGGATTGTTTTGGGCTATTATGAATTATCTTGCTGTGAACATTAATATATGTTTCTGGGTGGACATATATTTTTATTTCTCCTGGATATATCCCCAGGAGCTTAAGTTCTAGGTCACATGGTAACTCTGTACTTAGTATTTTGAGGGTGCCAGACTGTTTCCCAAACTGGATGTAACATTTTACAATCCCACCAATACTACATGAGTCTCCCAATCTATCCACATCTTTTCTCCAATACTTGTTATTATCTATCCTTTTTATCATGGCCATCCTACAGCACATATGAAATGGTATCTCACTGTGTTTTTTATTTGCATTTCCCTAATAGCTATAATGCTGAACATCATTTCATGTGCTTATTGGCCATTTGTGTATCTTGTTTGGAAAAAACGTCAGATCATTTGCTCACTCTTTTTAAACAGGTATCTTTTTATTATTTAGTTGTAAGAGTTCTTTATATATTCTAGGTACAAGTCCCTTATCAGATATATGATTTACAAATATTCTCTCCCATTCTATTGATTGTCTCTTTACTTTCTCAGTAGCATCTGCTAAAACACAAGTTTTCCATTTTGAAGTACAATATATCTATTTTTTCTTTTATTGCTTCTGCTCTGGTGTCATAACCAAGAAGGCTTTAGCTAATCCAAGGTCATGAAGATTTACTCCTACATTTTCATCTAAAAGTGTTACGGTTTTAGCTCTTTTATTTAGGTCATTAATCCATTTTAAGTTAATTAACATGTAGGGTGTGAGGAAGGGGTCCAGTTTCATTCTTTTGCATGTAGATATTCACTTGACCCAGCACTTATTATTGAAAAAGCTATTATTTTCATGGAACAGTCCTGCTATTCATAAAAAAAAATCAATGTAAGGGTTTATCTCAAGACTCTTGAGTTCTACTCCATGGATCTGTATGTTTATCCTAAAGCCAGCAGAGTCTTGATCACTCTAGTTTTGTACTAAGATTTGAAATCAGGTGCTGTGAGTCCTCCTCCAACTTTGTTCTTCTTCTTTAAGATATTTTTTTTAGCTTTTTTGCCTTTCTTGAATTTCCATATGAATTTTAGGATCAGCTTGTCAGTTTCTGTAAAGAAGTCAGCTGGGATTTTGATAGATTGAGTTAAATATGCAGATCAATTTGGGAATTACTGCCATCTTAATAATATTAAGTCATCTGGTCATGAACATGGAATGTCTTTCCATTTCTTTAAATCTTCTTTAATTTCTTTTAATGATATTTTGTAGTTTTCAAGGTATAAGGCTTCTTAAAATTCTTTGCTCAATTATTCCTAGATACTATATTCTTTGTAAAGCTATTATGAATTAAACTTTCTTCATTTCACTTTGAATTTACATTGGTAGTATAGGGAACTGCAACAGACGTTTATATACTCATCTTGTATCCTGCCACCTTGCTGAATTCATTTATTTTTAAGTTTTTTAGTGAATTCCATAGGATTTTCTGTACTTTCCATATTGTGTATGTACACACAGACACTAATTAGAAATAGTTTTACTTCTTCCTTTCTAATCTACTTACCTTTTATTTCATGTGCTTTAATATGCTTAAGCTCTAACTTGTTGCCCTAGCAATGTTGAATACAAGTGGAAAGAGTGGATAATCTTGTTTTTCACAGATGCCCTTTATCAAGTTGGAGCAGTTCCCTGCCATTCCTGTTTTATTCCTGCCCTATACTTGAAAGTGTAAACTGACACAACCTTTCTGGAAAACAACTTGGTGAAACTGACACAACCTTTCTGGAAAACAACTTGGTGATATGTGTCAAGAAACTTCAAAATTCAAATCCTGCGATCCAGTAATCCTATTGCTATTAATATATTTAAGGGAATAACTGGATGTGAATAAAAGTTTTATGCATTAAGGACATTAGAATGAAAAGGAAATCTGGTTCTAATGTCTATGGACTCACTGACTGCAAGGATTGATGGGATATCTGCTCATTATGCAGAACCTTTATCACTCTCCTTCATTTTTAAACAAATCTATAATCAGTTAAGATTTTTCCTAGAAGATAGAGTTCCTCCTTTGGTTAAAGATATATAAATAGCTACAAATCACTGCTAGAACTTCCCATTGTAAAACTTCAATTTAGGACACAGCAATGAAATGCCTGAAAGACCCTATATATGAAACAACAAAGGGATGATATACAGTTCATCAAGTGACATATTAGGACAATAAAAAAAACATGTTATTAATGAAAGAAGTAGAACCACATTTTGGTAATAAATAATCATATATATGTGAGAAAAGACACATTAGGGAAAAAATACCGAAAATTGATAATAATGATAGTATCTGGGTGATTTTGTTTTCCTTTTTTGTATTTTATTTTCCAAATTTACCACAATAAACACCATTTTTATAATCAAATTAAGAAAGCCTACACATTAAAACCATTCAAAAAAAGGTACTAACTCTACATAGTAAATGTGACACAAAATGAGGGTATAAGATCTTAAAAGTATGAATCCCTGGCCTCCTGTATTAATTGGAAATTTCACATAAAATTCGAGATAAAAATATAATGTTCAAATGAAACTATAAGTTTTGTCTTTTATATGACATAATGAATAGCATAATACAGGCAGCCCCTATATATTAAAAATTTTAACTTACAAATGACTTTCAATTCTGATTCAATATGCTGTGGGAGGCCCAACTCTCATAGGAAAATTTTATTTTTAATAAAATAACTTTTAAGTTCATTTCTTCTTTTAAGGTTAAAAAAAAGAAAAAGAAAGCATAATTTTAAGTTGATAGGAAGAGACTCCTTAGCAAAGATCTCTTGCTTATTTGGTAGGTTCCACAGCCTGTATTACTTAAATTTTTTTACTAATTTTGAAACTCAATACCTACAACTGAAATTCCAACAATTATAAGTTAACTGAGTTAACAATGAAGGAAAACTTCCAGGCAGAAGTAAGTTTGTCATTCATATATTAGTCTGATTTAGATCTAGTAAGTATGGATCCCTCAGTACTGGTTCCCAGAAACTAGGCTAAGTCAGGGACCAGATGTTATTTTTTAAAAATATCTCCAACATATTCAATAGAACTTGCTGATTTGAAGGAAATGTTCTATAGTTGCACTACCTTAAATGTAGCCAGTAGCCACATGTAACTACAGACCACTTAAAATGTGGCTGATACAACTAAAGAACTGAACTTTTAAATTTATTTCATTTTAATGAATTTCAATTTAAATAACCACAGGTGCCTATAGTGATCAACATAATCATTGGTTAACCAATTACTGCAAACCAAAAGGTATTGGTTTACAATAAATATTTGTGGGATGAAAGAATGAACAAATTAATCATAAATGCTTTCTGCACAAATTTTCTAAGGTATTAGTTCTATATTAAGGGCATGTGTTCATATTTTTAAGAAAATGAGATAGGGAAAGTAATTGTTAAGCAAGATAACTTTTAGGGAATATTCCAGTCTTTCATTGCCTAATAAAACAGGTTAGGACAGTTAAAAATTATCCTCCTCTCTACCCAGCCATAATACATCCACCTTTTAACATTATACCTATTCCACAGGACCTTCCAATCTTTGTATTTCATTCATTCATTTAGTTGCTCAAATTTTAATGATAATCTACTGTTGTGCTGCACATTATGAATACAAAGTAGAATACAATTCAGACTCTGCCCTTAGGGATTTAGTAAGTTGTGAAAACTTGGTGACAAGATGAAATAGAAAATATTATTACAGAACTGAATATAACATACAGTGCAAGTACATGGGGGCACAATGTGGGAATCAGACACCACAGAGGAGACATTATAGACTTCTTTCCTCAATCATATAGTGACACTTTCCACAAGCACTTTCTATAGAATATTGTTTCTTGATTTTTAGGAAAATTCCAAATTAAAACATTACTCAAATTCTCTCATAAAACAAAAGCTAAAATAGAAAATATTATAGCTAACTTAATTTGTGCATAATAATTATAATACTGGTTTTTGGTTGTTCACCATATTATGTTAATTTTAAGCACCCTAAATGCTATTTTGTTGGAATGATGCCACTATTTCAGTGTTGTATTTTTTTAATCTAAACACTAAATATTTACATCTTAAGATGGAGATTAATGCCTCAAATTTTTATTTTATAGTGTATATAATTGCAAAACAAAAGGTCTTCTCTACCCAGAGAAGTATAAACTGCATTAAAATATTTATTTGAATATTACACTCATTCAGAAAGCATTTTTCTGTAAGTTCATAATCCTCAACAGGAGAAAAAAATAACAAAGAAAAGCTTCTCCTGCAAAATAATTCATATTAGTTCAAAGATCTTATGAACAATATGATATGAGCACAAGAGTCCTGAAATTAATACAAGCAACTGCAACCCATTCTCCTTCCATACTTGAAAACACTGAAGATCTGAGGTATAGAAAATGCTTTCTTTGAAACAAATCTCCCCCTTGCTAACAATAAAAAGATTGTAGAACAGACAAAAAGGTTGACTCCCACAGAGTTATTTGGACCACCTGAAGATGAAGAATTTGGAAAAAATTTTGAATTAGTTTATCTCCCCTCTACTCCCCTGATTATTTCAGAAAAGGCTCCTTCAGCATCTCTGTTTTTGCACAAAAAATACACTGTCACTTGATGCCACTTAACTCTGTTTTCTTAAGGACAATGATTTCTTCTAAGACCAAATTATTTTACCTTCAATTTTTCATGACTAATTTTTCTCATTTTTAAGTAGAACCAGGTTTTTAAAAACATTTTTTATGGTGTTTTTCTTATATAACCAATGGGCTGTGGTATAATAATGTAATTATTTCATAGAAGTTTGCAATTTTACTTGATTTTTATGTTGCTTATAATTATATTTATATTGTTTTAAGTATTTAGTTTCACTTCTTAAAATTTTATGAATTCTACACAATATTAAATCAAAGTTCCCATACTGCCCTTCTGCTCCAACATGGCAATCACAATTAGTATAATGTCACACAACTAGCATGGTCAGGACGAGAACCTATGGACTCCAAACCTAGTTCCCTTTACACCAAAGCATGCTGCCTCATCATGGTTCCCATAAAAAAAAAACAGGTTCATTTAAAAAGAACTGCATCACCTCATGACTACCAGAATAGCTATTATCAAAAAGACAAGAAATAGTAAGTGCTGGCAAGGATGTGGAGAAAAGGAACCACTGTGTACTATTGGTGGAAATTTAACTTGGTGCAGTCACTACGGAAAACAGTATGGAGTTACTCAAAAAATTACAAATACTATATAATCTAGCAATTCCACTTCTGGGTATTTATCCCAAGGAAATGAAAACACTACCTCAAAAAGAGACATGCACCCCTATGTTCACTGCAGCATTATTTATTAGAGTCAAGCCACCTAAGTGGCCATCAAAGGATAAATGGATAAAGAAATGTGATGTACAGGTATTATTCAGCCATTACAAAGAAAGTAAATCTTGCCATGTGCAACAACATGGATGGACCTTGAGGACATTATGCTAAGTTAAATAAGTTAGACACAGAAAGACAATTACCATATGTATGTGAAATCTAAACAAAATAAAAACAAACTCACAGATACAGAGAACAGACTGGTGGTTGCCACAGGCAGGGGCTAGGGAGTTGGTAAAATGGGTAAGATGGTCAAAAGATACAAACCTCCAATTATAAAATAAGTAAGTCATGGGGATGTAATATACAGCATGGTAACTACAGTTAAAAGTACTGTACTATTTATTTGTAAGTTGCTAAGAGTAGATGTTAAAGGTTCTCATCACAAGAAAAAAGTATTTTTTTAAGTACATGTAGTGACAGAAGTTAACTGGATTTATTGTGATCATTTCACAATATATACAGATATTGAATCATTATGTTGTTGAAACTAATGTTTATGTCAATTATCTCTCAATAAAATAAATAATTTTAAAGGACTATGTTTTACATTTTATACTCCCTCACATACTCTAATATGCTTACTAATATCTGGCACTTTTCACATAGTGAAATACTTTAGTTATTATGACTCATACAATTACAAACAGGATTTTATGGTGGGGAAAAAGAAGGGGGCACAAATACATGAAATCTGTGATTTATAATATACAGTGCTAGGATTATGGAGGAGTCAAAAAAAAAAAAAACACAAAGACTTCAGGGAATTTATAATTTGGTAAGGAAAAAAAATTATGACCATAAATACAATAGAAGGAAAACTATGAATACTTTATATGTTGAGAGATAGTCATCTTTTTAAAAAGTGTTAAAAGTATGGACAGGATATAATAAGTAGAGCTCATTTATTCATTAAGCAATTAGTCTAGCCACTGAGCTAGGTAGGGGATGTAACAGAGAATAAAACAAGGTCATACTGCTAAAAAGCTAAGTGGAGAAACAAATAAATAACAAATCAATACAATTATTCTGGAAAAAGTTCTGAAGAAAAAGACCACAGCTTTTAAATTGTGTGTATCTATATGCAGTGGAAAGTGAGAAGACTGATGAGGTAAGACCTCACTAATGAACAAAGCAACATTCAGGCTGAAACTTAGAGGATGAAAAGTCAGCCTTTCAAATAGCATATGTGTGTATACATGTCAGGGGTAGAGAGGTTTAAACCCAGGGCAGCAGTATGTGTAAAGACGTTAAGGCAGGGAAGTACACTGGCATATTTGGTGACTCAATGTGAGTCAATGTGAGGGTAGCCTGGTGAAAATCAGAAAAATGGCATAGATGGGGTTGGAGAAATAAGCAGGGACATGACCCTACAGATCCAAGATGTAGGAGGTCCAGGTTATGTTAAAAGAAAAGCAAATGTATTAATTTGGCTACAATTTGAGGTTAATGAAAGACAACCTTTGCACACCATCCTCATGCATAAAATCTTAATTCCTACTACACAATAAATGTTTCCCTTTATAAAATGGATAAAGAGGTAACAGGCTCAGAAGAGCTAAAAGGCCTTGCTAACAAGGTCACACTGCTAACAGCTAAGTCACAAATCGCAGACATTCAAATCCAAGTAGTCACTTTAATAAGCAGTCTAATTTCTTTTCAGCTGTTCTGCTAAAAGCCAACCATATACCACCACAGTTTATCAAAAGGCAATTTTAAGTAAGGTTTTTGCCTCCGCACTTTTAAAACTATTTGCCTATCATAAAATTTCCTTGTATGTTAAGGTATTATAACATTAAAAATGCAAGGTAAATATATTCTAATAAAGTTGACCCTTCAACAACATGGTAGTTAGAGGCACCAACTCCCCATGCAGTCAAATATCAGCATATCACTTCTGACTCCCCAAAAGTTAACTACTAATAGCGTACTATTGATTTTATGGTAATAAATGATAGAATAGTATCTACATATATTTTATGCATTCATGACATACTTAATTTTTTTGGTATTTCTAGGCTACGCGATTCATCTGCAAGTTTTTCAAATTGTCAAAATTCCCCCAAATTTTTCTAATATACTTATTTTTAAAAATATGCACATAAGGGGACCCCTGCAGTTCAAACCCATGTTGTTCAAGGGCCAACTGTACTACTATAAACTGTTTCTCAATCACTAAAAAAATGAAGACTAAAAATTATACAGTGATGCTCAAAATAACAACTATTGCTAGTGAATACTTATGTGCAATACTCATAAATATTCTTTGATGTTTTCTTAGGTGACTCAAAAATCACTATATAACTATACACAGGGATAAGATAGAAACATTTTAAAACATGTAGTTTCTCTTAAGTCAGGTCACTGTGATTCCACTGTATCTTGGCATGAATTCTGACATTTAGAGAGACATCATATAGGTACCAAGAAAAAACGTACGGTATTTTGAATGATTTGAGGATGAATTAGTATTTTTAGATGATTACTATACCTATCTTCCCCCTCCATCATAATAAAATATTAAAATACAGTTAAACAAAAAAAAATCACTAAAGTAACATAATTCTTTCCCTCAACTACATTTAAAAAGTAGAGTCTGAAATTAAGACAGTAGTTTTATGTGACTTGTAATTATTCAAATGGTCAGTATCTGTTAACACCATCTGCAAATTAGCAATATCATGAGTATGCAGAATGAGTATGCACACATACCTTTATCCTTCTTAAAATCCAAAGCATCTTCTTTATCAGTCACTATTTCCTTCATATTGATAATACTCTGGTGAGTAAGCTGTCGGAGAATTTTAATTTCTCGAATTGCTGTAATCGGAAAGCCTTCCTTTTCATTATCTAGACGTACTTTTTTTAAGGCTACCATTTCTCCTGTTAGAATATTAAATAAAATCAGGTCACCAACTGGCAAAACCAAATGACATTTTTCTTAATGTTAAAGTTAATTCATAATTTCTGCTCCTATCTCTTGAAATTAGAGCTCACAAAACTTATTTTAGTTTCCCACATACCAAATTTTAATGCTTAGATTCAAGAAATTAAATCTCAAGTTAAATAAATTATGGTATAATATTTATCCGAACTGTGTAATACTGTACAGTTAAAAAAAGGATGGGCAAAATCCATATGTTTTATGATTTTACACTCCCCAAGATACATTAAATAAAAAAAGCATGATGATGAAGAGTAGATACATTACATTGCCATTTTTAAAAAGCAAAGGAGGAGAGGACAAATACACCCAATATGTTTACATATGTATAAAATCTCTTTGAACAGATGAGAAAATTCTGTATGTTGTGCAGCTATGAAAATATGCTCAGACATAGTAATCTGCCCAAAGCTGCTCAGTTATTCAAAATCTGGTTTAGCTGTCTCAAAGTGTGTGCTCTTTCCAACTATACTAAATGCCCTCATAATTTAGATAAGAGTTCTCTATCAGATAACACCTAAATATTAAGTAACACATACACACATGCACATAAATCCTACTACAAGAAAAATTTCACCGTAATAAAGGCTTGGTCATTCCACTTCTAGGGAGAAAAAAGGAATTCGGTACTTATAAATTTTCCAAAAGAAGTATGTTTATCTTTTTAATCATTAAAACTTACTTGATTTTTTTATGCAAGTCTAAAATACAGTATGATTCCTTATTTTATTAAATAGCTTTTAAAAGTTATAATGTCTTTTTCATAATGCACAATCATCATTATAAATATTATTACTCAATACTGTAACTACCTTCAAGAGTTTCTAAGCATAAGGTAGTCTCCCCTATACTAAATGGCCCCAAACAGCTGTGCCATTTAATCTTTTAGCTTATTTCAACAAGGAATTAGAAGTGAAGATTAAACAATGGCTGTATGCATTATTTAGTAAAATATATAGCCTCCGATACAGTTTTTCCTCTGCTGAAGGCCTTTTAAAATCTTCTCTCAAGTTCCTGATTATGTTCTAAAAGACTGAGCTGCTAAATCTGGCCTCCAAATAAAGGACAATTTCTATAGAAAAAAATTTTTTGGCCAAAATAAGTGTTGACTAAGGCTTAAAACAACAAAATCTACTACTAAGAAATTATTCACCATAAAAAAAAGAAACCTAATCCCACCATACTCACATCATAAACACTAAAACACTTACATATAATTTGTGTATACACACCCACTTACATATAGTCATTATAAGTGCACAAATTAAAAAAAAAACAAGATGAAACAAAAGCATGATAAATTCAAATTTAACGTATTTTTTTTAATTCCCCAAGTTATACATTAGAAGAGAAACACAAATTAAGAACATTCCATAGACCCAAAGATCCATAGCATTTGGCATTCTTACCAGTGTCTTTATCCCTGGCCTTGTAAACTTGTCCATAGGTACCTTCTCCAATAATTCCGATGATATCAAATTTATCCACGCAGCGTTTTCCCCAGTCAATATCTTTTTCTTTGATTTCACCATAGCGAGGCCCACATATTCTATCAAATATAGTTCTGATGTTTTTACATACAATCAAGCAAACTGAATAAACTGCTTAACACTCAATATCCACCATCCACCCCATTTATATTCCTTATCTCCCCCCACCCTTGCATATCTGTGATCTATCCAACACAAGTAAGACTGTGATTTGATATTGTAAGTTGTCATGAAAGTCATGGTATTGTTTCTCCACACTGACTCTTCTTCTGCAAACTAATAGTTAAACTGGGTATAAGAAGAAGTGAAGCTTGTATAAAGGCCTTATAGAAATAAAATGTAATTTTTCAGTGGGTGGATAAAACCAATACTCGTACAAAGAGTCAAAGTTCTCTAACCAACTTCCAGAAAATTTTTTTTCATTCATTGACTATATATATGTGTACATATGCTTTTAATTTTAAACAAAATTTTGATAATGAACAATACCAAAAATTTAACTATAAAGTTTACTGATAGACTTATGGCTAGACGAAATGATGTTAATGGAAACACTAGAAGATTTTTAGTCTGAGAGAGTACAAAAGTTATAGTATAATCAATTCTTAAGAATCCATACTAAGTGTGTGTGTGTGTGTGTGTGTGTGTGTGTGTGTGTGTGTGTGTGTTATATATATGATAAATACTTGACATTCTTCAAAAAGATATGTAGTACCGTAGCATTTTAATATTCTGGTAGGTAACAGAAATTAACATAAAGGAATAAAGCTACAATACTCAAGGAGAGACTATTTTTTAAATGTTCCAGCTTTCTATTCATATTAGAAAATCACATCATACTCTCACACTTGGCACTACCTGAACAGCGAGCGATTCTAAAACCAAATCCTACTCAGAAGTCTTCCTCACACTTTCCCTTGGTTATACAGAAGTATAAGGATTCAACACTTTCCCTCCTTAAGTGATGAACAGGTATCAAGGGAAAGAGTTATCTCAAGTCACTTATAGTCACTTACTTGAAGCTAATTTAGGATACAGATTTCAAAACTTCTTCTACTTCACCTCTTGCAAAATGAAGAATGCAGTTAGATATGGGAGCAAATGGAGCTAAAAGCAAAGGAAAACAGCAGCTTGCCCATCACTAATTTTGTTTGGGCTCACTACTGAGTTCTACCTTGTCCAACTGCAGTGTGTCTGTGTTTTTTAAATATCTTATTTATAGACATAATCTTTAACACATAGAATACCCCAAGAAATTAATACATAACAAGCTGTGAGAGAAAATTAAATTTGGTTTTATTAGTCATTTTGAATAGGTATGCAGGCAATTATGAAATTTAAAAAAACTCTTATTCATATATTTAAGCTGAAATACATTTTTTATTATTTTAAATCTTAATTTTGTTTTTTATGATTCTGTAATGATGATCCAGAATCATCTCTGGTTAATTTAAGAGCAGGTAAAAAGCAAGCACATACTTAGGCCTCCTTTTACTATGTAACTGTGTTGCTGTTTTCTTTTCCTCTGGACTCTTTGAGAGATCATCTCCTCCTGGTAATTCAGGGGGCAGTGGTAAATCTGCAAGCAGACATCGTAGTTTCTTTTCTACTTCTTTTTTAACTGCTTTTACTGAAATATTTCCTCGTAAGCTAAGAAAGAAAGGAATCAGACAAACAAAACACAAAACTCATTTCATCAAAAAGTAAAAATGCAGCCCTGTCTTAACATTTAAATAGCATGCAAAGGCAAAATATTAAAATGAGTTTCTTTACTTACCAGCTAAAATAATATACTATCCTCAATTGTAAACACAAAATTTGGAGGTAAAAATGATAGTGAATTAGGTAAAAACTAAGGAAAGCTGAACAAAGTATGGACTTTAGTTCCTAACAATGTAGCATTAGGTTCATTAATTTTAACAAATGTACCATACAAATGTAAGATGTTAATAAAAATAAAGAAACTGAGTGTAGGATACATGGGGACTCTTTGTAGTACCATTATAATTTCTCTGTAAATCTAAAACTGTTCTAAAACAATAGTATATTTTTAAATGATATAGAATTAATATAAAAATAATTAAAACTGGAAGTCAACTAGTCATGCTTTACAGTTAAATACATTAGTTTTGTAATTGCATTTGGTTTGATTCTGGTGAAGAGACAAAAGTTGTTTTGTTGTAAGAAATAAGTAAAACTACATGCTATTATTGGTCTTGCCCATTTAAATAATCACAACCAAATTAATTTAGCTTTGCCCCTTTTCAGGGTTAAATTTTCTAAACTGGACAATGATTGTTCTAAATTTTTTAAGGTTCTAACTTACTAGAATTATAGTTGAAAATTTAAGCTGTTTTATACTTTTTATAAATGCATTAAGAGCTCTGACATGTAAGGTATATCTTAACTAGGTAATTGATTAATCAACCCAGATAATGCAAAATCTGTTTAATAATATGACATGTTGAAAAATAATCTTATAATGATAATAAAATTTGGATTTCAGTTTCACAGTAGTTTCAAGTCCTATAATGAAGAAGTTTAGTAAGACTACAATTGCTGTGGTCAGAAATTAACTAAAATGTCAATGTAATCATTTAATTATAACTTTTTCTAATTGTGTTGAACATTAGTATCATTATACAACAAATACATTCTTTAATACCATCTGCGCCTTTTCTTCATAACCCCATGCTACTCACAACAAGGCTTTTTAGCAGGGTTAAAAGATGCTCAAAAAGAAATTGGTTTGCAGTTTTATTTTTAAAGTAATGGTATCCACAGTCCACTTTTGAATTTTAATTGTCCCTCCATTCAGCAAATATTGATTGTATGCTATGTACTACATATTATGTACATCACTGGAGTTTGACAATAAAAACAGTATGAAGTACATTAAGATACAGTTCCTCTTAGAAAGGAGCTTACAGTGTCTTGAAGGACACATCAGGTAAGCAGCAGGATAAAGTACTATACACTCAGATTCCCGGAGGAATGTAGCTAAAAGGTAGCTAAATCAGGGCTGAAAGACAGCAAAAGCTTTCTGGAAAAAGTATCACTTGAACTGGCTGAAAATATAAACTATTTAAAATATTTAATTAGAAAATGATAGTCTCTAACTTATAATGAGGCTTCAGTTAAAAACTCTCATATAAAAATGTTTATAGAATCAAATCAGTATTTCAGGGGGTGAAAAACCAAAGTTGTAATTTTACTTATAATTTAAAATGTAAAAGACTGCCGATATTCAAATATATCATTATATGAACTACCAAATTCAGTAAGACTCCCAGAATTGAGAAATGATATATTACTTTCTAAGAATAACACTGTATAAAAACATTGTATTTTCACTGAATACTTGCAATAACCAAATATGAATGTGATTTTTAAAAAGTTTCCATACACTACAACAACAAAAACAATAAAATGCTTTAACAAGAAATGTGTAAAACCAATAGAAGAAAATTAAAACATATGACTGATAAACATAAAACCAGATATGAATGAATGGAAGGAAACTGTGTTTTTGTATGGGAAACTACAATACAGGCAATACCTCACAGATACTGTGCGTTCGGTTCCAGACCACCACATTAAAATGAGTCAAATAAAGTTTTTGGTTTCCTAGTACATACAAAAGATATGTTTACACTGTAGTCTATTAAGTGTGCAACAGCACTGTCTAAAAAAAAAAAAAACAATGTACATACCTTAGCTAAAAAATACTTTATTGCTAAAAAAGTGCTAACCACCATCTGAGCTTTCAGCAAGTAGTAGTATTTTAACTGGTGAGAGGTCCTGCCTTACTGTTGATGGCTGCTGGCTGATCAGGGTGGTAGCTGCTGAAGTTAACAATGAAGTTTGCTGCATTGATTAACTCTTCTTTTCATGAATGATTCTCTGTAATGTACCATGTGTTTGATAGCATCTTACCCACATGTAACTTCTTTCAAAACTGGACTCAATCCTCTCAAACCCTGTTGCTGCTTTATCAACCAAGTTTAAAACATATTCTAAATCCTTCACTGTAATTTCAACAATCTTCCCAGCATCTTTACCAGAAGTAGAATCCATATCAAGAAACCACTTTCTTTTTGCTCATCCATAAGAAGCAACTCCTCATCCTTTAAAGTTTTATCATGAGATTGCAGCAACTCCCTCACATCTTCAGGCTCCACTTCTAAGTCTAGTTTTCTTGCTATTTCCACTACATCTGCAGTTCCTTTCCTAATGAAGTCTCGAACCCCTCCAAGTTATCCATGAGGTTGGAATCAACTTCTCCCAAGCTCCTGTTAAAGTTATTTTGACCTCTTTCCATGAATCACAAATGTTCTTAATGGCACCTAAAATGGTCAATCCTTTCCAAAATGTTTTTAACTAGCTTTGCCCAGATCCATTAGACGAATCACTATCTCTATTGCAGCTGCAGCCTTATAAAATGAATTTTTTAAGTAAGACTTGGGAAATCTAAATTACTCCTTGATCCATGAGCTGCAATGGATGTTGTGTTGGCAGGCATGAAAACAACATTAATCTCATACATCTCCATCAGAGCACTTGGTAACCAGGTGCTATGTCAATGAGCAGCAATATTTTTAAAGAAATGTCTTTTTCTGAACAGTAGGTCTCAACAATGGGCTTAAAATATTCAGTAAACTATGTTGCAAACGTATGTGCTGTCATCCAGGCTTTACTGTTGCATTTACAGAGCACAGGAGAATAGATTTAGCATTATTCTTAATGTGCCTGGGATTTTCAGAATGGTAAATGAGCAATGGGTTCAATTTAAAGTCACCAACTGCATTAGCCCCTAACTAGAGTCAGCCTGTACTCTGAAGCTATAAGCCAGGCACTAATTTCTCCTCTCTAGCTATGAAAGTCCTACATGGGGTATCTCTTTCCAAGAGAAGGGTCTTCCTTGTACATTGTAAATCTGTCATTTAGTGTAGCCACCTTCCTTAATGAACTTAGCTAGACCTTCTGGATAACTTGCTTCACCTTGCATTTCTGTTATTAAGAAGGCTTTTTTCCTCAAACCTCAGAAGCCCCAACCTCTGCTAGCTTTAAACCCATCTTCTGCAGCTTCCACACCTCTCTCAGCCTTCACAGAATTGAAGAGATTGAGGACGTTGCTCTGGACTGATCTTTGGCATAAAGTAATGTTGTGGCTGCTTTGATCTATCAGGACCAGTAAAACTTCTTCCATATCAGCAATGAGGCTGTTTTCCTTTCTCATCATTCACGTGTTCACTGAAGGAGCACTTTCAATTTCCTACAAAATCTTTTCCCTTGCATCCATAACTTAGCTATTTTGGCGCAAGAGGCCTAGTTTTCAGACCATCTCAGCTTTCAACATAACTTTCTCACTAAGCTTAATCATTTCTAGCTTTTAATCTGAAGTGAGAGCTATATGACTCTTCCTTTTACTTGAACACTTAGAAGAGGCCATTGTAGGGTTATTAATTGGCCTAATTTTAATACTGTTTTTTGTCTCAGAGAATAGGGAGGCCCAAGGAGGAGAAGTGGCAGAACAGCAGGTCAGTAAAGCAGTCAGAACACACACATTTATCGATTAAGTTCACTGCCTTATATGCATGCAGTTCATAGCACCCCAAAACAATTAACAATTGTAACATCAAACATCACTGGTTACAATTAACTGTAACAAACACAGTAATAATGAAGAACTTTGAAACACTGAATTACCAAAATATGAAAAGAGAAACACAAAGTGAGTAAAATCCTGTTGTAAAAATGGCCCCCAAAGACTTCTTCAATGCAGGGATGCCACAAACCTTCAATTTGTAAAAAAACAAAAACAAAAAAAAAACCCAATATTTGCAAACCACAATATAGTGAAGCACAATAAAACAAGGTATGCCTGTACTGTAAAGCTTTCAGCCTCCAAGTTAATGAATTACATTTAATAGAGTCCCAACCAAGACTTCTTTAACTACCACTGATTGTAACATTTGTATAAGAATCAAGACAAAAAACCGCTAAGAAATTTCTGAAAGAAAATAATGAAGTGGGATGTTCCCTGTTATATGGTCGAACTATTTTAAAAGATCCCAAACTAGAAGCCAAAGGCTGACTGAAGTCACATATGTATTATTATCTACCCAATATTTTGTAAAAAAATGTAAATTGTCATTATTTTAAAATCAGAAATTACATGAATATTCAGATTCTAGACTTCTTTTAAAAAATCAAAAGCTTTAGCAACACTGGGCCCAAATCCTGTACAGCAGCACTGAAGTTGTGGCTGAGTAGCAGGATATTCACTGTTGATCAGAAATTTACTCCATCCCTTCACTTTTACATTATCTGCCTATCCCCATAAGAGAAATTTGAATTTGAAAGCCAATATACTGTGCATCTAAAGAAGTTAAAACAAAAAGGTACTGGCAAAGAAATAATAAAACATGTTAAGAGACAAGAGAATCCAGAAACACACAGATTATCTGTAAGAATTTTTATATATATGCAACACAAATCAGTGAGATGGACTACTCAATAAATGTTTAACAACTGAATCTATTAGTTCACAGGGTGTTGGGGAAAAACAGATAGACTATGTCTTTCTTCTTCATATAATAACCAAAACCAAATTTCCATGTGATTTGAGTTAATCCTCTATAACTTTATAAAGCCAAAAAATTTAAAGGAAAATTTATAGATTTGACATTAAAAAAACAGAACAAATAAATGTCAAAGACAACAGATTCTGAGAGGCAAAGGTCAAGATCCCTAACATAAGGAGCACCTGTAAGTCAATTAGAAAAAGGAAAATAATCTTAAGGAAAAGACAGTGTAAGATATGAACAAGCAATTTCAGGAAAAAAAAAAGCAAAAATTCAGAAAGATACTTTATCTCAATAATCACAAAAATGCAAAATTAAATAATTACATATTTTAATTGTCAGAAATTCCAAAATTGGCAATATTCAGTGTTGTTCAAGTAACTTCATACGTTTGAATGCATAAATTGGTACATGTTAAGATAAAACTTCTATCTAATTTTTAAGCGTGCATACTTTGACCTCACACCTATCCTACAAAAACTGCTCAGATAGACATTAAATAAACAATCATAAATCTAAGTATCCACTAATCAACAGCAGGGTAGTTAACAAGACCATGATGTATCCACTCCTATCAAGAGGAATACTGAACCTATTCAAAGCAACATAGAAGAATATCCACATACTAAATTAAAAGAATAAGTCAAGAAATATTATGCATGGTATAATCTTAATTTTTCTTAAAAAAAAAAGAAAAACAATTTATTACATAAAAACATACAGTTTACAGTTTATCTTGAGATTTTCAGAGAGTAATGGATTCCAGGTCTGAGACAGAAACAAAGTTCAACGTGAGCCTGTAAGATATTATTTGTCTAGGAAGCACTCAAAAACAAATGGCGTCTAGTCAGAAAAAACAAAGGCATCAGCTTAAAGGAGTTCCCACTGGTCAAATTTCAGACAACTGGAGCATCAAAAGAGTGACTGTAACTGGTATTGAATCAACTCTGGCCACACATGTCATTAGCAGTACCCAGGAGTCTTAAAAAACTATTCACAAAACATATAAACACATTCAAAGAAATAAGAGAAGAGACAACAAAAGAGAAAAGCAGCAAAGACAGAAAAGAAGGTGAGTCAAAATTTTTTTTAACAACCAAGTATGAAATGTGCCACCATCTCATTAAAAACAGACACGCAAGGAAAATCTCCTTAAGCATTCACATGCATACATCCTGAGTTCTTGAAAATATCACCAATAAAAATTTACTCCTGAAGCACATATGAAAAATAACAGAACAACCTCACTGGTCCAGAATCACTGGATTATTCCCAGCAACCAGGTTATTCTCTCACCAGTGAAGTGACTCAGTTCTACACCCATGCCTCTGCTAGGGAGTCCATGCCAGGATTCATCAAAATTACAAATCACTACTGTTACTTATGAATCTTGAGTATTCCTCAAGAACAGTCCAACCTGCAAATACCACAACTACAGTAGTATAATTGAATAACACCTGCATTAAATTGGATAGGGTCGCCTGACATCATTTTTGATTGTAGAAAAAGACATCTCAGAAGGCAGGAAATGCAGTAATTAGGGTTTTTGCTTGTTTTAAATCAGAAAATTTTCATAATACTAGCCAAAGTAAGTACTTGAAAGACCCACCCATGTGGCATTTTTATCCTCTTGTTTTCTATAAAGATACCAGCTAGGAAAATAGCCCATATATAGCTGCTTTTTATCAGAAAGTGTGTGTATGTTGGGGGCAGAGGCAGCAGGGTATAGCTCTAATTTCTTCACAAAAATAAAAATAAGAAAGATTACATGGTATAATGTGCAGATATCGCACAAATGCAGAATGCTGAACATTCTTAGAACTTGATTTACTTTATAGTCACTCTGACCCTCAACCTCTGAAAAATAAAATGTTTGAAAATAAAAAACAAACCATAACTCCAATAATCACAAAAGTAATTTGTAAATATGTTAAAGGTAACCATAACATTATGGGTTTTCTGTAATACGTAATTAATCTCTAATTGCAAAAAAAATAATTTTTAATAGTTAAGAAAAGACTAAAAAATGGTCAGTTCATGAAGCCATGTAAAGTGATAAATTTGTAAGGCCACTGGAGAAACTTAGAAGTAACCAAGGTATAAGCTTTACATCATCCATAAAAGCTTTACTTCCCTTGTAAAATGTCCTGTCTCTACCACTAAGCCAAAGAAAATACTGGCATTTCTAATTGCCTATCTCAAACGGAAATATACATTGCATCCCAAGACAATGGCAAATTTTTCCTGAAATTCTTACCATAAACTATAATTCTGTTATCCTACAAGCAATGTTACTTTAGGATGTACGTAATAAAGTGGATTCATTTACTTATATTCTCTTTTTTTAAGTTTTTGGTGGGAGGCAAATAATTTCTCACTTCAAAGTTACCTTTTTTCTTTATAAGCAGCTATTGACAAATTGTTTTTTGCACTTACCTGTCAGCATCTTTATCTTCAGGAAGCATGGGAGGCAAAGGTAATGGTGGTAATGTAGAGGTCACTAAAGCCACATGTTGCTCCTTCTCCTTGGATCCTATACTTGGTGTAAGTGGTCTGGTTTTCTCTTTAAGAGACACTGTTTCCTCCTTTGTAGCAGCAGATTTACTCTCCTTCCCAACTACAACTGCTTTCTTAACAGCTTTATCTACAATCAAATTATTGTCCACCTTTGATACCTGAAGAGGTGGCTTTGTTTTTGCCTTGTCATTTTTTAATGTTCCACCACTCAAGGGAGAAGGTGCATGCTCAGTTTTAATTTTCTTCACATCCTTCACGTGGTTGGTTTGTGATGCACTGGCACCAGGTTCTGTGTTCCCCTTGGTGGGTGTAGAAGTGTTTGAGGCTTTGGCCGCCGCCTTAGCAGCGGTCTCGGCAGCCTTGGCTACTTCTGCAGCTTTTGCTGCTTCTGCAGCTCTTGCTGCCTCTGCAGCTCGTGCTTTTTTATTCTTGTTCAATTCAGCTGCCAGGCTACTCTTCAGAGTTAGTGTGCTAGGAGAAATGCTAGAATGACGACTTCTGGATCTAGACAATCTGTGCCTGCTACGAGATCTTGAATGCCTAGATGAATACGGGCTTCTGCTTCGGGATTTGGCAGACCGTCTGGTGGAAAATAATTAAGTTTAGTCAGTAATTCAGAAGAGTTCAGTTTGAAATTTACAAAATTGCTAACTAGAGCATAAGAATTAAAATAAAAAATTTAATTTCAAAACCATTATACAGTTTTTAAAAAACTGAAAGTGCTTTAACAGAATATTATTATCTGGTGAGTTTTCCTGCAAATAGATTGTCTTGATTCTGGTCTGGCCAACAAATGTTCAAAGGTGAGGCTGGATGAAAGCAGATCTCTGTGAGAAGAAACACTGTAAGAATTAGGAGGAAAAAGCAAGACAAGGCATCAGTGCTGTTTCTGAAAAGAGAAGTACATGATGAGGCCACACCAATGGCAGCAGCAGGGTGAAAGGTGACCAATCTTTTACCAGGGATACAATCTCCACATACCAAAAGCACCTTCACCCATAAGTTCAGAAGGAAGTAGTACTCCATCTACAGCCAAAGTAAGAAAAGAGCAAGCCTGTTATTAGGCCGTAAGTAAAAAGCAGAATCTAAACCTTGGAAGCTACTTAATAATGACTGCAATTCAGTTCTGAAAAATTATTGGCAAACTCAAAAACTAATGTATATATAAACGTATGAGGGCAATCAAAGTTACAATAAAACAAATGTAGCACAGCACCAAGGGAAATGAGACTGAGTTTTTCAAATCTACACCTTATCAAAACTTAAAAAAAAAATACCTACAAGACACTTGCGCTATGATAGTACCTTGACATGTTCAACATGTCTCATTTAACGCCCACATCAACCCAGTAAAGTCTCTACGGTTCATAGATAAAACTGAATCTAAAGTATTTGCTACCTGAAGTCAATCCCAAACTCACTATTAGTTGTATTCGTTATTACCTTATTGCTACCCTGCTAATTCCTTCAATACTCTTCTGCTCTACTCTGTGCCCAAGAAGGCTGACCCCAACCAATGTACCTTCTGGGTTCCAATGCTGCCTGTCAACTGGCAGAAGATCAGAATGCAGAGAAAGACTGGATTATTTCTTCCTAGCTCCCCTCCTCTTCTTGACCACATTTTCTGTCCTGTCAGTCATCTCCTTCTCCACAGCTTTCACCAGGCTCTAATAACACTGTATTTTCCTTGTCCCTTTGAGTTTCCCTCTATAAATAGTGAAAACATGCCTTAAAGGTTCCCTTAACCGACCCTATCTTCATGTTCCTTCATCAAATTCTCTTTAACCACCTGAGTTCGATTCAGTTTCCTTCTAGAACCCTATCTGATCTAATTGTATGCCAGGTCTTAAACCCAGACCTTTTGACTCTGAAGTAGGTAGGGTTAACAATTATTAACACATTAACACTCTGCCTAGGAGACAGCTCTTGCTGAAATTTTGTAGAAGTTATGGGAAGAGACTTCCGGGAAGATGGCGGCGTAAACGGAACGACAGAATTTTCCTCCCAACATTATATTTACCCACGAAAACACAGCAAACGCAACTGTTCCTAAAAAAGAGACCAGAACAAACAGGAAAGCGCACACAGTGCAGAAACACCTGTGAGGACTCGGCACCGGGCGGCGGGTAAGAAACGGAACTGCGAACCGGCAGAATCCGAGCACTCCCCCATCCCAGCGCACTGGCGGGAGGAGAGGATTCAGAGCCGGGAGGGAGTGGAAGTGCAGGCCCAGGAGATAACCAGCACTGGACCGGCCCGGGAATGTGGGCGCACAAAGCACGGCTTAAACGCCTCTTTGCTCAGGGAAGGAGAAGAGAGAAGGAAAAAAAGGAGAAAAGCACGTGCCTTGTTTTTCAGCGGTCTGAAATGCCTGCTTGCTCACGGCTGGCTCAGGGAAGGAGAAGAGAGAAGGAAAAAAAGGAGAAAAGCACGCGCTTTGTTTTTCAGCGGTCTGAAACACCTGCTTGCTCGCGGCTGGCTCAGGGAAGGAGAAGAGAGAAGGGGAAGAAAGGGAGAAAACCACGCGCTTTGTTTTTTCAGCGGTCTGAAACGCCTGCTTGCTCACGGCTGGCTCAGGGAAGGAGAAGAGGAGAAGGGAAAAAAAGGGAGAAAACCGTGCGCTTTGTTTTTTCAGCGGTCTGAAATGCCTGCTTGCTCGCGGCTGACTCAGGGAAGGAGAAGAGAGAAGGAAAAAAGGAGAAAAGTGCGCGCTTTGTTTTTCAGCGGTCTTAAAGAGACGGGAGTGCAGCTCAGAACCTCCATTCATTTTCACCCCGGCCACAGCTTTAAAGGGCAGTATTGAGCAGCGAGGCCATGGCTCTGGAATAGTGGAGCAACAGCAGCACCTACAGCATTCACACAGAACCATCCCCGGTGGGCGTTTTTTTTTTTCTTTTTTCTTTTCTTTTAGGTGTTGCTGCTTTTTCTTTTTCTTTCCTTTCTTTTCTTTCTTCTCTCTCTCCTTTTACTTTTTTTATTATTACTAGAATTTTTTTTTCTTTTCTCTCCTTTCTTCTCTCTCCTTGCTACCAACAACCAATTCTATAGTCATGAGAAGACAGAAGAATTTGATACAGACAAAGCTTCAGACAAACACCACCCCAGAGAAAGAAGCTGAAGGAATGGATATGCAGTCTTACTGAAAAAGAATTCAGAATAAAAATCATAGCCGTGCTGATAGATCTACAGAAAAATGTGCAAGAGCTGAGGGAGGAAGTGAGGGAAGTGAGGAAAGACAATGCAGAAATGAGACAAGCCATCGACAGGCTCAACAGCAGATTGAAACAGGTTCAAGACACCATGAAGGAAATACAAGACAGGGAACAGGAATACAAAGAAGCTGAGGCAGAGAGAGATAAAAGGATCTCTAAGAATGAAAGAATATTAAGAGAACTGTGTGACCAATCCAAATGGAGCAATATTCGCATTATAGGAGTACCAGAGGAAGAAGAGAGAGAAAAAGGGATAGAAAGTGTCTTTGAAGAAATAATTGCTGAAAACTTCCCCACGCTGGGGAAGGAAATAAGTCTCACAGTCCACGGAAGCCCACAGATCTCCCAACACAAGGGACCCAAGGAAGACAACACGAAGACACATAATAATTAGGATGGCAAAGATAAAGACAGAGTATTAAAGGCAACTAGAAAGAGAAAAAAGATCACCTACAAAGGAAAACCCATCAGACTGTCATCAGACTTCTCAACAGAAACCTTACAGGCCAGAAGAGAATGGCATGATATATTTAACGTAATGAAACAGAAGGGCCTCAAACCAAGAATATTGCATCCAGCACGATTATCATTTAAATATGACGGAGGGATTAAACAATTTCAAGACAAAAGAAAGTTCAGAGAGTTTGCCTCCCATAAACCACCACTACAGGATATCTTAAAAGGACTGCTCTAGAGAGAAACACCCCTAAGGCTAAAAAGATGTCACCCCTAAGGCTAAAAAGATGTCACCAGAGAAAATAAAAACATAGCAAAGAAAGCAGACCATCCAAATACTAACTAAAGGCAAAGAATAAAACACCTAATATATAAAGAGAGGAGGAGGAAGAATAGGAAGGGAGAGATAAAGAAACATCAGACGGTGTTCACAATAACTTAACAAGAAAGTTAAGTTAGATTCTTAGATAGTAAAGAAGCAACCCTTGAACCTTTGGTAACCACGAATCTAAAGCCACCAATGGCAATAAGTACATATCTATCAATAATCACCCTAAATGTAAATGGACTGAATGCACCAATCAAAAGACACAGAGTAACAGAGTGGATAAAAAAACAAGACCCATCTATATGCTGCTTACAAAAGACTCACCTCAAACACAAAGATATACACAGAGTAAAAGTGAAGGGATGGAAAAACATATTTCATGCAAAGAACAAAGAGAAAAAAGCAGGTGTTGCAGTACTTGTATCAGATAAAATAGACTTAAAAATGAAGAAAGTAGCAAGAGATAAACAAGGACATTACATAATGATAAAGGGGTCAGTCCAACAAGAAGATATAACCATTATAAATATATTTGCACCCAACACAGGAGCGTCAGCATATGTGAAACAAATACTAACAGAAGTGAAGGAGGAAATAGACAGCAATGCAATTATTCTAGGAGACATTAACACAGCACTCACTTCAAAGGACAGATCAACCAGGCAAAGGATAAGTAAAGACACAGAGGCACTGAACAACACACTAGAACAGATGGACCTAACAGATATCTACAGAACTCTGCACCCAAAAGCAGCAGGATACACATTCTTCTCAAGTGCACATGGAACATTTTCCAGAATACACCACATACTAGGCCACAAAAAGAACCTCAGTAAATTCAAAAATACTGAAATTCTACCAACCAACTTCTCAGATCACAAAGGTATAAAACTAGAGATGAATTTTAGGAAGAAATCAAAAAGGCTCACAAATACATGGAGACTTAACAACATTCTCCTAATGAATCAATGGGTTAACGACCAAAGCAAAACAGAAATCAAAGAATATATGGAGACTTATGACAACAACAACACAAAGCCACAACTTCTGTGAGACGCAGCAAAGGCAGTTTTAAGAGGAAAGTATATAGCAATCCAGGCCTATTTAAAGAAGGAAGAACATTCCCAAATGAAGAGTCTAAAGACACAATTATTGAAATTGGAAAAAGAAGAACAAATGAGGCCCAAAGTCACCAGAAGGAGAGACATAATAAAGATCAGAGAAGAAATAAATAAAATTGAGAAGAATAAAACAATAGAAAAAAATCAATAAAACCAAAAGATGGTTCTTTGAAAAAATAAACAAAATAGATAAATCCCTAGCCAGACTCATTAAGAGAAAAAGAGAATCTACACACATAAATAGAATCAGAAATGAGAAAGGAAAAATAACGATGGACCCCACACAAATACAAAGAATTATAAGAGAATATTACGAGCATCTATATGCCAACAAGCTCCAAAACCTAGAAGATATGGACAACTTCTTAGAAAAATACAGCCTTCCAAGACTCACCAAGCAGGAAACAGAAAAACTAAACAGACCAATCACCAGCAACGAAATTGAATCGGTAATCAAAAAACTACCCAAGAACAAAAGCCCTGGACCTGATGGATTCACCTCTGAATTCTACCAGACATATAGAGAAGAAATAACACCCATTCTCCTTAAAGTTTTCCAAAAAATAGAAGAGGAGGGAATACTTCCAGACTCTTTCTATGAAGCCAGCATCACTCTAATACCAAAACCGGGCAAAGACCTCACTAAAAAAGAAAATTACAGACCAATATCCCTGATGAATGTTGATGCAAAAATACTCAACAAAATATTAGCAAACCGAATTCAAAAATACATCAAGAGGATCATACACCATGATCAAGTGGGATTCATCCCAGGGATGCAAGGATGGTACAACATTCGAAAATCCATCAACATCATCCATCACATCAATAAAAAGAAGAACAAAAACCACATGATCATCTCCATAGATGCTGAAAAAGCATTTGACAAAATTCAGCATCCATTCATGATTAAAACTCTCAACAGAATGGGTATAGATGGCATGTACCTCAACATCATAAAGGCTATATATAAAAAACCCACAGATAACATCATACTTAATAGCGAGAAGCTGAAAGCTTTTAATCTAAGATTGGGAACAAGACAGGGGTGCTCACTCTCTCCACTGTTATTCAACATAGTACTGGAGGTACTAGCCATGGCAATCAGACAAGGCAAAGATATACAAGGCATCCAGATTGGTAAAGAAGAAGTCAAATTGTCACTATTTGCAAATGACATGATAGTGTATATAAAAAACCCTAAAGACTCCACTCGAAAACTACTAGAACTAATATCTGAATTCAGCAAAGTTGCAGGATATAAAGTTAACACACAGAAATCTGTTGCTTTCCTATACAGTAATGATGAACTAACAGAAAGAGAAATCAGAAAAACAATTCCATTCACAATCGCATCTAAAAGAATAAAATACCTAGGAATAAACCTCACGAAGGAAGTGAAAGACCTGTACTCTGAAAACTACAAGACACTCCTAGGAGAAATTAAGGAAGACACTAACAAATGGAAATGCATCCCATGCTCTTGGGTAGCAAGAATAAATATTGTCAAAATGGCTATACTACCTAAAGCAATCTACAGATTCAATGCAATCCCTATCAAACTACCAACAGCTTTCTTCAATGAACTGGAACAAATAATTCTAAAATTCATATGGAACCAGAAAACACCCCGAATAGCCAAAGCAATCCTGAGAAGGAGGAATCAAACAGGGGGAATTACACTCCCTGACTTCAAGCTCTTCTACAAAGCCACAGTAATCAAGACAATTTGGTACTGGCACAAAAACAGACCCACAGACCAGTGGAACAGAATAGAAAATTCAAACATTAACCCAAACACCTACAGTCAATTAGTATTTGATAAAGGAGCCTTGGATATACAATGGGGACATGACAGCCTCTTCAACAGCTGGTGTTGGAAAAACTGGACAGCTACATGTAAGAGAATGAAAGTGGACTACTGTCTAACCCCATACACAAAGGTAAACTCAAGGTGGATCAAAGACCTGAATGTAAGTCATGAAACCATAAAACTCTTAGAAAAAAACATAGGCAAAAATCTCTCGGACATAAACATGAGTGACTTCTTCATGAACATATCCCCCTGGGCAAGGGAAACAAAAGCAAAAATGAACAAATGGGACTATATATCAAGTTGAAAAGCTTCTGTACAGCAAAGGACACCATCAGTAGAACAAAAAGACATCCTACAATATGGGAAAATATATTCATAAATGATGTATCTGATAAGGGGTTGACATCCAAAATATACAAAGAACTCATGCACCTTAACAAACAAAAAACAAATAATCCAATTAAGAAATGGGCACAGGACACGAATAGACACTTCTCTAAAGAAGAAATTCAGATGGCCAATAGGCACATGAAAAGATGCTCCACATCGCTGATCATCAGAGAAATGCAGATTAAAACCACAATGAGATATCACCTCACATCAGTGAGGATGGCCAACATCCAAAACACAAATAACAACAAATGTTGGCGAGGAAGTGGAGAAAAGGGAACCCTCCTACACTGCTGGTGGGAATGAAGCTAGTTCAACCATTGTGGAAAGCAGTATGGAGGTTCCTCAAAAAACTCAAAATAGAAATACCATTTGACCCAGGAATCCCACTCCTAGGAATTTACCCTAAGAATGCAGCAGCCCAGTCTCAAAAAGACAGATGCACCCCTATGTTTATTGCAGCACTATTTACAATAGCCAAGAAATGGAAGCAACCTTAGTGTCCATCAGTAGATGAATGGATTAAGAAGATGTGGTACATATACACAATGGAATATTATTCAGCCATAAGAAAAAAACAAATCCTACCATTTGCAACAACATGGATGGAACTAGAGGGTATTATGCTCAGTGAAATAAGCCAAGCCGAAAAAGACAAGTATCAAATGATCTCACCCATATGTGGAGTATAAGAACAAAGAAAAAAAAAAACTGAAGGAACAAAACAGCAGCAGACTCACAGAACCCAAGAACGGACTAATAGTTACCAAAGGGAAAGGGACTGGGGAAGAAGGGCGTAAAGGGAGGGATAAGAGGGTAAAAGGGGCTTTACGATAAACAGACATATGGTCGTGGGGCACGGGGAGGGCTGTACAACTCAGAGAAGACAAGTAGTGATTCTCATCTCACTACGCTGATGGACAGTGACTGTAATAGGGTTGGTGGGGGGGACCTGATGAAGGGGGGAGTTTAATCACCATAATATTGCTCATGTAATTGTAGGTTAATGATACCAAAATAAATTGTTAAAAAAATAAATAAATAAATAAAATAAAATTGAGTTTGTGAAAAAAAAAAAGAAGAAGTTATGGGAAGAGGGTACACAAAGCAAAGAAACTCCTAGGAACCCATAATTAAAAATGGACAGAGAGAAAAGGATGACTTGAAAATTTTGTTTATATCTGACATTAATTCAGTATAGAGGGTAAAGTTTAGAAACATTCTACAAGTCTAGGATGAAAGCAAAATGATAATCAGGTTTTGGATAAACTCAATACAAATTCAACTTCTCCCTCATTCTCTCAGAAACATTTCAAAATGTACCAAGGGCCAACAAGAGTTCAGCACTGAGCTAGTGTTTCATATTAACCCCATATTTTACATAAAATGTTTATTTAACATTATTTTAGAATAATGGGAACACCGGTTTAAGAAACATTCTAACCTAACACTTGCTTATCATTAAATATTCATATACACCAACCATTAAAATCACCAATGAGCTGACAATTAATCATGGAAATGAGAGGAAATGTTTGGCTAAATATAAAGTGATAAGTGGTCGCAAAATATCTTGGATAACTTTATCATAGGAACCCAGTAAGTATTATAACATGAAACACTCGGCCACACTTTTAATTTCCTTTACCTTCAGACTCTTGGACCTCAAAAGAAGTCTGATATAAGTCATGCCTCTACTCCCTGTTCAGACACTAATGAGCAGTGGAAAAGTACACAGAAGGAGAAAGAAAAAAGAGACTGTCATCTCATCAGAGATAACAGCACAGAATTTTTTTAAATTCACTTTACTACACTAGAAAGATTCTGGTCATCAGTTTCATACAGACACATAAATTGTATTTAACTGAGTGATTTGTGATCAATAAATTTTACCAAGGAAAAGAAGATACAAAGATAATAGATAAAAATCCCCAACACAATTAACTCCTCTGGCCTATAATTACTCTCTTCTGTATAGGATCTGAATTAAGAGAGTTATCAGTAAAGACTTTAAAAAAGTTTGCTCTCTGAAAAGGATATTTTGGAAACGACATTTTTACGGTATTTGATCTCTATACCAATGGCATTCTTCTAGAGACAGCCTTCACCCCTCTTCGATTCTTTTATTTCTCCTCAAAAGTTCCTTATTCTTTTATTTCTCTTCAAAAGTTCCTTAACTTTTAAATTTTATGTCCCAGTAAACTTGCACTCTCTCAAATACTGCATATTTGTTAATAAATTTCAATTATATATTTACTGTTTACAACAAACATAGTTTGGGAACCTAAATTAAATATAAATACAAAACTCAAGGTTAGGTCATTTTTATTAACAATCTAATACTTCAGCCATACAAAGTTATGAGGATAAGAGAAAAGAAGTTCTGTAAGACTATATAATGAATTGTATCATGATGTCTTATTAAGAGAACTGAAATGGATGGTAGCTAAGTCTTTGTTTTACAGATAAGAGTTTGATTTTTCTTTTTAAAAATAATTTTTTCTAATATATCTGTATTGTAGAATCTGCAGTGAAGAAATGATAGTTTCTTGTTCATTTCTAATGATTTTTAGGAGGTTACAGGACCTCTTTAAGACTTTAAGAAATCTATTTGCTCCTAAGTTTTTCCAAATTCATAAAACACAAAGCAGAACAGTATTAAAAACCCAGTAAACTGAAACTCAAATGATCAGTGCTCATTGTTAATTAGGTTAGCATTCCTTAGAGAGAGAGCACTCTGTACTGTTCACTAGACTTTATCATATGCCTCCAAGAGTTCAGGTTTTCTGAAATTGTGCCTAATTAGATGGAATAACAAATGCTTTATACATATGCTGCCCAATACAGCAGCCACTATTCACATTTTTTAGAGGAATTTTTCTACCTCTGCTTATTTCACATGCTAACAGTAGCTATGTCTATTTCAAAAACTTATTAACAACCCCCAAAAAGGCTAAAAATGCTTCCATGCAAGGATGGTTCAACATAGGCAAATCAATAAATGTGATACAGCACATTAATAAAATGAAGGATAAAAATCATATGATCTCAATAGAAAAAGTAAATGACAAAATTCAACATCTTTTCATGATAAAAACTAAATGAATCAGGTATGGAAGGAATATACCTCAACCTAATAAAGACCATATGACAAACCCACAGCCAACATCACACTCAACAATGAAAAGCTGAAAGGTTTTCCTCTAAAACCAGGAACAAGACAATAATGCCTACTCTTACCACTTTTATTCAACATATTATTGGAAATCCTAGCCAGAGCAATTAGGCAAGAAAAAGAAATAAACAAACAAATTCAGTAAAGTTGCAGGATACAAAATCAATATACAAAAATCAGTTGTGTTTCTATTTGCTAACAACAAACTATTGGAAAGAGAAAGTAGAAACACAGTCCCATTTACAGTAGCATAAAAAAGAATAAAATACTTAGGAATAAATTTAATAAAAGAAGTGAAAGAAACTGAAGATGACAAAAATGAATGGGAAGATATTCTGTGTTCATGGACTGGAAAATTAATATTGTTAAAATGTCCATATTACCCAAAATGATCTTCAGATTCAATGTAATCCCTATGACAATGACAATGGCATTTTTCACATTTGTAAAAAAAAAAAAAAATCCTAAAATTCAAATGGAACCACAAAAGACCAAACAAAGCAATCTTGAGAAAGAACAAGCGAGAGGCATCACACTTCCTGATCTCAAGCTGTATTACAAAGCTATTGTAATCTAAACAGTATGGTACTGGCATAAAAAAAAAAGAGAGACATAGATTAATAAAACAGAAATGGAGAGCCCAGGAATAAACCCATGAATATATGATCAATTAATTCTCAACAAAGAAACCAAGAATATACAATGGGGAAAGGCTAACCTCTTCAATAAATGGTGTTGGAAAAACCAGATAGACACATATTAAAAAACTGAAACTGGACCCCTTACACCATAAAATTTCTCAAAATGAATTAAAGACTTGAATGTAAGACTGAAGCCATAAAACTAGAAGGAAACATTATGGATAAACTTCTTGACATTGGTCTTGGCAATGATTTTTTTTTATTTGACACAGAAAAGAAAAAAACAAGTGAGATCACATCAAACTGAAAAACTTACAGCAAAGAAAACAATCAACAAAATGAAATCACAGCCTATAGAATGTTGGAGAATGTATTTGCAAGCCACCTATTTTTTAAGGAGTTGATACTCAAAATACGTAAGGAATTCATACAATTCAAATACCAAATAAACCCAAATAACCCAATTAAAAAATGGGCAAAGGACCTAAACAGACATTTTTGCAAAAACGACACCTAAATGGCTAACAGGTACCTGAAAAGGTGTTCAACACCACTAATCATCAGGGAAATTCAGTTAAAAACCACAATGAGATATCACCACAAACCTGCTAGTATGTCTATTATCAAAAAGACGAGATAACAAATGCTGGTGAGGATGAGGAGAAAAGGGAACCCTTGAACACTGTTGGTGGGAATCAAAACTGCCACTGCCACTGCCACTATGGAAAACAGTATGGAGGTTCCTCTAGAAGTCAAAAATACAACTACCATATGATCCAGCAATCCCACTTCTGGATACATAACTAAAGAAAATGAAATCACTATCTCAAAGAGATACCTACACTCCATGTTCACTACAGCACTACTCACAATAGCCAAGGTATGGAAACAAGTGTTCACCAACAGATGAATGGACAAAGAAAATGTGTGTGTCTGCATGTGTGTGTGATGGAATATTATGCAACCTTTAAAAAAGAAAATCCTGCCATTTGCAAAAATACAGATAAATGTAAATGGTATTATGCTACCTGAAGTAAGCCAGAGAAAGACAAATACTGCATACTGCCACTTATATGTAGAACCTAATAAAAAGGCAAACTCATGTACAGAGAAAATACAAGGGTGATAGCCAGAGGCTAGGATGGGGAAATGGGAGAGGTTAGTAAATGCATACAAACTTTCAGTTCTAGATGAGTAAAAGCCTGAGGATCTAATGTGTAACGTGCTGACTGTAGTTGATAATATTGTATTATACACTTGAAATTAACTCACAGATCCACATGGACATCTTTGGGGGGCCATTATTCAGCCTCCTTTTCTATTCTCAAAGCTACTTTCTATTTCAGACCTTATTATCTCTCCTCCAAGGTATCTTATCATCTTAAAAATAACTGATCTCTTTATATCTAATTTCTCCCTGTTCCAATTATTTTTCTACAGACACCATAACCAAACTAACCCTCATGTTCAGTGATTATTATACATCCCAAATTCACTCATTAATCATCTCCTTTTAGTAGCTATTCCAAACCTTCACAACTTTCTTCAAGCTCACAACAGTATTCCCAGTCTTCCTTAATATCACTTTACTTCTATTTCACATGGAAAAAAAAAAAAAAGATTATCAGGCATGTCTCCTGCCTGCAAACTTAATCTGAATCTCTACCCACCTTACATTCCACCTGATCTCAGAGTAGGGCTGTTCCCTCTTCCTATCCAAAGCAAATTCCTCTATGATGTTATCAATCCCATAATCTCCAGATCCTGTGGTCCACAAACCAGCAGCATGAGCCTGTCAGAAATACTGTACCTCGGGTCCCAGCCCAGGCCTTCTGATTCAAAATCTGCATTTTAACAAAATCCCCATTAAAGTTTGAGATACACTATGCTAGGCTCCTCTATGGCTACTTCATTACTTGTGACTTCAACCCTTTGCTGTCCATTTTGCTATTTCCCCTTATGGAATAAATAACTTAAAATCTTAAAAAGAGACAAGAAAAAAAGCAAATGATGGTTACTTGATAATCTATCATTATCTCTCCTTTCAATTATAGCCAAATTCTCATCCCTCCATAATATATTCCTCAAACCACTATTTTCACCGAAATATTCCACACAGTTCCCTTTCCTCCTTTCTCTCATATCCAACTGATCACCAAGTTCTGACAATTCTACATCTGAAGTATCTCTCATTTTCTAGGCTCATTATCCTTCTAGCTATTATTTTACACAGGTCCTCCATTATCTCTCACTTGGCCCAGTTCAACAGTCTCCTTACAAGGTTCCCCACCTCAAACCTTATCCTTTCCAATTTACTCTCACACTGCCACCAGAAACTTTAAGTCAACATTCTACCAAAACTCTTCACAGCCTTGCACCGCATACAAAGACTGTCCAGCTATCCCCAAAACATAAAGTGCCGGTCCTAGACTATTTCTCTCATGTTCCTCTCTTCAACCACTTTTATCTGCTAAACAAGGGATACTTCATATCAGAGCACAATGTACCACACATCTAGAAAGCATTCCCTTATTATGTGAGGCAGCTGGAGATTGTTCCTTGTCCTATGGTCCTATTTTGTTGTCACATTTTGTTCATATCTCATTAGAATAATAATTAAATAATCTGTCTTCCCCAACTGACATCTTTGTATCTTCAGAGCCCTGACTACTACAAACCTGGCAATGGCAGATGCTCATTAAATATTTGCAGAATTAAGTACATGGCTGATAGCATCCCTACTGAACAGAATTCATCTTTCTTAGCCTAGTATTAAGGGGCTGAATGATCTGTCTGGTCCCAAGCAACCTATCCTTGTCAAGTTATGAGTTTGCCTAAGGCTTCCGTGCCTTTACTCTACAGATTCACCTACTGAGAATAATCTCTTCCCCTTCATCTTATATTGAAGTCCTATATCTTTCAAGGTCTACTTTAAGATTCAAGATTCTACTACTAATTCCAAGAAAGAAGCAAGCTCTTCCTTCTTTGAGCCCCCAAAGCACTTTGCCTGCATCCTTCTTATTAACTTTATCATTCTTAACTTTGTGTATTAGATATTTACTGCATTGCCTGGACTATAAATTCTTTGAGGAGCAGAAACCAGGTCCAATTCATTTTTGTCTCACTCCGCAACCCTGAGCACTACTAATACGACACAGGTGGTAGTCTTTTACTAAATATTCAAACATACCATATTGAACCTACAGTTTAAGTAACACTTCTATAAGCATTTTTCATTTGACTTGTTCTTCATAGAAACCAAGACACAAAGCAAGCAAATGAGGGAACTAAGACAAAGAGGGTTAAGAAATCTATTTAGAGGCCAGGAGCTATGAAGAATTAGAGTCAATATTCAAGACCAAGTCTTCCAATTCAGAGTCAGGCACTATTTATTGCTATACCACCATACTACATCCTTCCTCCCCATTTATTTAATTCTTATCTGTCTTTAAGGGTCTAGCTAAAGACCCATCTCCTCTGTAAACTCCCCATTTGCTGAATTCACATAGCATTTTCACATACTATCTTGTATTTTATGTCTTTATCTTTTAAAACCGTAAATTGGATTATGCCATGCCTTTGCCTAAACTCCCCAAGGGCTCCTCACTGAATTCAGAATAAAAATTTAAATCTTTACTATGATCACAAGACCAAAAAACTGCCTGTCATCTTTATTACACCTTTTTTCACTCACTAGACTCCTGCCACACCAGCCTCTTTTGTGATTCTTCCAAAGATCACACTTCTTCCTAACTTGATTACCTTAGCACATGCTATTTTCTCTTCCTAGGATGCTTAAATCATTACATGGCTGGTTTTTCCTCGTTCAAGTCTCCACTGAATTATCAACTCCACAGCGTGGCTTTCTCTTATCAGAAATAAATTAGCATATGTCTCCTAGACCACTGTCTTAATCACTCTATTCCCAGTGCCTAAAACCGTATCTGGAGTATAACAACAATCAAAAGGTATTTACTGAATTGATGTATAAAACAGCAAACAAAAGGTCATCTACTTCTCTGAATGCCTGCAAATACTAGCAGACTGCTTTGCATAACTGATAGTCCAGCTAGTTAACTAATGAGCATAGGTCCAGTGATAAAATTCTACTTAAACTACAAAGATCTAGGAAACAGAGTAACACTTAATTAGCTTCTTCATATAAACACTGAGGTGAATTACAATTTTTATTACCAACCAAACATTTGGCATTCATCATCTCATAGAGTTTTAATGAGCAATATTAATTTTTCTAATATAAACTACAATCACTCCTTATTTTTAACAACTAGAGGGTTTTCTTGTTAGAAGAAATAATACAGGCACAGAAGAAATTCAAATCGCCAGTAAAGAAATTTAAATGCTCCCTTCTCGCTAGTAACCAGAAGGAGCAAAATAAAATGATGGTAATAAATTTGTATCCATCAGAATGGCAAAAAACAGGAATTTTGAAAATATCAATTATTCCTGAGAATGCTGAGAGAAATGGTTATTCACATAAATTATCAGGAAATATAAAATTGTTAAGCCTTTTCAAAAGGCAGTTTGGTAGTACCTATCAAATTCTTTTGATCTGCAAGTTCGGTTATAACAATATCCTACAAAAATATTCCCATGTTTCAAAAAGTTATTGCAGACATCTTTTCAAGGGTTGTTTGTGATAGAGAAAAAATGAAAAGAAGAGCTTAGTGCCCAACAGTTGACATTTAAATAAAGTTTGATAAAAATTTCATTCTGGAATTCTAGGTAGTCATTTGGAAAAACCTTTAAATCATACTCTAAACAAAAAAAGCATGCAAAAAACAACATTCATGGCATAGTAACATTCTCCATATCTATACATACATATATTTGTATGCAAATCCACACAAGATAAGGATGTATATCAATCTACTCACAGGATTATATACTTGGAAGAAAACAGGAATGAAAAAGACATAAATGGTAGCTTTCACATCTTGCTCTGTATGCTTCCATACAAGCATTTCATATGAAAGTTTCAAATACAAGGGAGCATAAGTTAAAAAAAATACAGTATCACTGTAGAAAACTGAAGAATACAGAAAAGTTTACAGATGTACACCGCCAGAAATTATTATATACCAAAATGTATTCTATGAAAAACCACTCTTACTTTAATAAAAATGAAATAGGATGTATAGATTTATTCTTACCCCAGTATGCCAATTACTTAACTTCAAAAAATTAAATTTAGAAAATTATGAGTGCTTAAGTAACAGTAATGGGATAAAAAATATATTATCAACATTAATGCATATATTTTTTGTAATGAAACATTTTTGAAATGTTTCTTCAAGCATGGTATAAAACCAATGTGCCCAGTGATTACACACATACTACAAAATAAGGGATTTCCTTTTTTCCCCTAGCCCCTGGGACAGTAATGAATAATTCCACAGGCTCATGTATTAACAATCAACCAAAGCATCCAGAATTCTTTTTTAAAACCAAAAATTAGACTAGGGAAACAATTATAATAAAAAAAAACTGGGAATTTATGAGAAATTCACTACTAACATTTTTGTGGAGAAAGACTAAAGTTTTCCCTATAAGATCAGTAACAAGACAAGGAAGTCCAATCTTACCACTTCTAATCAACATTGTACTTGAGATCCTATGCATTCAATTAGGCAAAAATAATCACACACCTAAATGGAATCCAGACGGGGGAAATAAAAGAAGTAAAACTATCTCTAATTGCAGATGACATGATCTTGGATATAGAAAATCCTAAGGAATACACTATAAAACTATTAGAACAAACAAGTAAGTAAGATGGCAGGATACAAGATGAATATCAAAAAAATCTATTGCAATGCTATACAATAGCATTGAACAAAAAAATGAAACTACAAAAACAATTCTCATAACAATAGCTTTAAAAAGAATACCTAGGAATAAATTTAACAATAACGAAAGTACAAGATATAATTGAAAATAAATAGAAAGACATTCCATGTTCATGTATTTGATGACTTAACATTCTTAAAATGGAATGGCAATACCCCCAAATTGACTTCCAGATTCAATACAACCCCTATGAAAATCCCAGCTGTCTTTTTGCACTAATTGGCAAGCTAATCCTAAATTCATGTGGAAATGCAAAGAACCCCCAACCCCCCCACAAAAAAAAACAGGAAAAAACAAAATCAAGCAATTTAAAAGTACAAAGGTGGAAGACTTACAGTTTCTGATTTCAAAAATTACTGCAAAACTAGAATAATCAAGACTGTGGTACTGGCATCAAAAAGGACATGTGAATCAATGGAACAGGACTGACAGACCATAAATAAACCCTCACATTTATAAAATCAGTGGATTTTCAACAAGGATGCAAATACAATTCAGTAGAGAAAGAAAAGCCTTTATTACATGGTGCTGGGACAACTGGATTTCTACCCAAAAGAATGGATTTGGACCCCTTTCTCTCACCATACACAAAAACTAACTCAAAATATACCAAAGACAGTATGTAAGAGATAAAACTACAAAACTCTTAGAAGAAAATATAGGAATAAATCTTTGTGATTAGACCAAGTCATCTAAGATGTAACACTAAGGCACAAGCAACAAAACAAAAAATAAACTGGACTTCATCAAAACTAAAAAGTTTTGTGCTTTGACAGACATCAACAAAGTAACACAATGGAAGAAAATATTTGCAAACCATGTATTTGTGCCACAATTTATTTTACTCATATTAGTTGTTTCCAGATTTTTATTACATAAACAGTAGTCCTCCCATTTGACAAGTAAAAAGAGTAGGGCTCAAAAGGGTAAATTAAACAAATTGTTTAACATTGCTCTAATACAAAAGGACCAGAGCTAGCACCTACATCCTAACTGTATAATTTCTAATCTTTGCTTTCTCTTTTATGCTAGATACTCACCCAGTCAACCCAAGGCATAAGATCTACCACCCACACAGTGGTCTGTTGGTTGTTCTGCTGACACCTCACCATAGGAAATTTTTTTCTCTCTCTCGTCTTTTGCGCCTATAGACAGTGACTCAGAAGCTAAGTGACTGTGTCCAAAGTTACACTGCTAGAATGGCCTAAGGGCTTATGAACAAGTTACTTGGAGAATACTCCATTTCTTTGCACTGAATTAAATTGGCTCTCATGAATACAAGAGTTTCTCTCTCTGGAGAAGAAATGTGGCAAGTCATACTGGGGGTTTGTATTCAGAATACATACAGAACTCTTAAAGATTTAACAGTAAGAAGACAACTCAATTTTAAAACAGGTAAATGATCTGAATAAACATTTCTCCAAAAAAAGATACACAAATGATCGATAAACACAAGGAAAAGATGCCAAACATCATTAGTCATTATGGAAATGCAAATCAAAAACACAATGAGATGCCACTTTATACACCAGGCTGCCTACAATAAAAAAGACAACTATTGTCAAGGATGTGGAGAAATTGTAACCTTTATATATGTCTGATTAGAATATAAAAATGATGCAGCCACTTTGGAAACAGTTTGGCAGTTCCTTCAAATGTTAAAACATGTAATTGCCATCTGATCCAGAAATTTCCACTCCTAGATATAAACCCAAGAAAAAAAAATTATCTCCATGCAAAAACTGTATACAAATGTTCACAGGAACATAATCATAATAGCTAAAAACTGGAAAATGTCCATCAACTGACAATGTACTATATCCACACAATTTAGTACTCTTTTGCCATAAAAAAGAATGAAGTGCCTCTTCAACAAGTGGTATTGTCAAAACTGGCAGCTACATGTAAGAGAATGAAACTGGATTACTGTCTAACTCTATACACAAAAGTAAACACAAAATGGATCAAAGACCTGAATGTAAATCATTAAACCATAAAACTCTTAGAAGAAAACATAGGCAAAAATCTCTTGAATATAAAAATAAGCAACTTTTCAAGAACATATCTCCCTAGGCAAGGGAAACAAAAGCAAAAATGAACAAGTGGGACTATATCAAACTAAAAAGCTTCTGTACAGCAAAGGACACCATCAGCAGAACAAAAATGCATCCTACAGTATGGGAGAATATATTCAGAAATGACATCCAAAATATATAAAGAGCTCATGGGCCTGAACAACCAAAAAGCAAATAACCCTATTAAATAATGGGCAGAGGATCTGAACAGACACTTCTTCAAAGAAGAAATTCAGATGGCCAACAGGCACATGAAAAGATGCTCCACATCGCTAATCATCAGAGAAATGCAAATTAAAACCACAATGAGATATCACCTCACACCAGTTAGGATGGCCAACATCCAAAAGACAAACAACAACAGATGCTGGCAAGGATGTGGAGAAAGGGGAACCCTCCTACACTGACTGTGGGAATGTAAATTAGTTCAACCATTGTGGAAAGCAGCATGGAGGTTCCTCAAAAAGCTAAAAACGGAAATACCATATGACCCAGGAATTCCACTCCTAGGAATTTACCCTAAGAATCCAGGATCCCAGATTCAAAAAGACATCTCTATGTTTACTGGAGCACTATTTACAATAGCCAAAATATGGAAGCAACCTAAATGTCCATCAGTAGATGAATGGATAAAGAAGATGTGGTACATATCCACAGTGGAATATTATTCAGGCATAAGAAGAAAACAAATCCTACCATTTACAACAACATGGATGGAGCTAGAGGGTATTATGCTCAGTAAAATAAGCCAGACAGAAAAAGACAAGTATCAAATGATTTCACTCATCTGTGGAGTATGAAGAACAAAGAAAAAAGTGAAGGAACAAAACAGCAGCAGACTCACAGAACCCAAGAACGGACTAACAGTTACCAAAGGGAAAGGGACTGGGGAGGGTATGTAAAAGGGAGGGATAAGGGGATTAAGGGGCATTATGATTAGCACACATGTGGGGGGGGGGGCATGGGGAAGGAAGTATAGCACAGAGAAGACAAGTAGTGATTCTATAGCATCTTACTATGCTGATGGACAGTGACCGTAATGGGGTATGTGGTGGGTAATTGATAATGGGGGGAATCTAGTAACTACAATGTTGCTCATGTGATTGTATATCAATGATACCTTAATAAAACAAACAAACGAACAAAAAAGAATGAAGTACTGACATATGCTACAACACAGATGAACCTTAAAATACGCCTAAAGAAATATCATTTAACCTGGGAATTCCACTACTAGGAATTTACCCTAAGAACGCAGCAGCCCAGTTTCAAAAAGACATATGCACCCCTATGTTTATCTCCGCACTATTTACAATAGCCAAGAAATGGAAGCACCCTAAGTGTTCATCAGTAGATGAATGGATGAAGATGTGGTACATATACACAATGGAATATTATTCAGCCATAAGAAACAAACAAATCCTACTATTTGCAACAACATGGATGGAGCTAGAGGGTATTATGCTCAGTGAAATAACTCAGGCAGAGAAAGACAAATACCAAATGATTTCCCTCATTTGTGGAGTATAACAACGAAGCAAAACTGAAGGAACAAAATAGCAGCAGACTCACAGACTCCAAGAAGGGACTAGTAGTTACCAAAGGGGAGGGGCGGGGGAGGGTACAGGGGATTGTGGGTTATCATGATTGGTGTGTGCGGGGGGTCACGGGGAAGACAGTGTAGCTCAGAGAAGACAAACAGGGACTCTGTGGCACCTTACTACACTGATGGACAGTGACTGCAACAGGGTATGGGGGGGACTCGATAATAAGGGTGAATGTTAATAACCACATTGTTTTTCTTGTGAAACCTTAAGAGTGTATATCGATGATACCTTAATAAAAAAATATTATGCTTAAGTGAAAGACCATGAATTGTATGATTCCATTTATTTGTAATGTCAAGAACAGGCAAATACACAGAAACTGAAAGTAGGTTGGTGGCTGCAAGAAATCTGGGAGGTGGGAATGGTGAGTGACTCCTAGTAGGCACTGAGTTTCTTTTTGGGGTAATTAAAATGTTCTAAAATTAGTGGTTATGGTTGCACACCTCTGTAAATATACTAAAGACCACTGGATGTACCATTTAAAATTAAAGTAAACTGCATAGTATGTGAATTATATCTCAAAAAAATATGTTATTTTAAAAACTAAAAAAAAAAAAACAAATTTTTGTGTTTATTCTAAAAGTGTACTTCCTTTCCTTTATGTTCCTTATGCAACAATTAAGTTAAAAAAATAAAAGAAATATTGCTAACTTTTTGAAGATTTGCTCAGGCAAACAAGTTCTAGACCACTGAGCATAAACTCTGTCTTCCTGTTTCACTGAACCATGCCGAGATGTGTTTTAAGTAGGAAAAAAAGGAAGGATGGTGAAAAGAGTAGAGGGAGAACTTAACACTTTTGCACAAAGGAACATACTTTTGATCATTCTACCTCTGGTCATTTATGAATTTATTCATAGGCCAATATTAGACCCCATATGTACCAGAAAAACTTTATACAAAAAATTCTGATATGCTGCGTATTTCTTATCCAAATCAATTTATTACCACTTGCCAGGTACTATTACCTATATGCTGTGTGGTATGTGCTTAAAAGACACTAAGATTTTAAAAGATCCTCCTGGGACTTACACTCCAGTGGCTAAAACAGAAACAAAGTATTATGGAAATTCTCATTCAACTATACAAGCTCTAAAATGGAATTAATCAAAATAATGAAGGCTACAGTCTCATCAAACTATATAAGCTCGAAGTGGAATACATCAAAAATATCTTCGCAAATGGAGACTTTCTCATACAAACAAAACAGCAGACTGCATTATAAGAAATGTTCAAAGCCACTCCGCTGTCTAGAGGAAAATGATACATCGAAACTTGGATCTACACAAGGGAATGAGAAGTGTTTTTGGAAAGGTATATACTGAAGTAGATATAAATGACTTTTCTCATCTTAAAATTTCACCCATACATATATAATATACATAAGGCATATATATGTAGAAATAAAACATAACAAGAGCAGTACAAATCACAAGAAGAAAATGGAAGCGTGCTCTTGTAACATTATATTACACATGAAGATAGACTGTGATAAACTAAAGATTTAATTATAAAACCAAGGAGAGTACCTTCATGACTGAGTTAGGCAAAGTTTTTTGGGAGCACAAAAAGCACAAATCATAAAAGAAAAATTTGCTATATTGAATCTCACCAAAATTTTAAACTTCTCTTTGAAATTACTGTTAAGTAAAGGTAAGCCACAGACTGAGAAAAAAACACTGCAAAACACATGTCTGATTAAAAGCTGGCATCTGGAATATGTACAGAACTCTTATAACTCCATAAAGACAAACAACCTGACTCATAAAGAATATGGACAAAAAATTTTAAGATACTTCATAAAAGTTATGAAGAGAAAATAAGCATATGGAAAGATGCTCAACACTTTTATTTATTAGAAATTTATTTAGGGAAATAATATTTATTTTGGGAAGTAATAAAATAAAACCAAAATGATATACAACTACACATCCACTACAATATTCAAAATCAAAGACGGACAAAAACTGAAGTCTTACTGAGGATATAAAGCAACTGGAATGCTCAGATACTGCTGACTTTCAGAAGGCAAAATGATACAGCCATTTTGGAAAACAGACTGACATTTACTTACAAAGTCAACCATTCACTTACGATACAACACAGCAATTCCACTCCTAATTCACTCACAAGAAATAAAAACAAAAGATCTGCATACAAATATTCACAAAAGCTTTGTTCATAATAGCCAAAAGTTGGAAACAACTCAAACATCAACTGGGTAGACAGATAAGCAAATATGGCATAGCTATAAATGGAATATTACTCAGCAATAAAAAGGAAAAAACCACTTAAGCATGAAACAACATCAATGAATCTCAAAAGCATGCTAAATGGAACACAGACACCAAAGATTAGACTATGTAATTCCATTTGTATGAAATTCAAGAAAGGTACAACTACTGTGACAGAAAGCAGATTAGTGGCTGCCAAGGACCACAGCTAAGGAGGAGTAGGGGACAGACTGCAAAGAAGCATATGGAGGGGAGATTCAAGATGGCGGCATGAAAGGTGAGAGAGAGAACTCCTTCCAAAACCACAAATAGAATGAAAATATAGTTAATTAATACAACTAACCCTAAAACAGCAACAGGACAGAAGGCTGAACCAGACTGCATACAGACCTCACACACACCAGACTGCATACAGACCTCACTGAGCAGACCTCACAAAACAGGGTAATGTACGAAAGTCTTACTCCAACGGGACCCAAGCCCTTCCCCCACCTAGCTTACTGGCAGGAGAAAGAAAAATGGAGCACGCGGAGGGGGGTGGAAGCCTGAGACTACTGAACACCCAGCCCTGGAGATCTGCTTTGCGAGCAGTAACCCACACTGTGTGGTGCTCTGGAGGATGGGGAGCTGGGACAGGTGGAGTGCCTGAGAGACTGACATTGTGGTCGTTTGTGGAGAACAGGATCCACATCCAGCCGCTCTGTGACAGGGGAAAGGCAGGCATCTGAGAAGCTTCCTAGCAGCAAGAGGGCGGCTGAAGGAGCGGGGTTTGCATGGAACTTGCTGCGCAGGAGAAGGGATAGGTGGACAAGGTTGTCTGGGCATGCTCTGCCCTGCAGGTTGGGAACTTTCAGAAGCTTCAGGTGCTCCATCCCCCTGGCTGGCTTCTCAGGTCCGAGGCTCCCCATTGTGACAAGCAGCCTACAGAGACTTCCTCCTGGCCTGACATGATGCGCTCGCAAACTGGCAGTCACAGCACTAGCACCCACCTACATCAGCTAGAGACGGCGAGCACAGACGCTTTCACCTGTGTGCTCAGCCCACTGGCTGTGATACTGGAGACAGGCACCGCAGACAGGAATAAGGAACCAGATCTTTCTTACCCCCAGGCACACCCCTCCAGGCACCAGCTCTGCTCCCCAATGCTGCCTAACCTCACTCTAGGGGCAGAGCAGCTACAGAGACTGGAGTTTCTGCTCACTAGTGGGCACCACACAGAAATATGAAACATCAAAAGAACCTGGTTCAGACCAAAATCTCACAAACCCCAGAAAAAGGGCCAAATGAAACTGAACTCACCAATCTTCCTGAAAGAGAGTTCAAAATAAAAATCATAAACATGCTTATGGAGATACAGAAAAATATTCAAGAACTCAGGAACAAATTTAAGACGGACATTCAATCATTAAGAAATTCCATATCTGAAATGAAATATACAATGTGAGGATTTAAAAGCAGATTAGATGTAGCAGAAGAGATGGTAAATGGAATAGAAATTAGAGAAGAGGAATACAAAGAAGCTGAGGCACAGAGAGAAAAAAAAATCTCTAAGAATGAAAGAATATAGAGAACTGTGTGGCCAATCCAAACAGAACAATATTCGCATTTTAGGGGTACCAGAAGAAGAAAAGAGAGAAAGAGGGATAGAAAATGTCATTGAGGATGTAATTCCTGAAAACATTCCCAATCTGGGGAAAGAGATAGTCTCTCAAGACATGGAGGTGCACAGATCTCCCAACACAAGGGACCCAAGGAAGACAACATTGAGACATATAATAATTAAAATGGCAAAGATCAAGAATAAAGACAGACTTTTAAAAGCAGTTAGAGAGATAAAAAAGTTCACATACAAAGGAAAACCCATCAGGCTATCATCAGATTTCTCAACAGAAACCTTACAGGCCAGAAGGGAGTGGCATGATATATATTTAATGCAATGAAGCAGAAGGGACTTGAACCAAGAATAGCCTACCCGGCAAGGTTATCATTTAAATTTGAAGGACAGATTAAATAATTTTCAGATAAGCAAAAGCTGAGAGAATTTATCTCCCACAAACCACCTCTACAGTGCATTTTGGAGGGACTCCTATAGATGGAAGTATTCCTAAGGCTAAGTAGATGTCACCCAAGGGATAGACAAAGAGTACAGAATATAATTCATAACATACAAAGAATGGAGGAGGAAGAAAAAGAAAAAGTAGGAAAAAAAAAAGAACCTTTAAATTGTGTTTCTAATAGCATAGGAAGTGAGTTAAATTTGACTGTTAGATAGTAAGGGAATTGCCGTTGAACCTTGCCAACCACGAATCTAAAGCCTGCAATGAGAATAAGTACATACCTATCAATAATTACTCTAAATGTAAATGGTCTGAATGCACCAATCAAGAGACACAGAGTCACTGAATGCATAAAAAAACAAGACCCATCTATATGCTGCCTACAAGAGACTCACTTTAAACCCAAAGACACATCACATACAGACTAAAAGTGAAGGGATGGAAAAAGATATTTCATGCAACTAATAGTGAGAAAAAAGGAGTTGCAGTACTTGTATCAGACAAAATAGACTTCAAAACAAAAAAAAATAACAAGAGACAAGGACATTACATAATGATGAGAGGGTCAGTCCAACAAGAGGATATAACTATTATAAATATCTATGCACCCAATACAGGATCACCTACACATGTGAAACAAATACTAACAGAATTAAAGGGAGAAATAGAATGTGATGCATTCATTTTAAGAGACTTCAACACACCACTCACTCAACCAGACAGAAAATAAAGAGACAGAGGCACTCAACAATGTATTAGAACAGATGGGCCTAACGGACATCTACAGAACACTCCATCCAAAAGCAACAGGATACACATTCTTCTCAAGTGCACATGGAACATTTTCAAGAATAGATCATATACTAGGCCACAAAAAGAACCTCAGTAAATTAAAAAAGACTGAAATTGAACCAACCAGTTTCTCAGATTACAAAGGTATGAAAGTAGAAATAAATTACACAAAGAAAATGAAAAAGCCCACAAACACATGGAGGCTTAACAACATGCTCCTAAATAACCAATGTATCAATGACCAAATAAAAATAGAGATCAAGCAATATATGGTGACAAATGACAACAATAACTGAACACCACAAAATCTGTGGGACGCAGCAAAGGCCGTGCTAAGAGGGAAATATACTGCAATACAGGCTTACTTCAGGAAAGAAGAACCATCCCAATGGAACAGTCTTAACTCACAATTAATGAAACTAGAAAAGGAAGAACAAATGAGGCCGAAAGTCAGTAGAAGGAGGGACATAATAAAGATTAAAGCACAAATAAATAAAATGGAGAAGAATAAAACAATAGAAAGATTCAATGAAAGTAGGAGCTGGTTCTTCAAGAAAATAAACAAAACAGATAAACCCCTAGCCAGACTTATCAAGAAAAAAAGAGATTCTACACACATAAACAGAATCACAAATGAGAAAAGAAAAATCACTACAGACACCACAGAAATACAAAGAATTATGAGAGAAAACTATGAAAAATTACACGCTAACAAACTGGATAACCTAGAAGAAATGGACAACTTTTTAGAAAAATAAAACCTTTCAAGCTGACCCAGGAAGAAACAGAAAATCTGAATAGATCAATTACCAGCAAACAAATTGAATTGGTAATCAGAAAACTACCTAAGAACAAAATCCCTTTCCTAGATGGTTTCATGGCTGAATTTTATCAAACATTTAGTGAAGACCTAATACCCATCCTCCCTAAAGTTTTCCAAAAAGTACAAGAGGAGAGAATACTCCCAAATTCATTCTACAAGGCCAACATCACTCTAATACCAAAATCAGGCAAAGACACCACAAAAAAAGAAAATTACAGACCAATATCCCTGATGAACATAGAGGCAAAAATACTCAACAAAATATTAGCAAACCAAATTCAAAAATACATCAAAAAGATCATCCATCATGATCAAGTGGGATTCATCCCAGGGATGCAAGGATGGTACAACATTCAAAAATCCGTCAACATCATCCACTACATCAACAAAAAGAAGAACAAAAACCACATGATCATCTCCATAGATGCTGAAAAAGCATTCAACAAAATTCAACATCCATTCATAATAAAAACTCTCAACAAAATGGGTACACAGGGCAAGTACCTCAACATAATAAAGGCCATATATGACAAACCCACAGCCTACATTATACTTAACAGCAAGAAGCTGAAAGCTTTTCCTTTACAATCGGGAACAAGACAAAGATGGCCACTCTCCCCACCTCTATTCACCATAGTACTGGAGGTCTTAGCCACACCGATAAGACAACACAAAGATAATAAAAGGCATCCAGATTGGCAAGGAAGAAGTCAAACTGTCCCTGTTTGCAGATGACATGATACTGTACATTAAAAAAACCCTAAAGAATCCACTCTAAACTACTAGATCTAATATCTGAATTCAGCAAAGTTGTGGGATACATAATTAATGCACAGAAATCTGTTGCATTCCTATGCACTAACGATGAACTAGCAGAAAGAGAAATCAGGAAAACAATTCCATTCACAATTGCATCAAAAAGAATAAAATACCTAGGAATAAACCTAACCAAGGAAGTGAAAGACTTATACTCTGAAAACTACAAGACACTCATGAGAGAAATTAAAGAAGAAACCAATAAATGGAAACACATCCCATGCTCAGGGATAGGAAGAATTCATATTATCAAAATAGCCATCCTGCCTAAAGCAATCTACAGATTCAATGCAATCCCTATCAAAATACCTAAAGCATTCTTCAATGAACTAGAGCAAATAGTTCTAAAATTCATATGGAACCACAAAAGACCCCAAATAGCCAAAGCAATCCTAAGAAGAATAAAGCTGGGGGAATTACGCTCCCTGACTTCAAGCTCTACTACAAAGCCACAGTAAACAAGACAATTTGGTACCGGCACAAGAACAGACCCATAGACCAATGGAATACACAAGAGAGCCTTGATATAAAGCCAAGCATACATGATCAATTAATATATGTAAAGGACCCATGGATATACAATGGGGAAAAGGCTGCCTCTTCAACAACTGGTGTTGTCAAAACTGGACAGCTACATGTAAAAGAATGAAACTGGACTACTGTCTAACCCCATACACAAAAGTAAACTCAAAATGTATCAAAGACCTGAATGTAAGTGGTGAAACCATAAAACTCCTAGGAAAAAACATTGGCAAAAATCTCTTGGACATAAACATGAGCTACTTCTTCATTAACATATCTCGCCAGGCAAGGGAAACAAAAGCAAAAATGAACAAGTTGGACTATATCAAACTAAAAAGCTTCTGTACAGTTAAGGACACCATGAGTAGAACAAAAAGACATCCTACTGTATGGGAGAACATATTCATAAATGACATATCTGATAAGGCATTGACATCCAAATTATATAAAGAGCTCACGCACCTCAACAAAAAAAAAGCAAATAAGCCAATTAAATAATGGGCAGAGGAGCTGAATAGACACTTCTCCAAAGAAGAAATTCAGATGCCAACAGGCACATGAAAAGATGATCCACATACCCAATTAAAACCACAATGAGATATCACCTCACACCAGTTAGGATAGGTAACACCCAAAAGACAAACAACAACAGATGTTGGTGAGGATGTGGAAAAGGGGAACCCTCCTACACTGCTGGTGGGAATGTAAACTAGTTCAACCATTGTGGAAAGCAGTATGGGGGTTCCTCAGAAAACTCAAAATAGAAATGCCATTTGACCCAGGAATTCCACTCCTAGGAATTTACCCTGAGAATGCAGGAGCCCAGTTTGAAAAAGACATATGTACCCCTATGTTTATTGTAGCAGTATTTACAATAGCCAAGAAATGGAAGCAACCCAAGTGTCCATCAGTAGCTGAATGGATAAAGAAGATGTGGTACATATACACAATGGAATATTATTCAGCCATAAGAAGAAAAGAAATCCTACCATTTGCAACAACATGGATGGAGCTAGAGGGTACTATGCTCAGTAAAATAAGCCAGGCGGAGAAAGACAAGTATCAAATGATTTCACTCACCTGTGGAGTATAAGAAGAAAGAAAAAAGTGAAGGTACAAAACAGCAGCAGACTCACAGAACCCACGAATGGACTAACAGTTACCAAAGGGAAAGAGATTGGCGAGGATAGGTGGGAAGGGAGGGAGGGACAAGGGGTAAAAGGGGTCATTATGATTAGCACACATAATGTAGTGGGGGGCACTCGGGGAAGGCAGTATAACACAGAGAAGACAGGTAGTGATTTTATAGAATCTTATTACACTGTTGGATAGTGACTGTAATGGGGTATGTGGTGGGGACTTGATAATGGGGGGAGTCTAGTAACCATAATGTTGTTCATGTAATTGTATATTAATGATAGCAAAATTTAAAATTTTTAAAAATTTTAAAAAACTAACCGGTTTAAAAAAAAAAGCATGCAGAACTTTTGGGGGCAATGGAAATATTCCTTATGACTGTGGTAGTGGTTACACAAGTGTATCTATTTTTCAAAACTCATTTAATTGTACACATAAAATTGATGAACTGTATATAAATTATGCCTCAATAAAATGATGTTTTTTAAAAAATGAAACATGTCTAATATACCTAGAAGAAAGATAACTCTAATTAAGAAAGGATGTAAAAGTATTCATAAAAGTGATCTCAATGCTAGAGGCATTAAGAGAAATAACTTCTGGATGTAATTAATGAAGGCTTCATAGATAAAATGACACCTCAACTATGTTTAGAAGACTGGGGAAGTAATATTGACCAACTGAGGTAGGGGCATAAACTAAGGTATTGGGACTTATGATTATATGTATTTAAAATAGTAGAGGCCAGTTTGAAATGTGATCAGCATAGACAGTGAGAAGTAAAGGTAGTCTGGGATTATCTGAGGGAGAAACTTAAATGTCCAGTTAAAGACTTCGATTCTATAAATACGGTTTACAGAAAAATGACAGAATTAAAGTGCTATTTTAAGATGAATTTGAATGAAGAAAACAGGACCTGGAAGAGGAAAAGCCCAAAAGCAAGCAGACCCTACAAAAAGGACATAAGTTAATAAATTTTGAACTAAGTAAGAGTGGGCTAAAGACAGTGCAAAGAAGGACAAGACAGAACACACTATTCATTAGACCTGGAAAGTTTTGGCACTAGGTGCCTGGGAGAAACTACTGCCACTTAAAACACTTGTACATACACACAAATCAAAAATTTATATAAACAAAAGAGAACTCATGAAAAGTACTTGCTAATGCCACAGAAAAGTTACCTGCAATACACAAAGAGCTCTTATAAATTAGTATAAAAACGAAAATGAATCGAGAAATTAGAACATAAAGTGGATAAAAACAAATACAGCCTTATTAGCTATTAAAGGAATGCAAATGAAAAAAACAATGGGATAACTGACAACTCCAATGATGGTGGGACTGAAGAAATGGACACCCACAGGCTACTGGGAAATATAAATTGGTAAAAAGCCTTCTGAAGAGCAATGCGACAGTGTATCAAAATTACAAGTGTGTATACCATTTTTCACCCAACAATTTTACCCCTGGGAAATTCAATCTATAGGAGGTAATGGAACAAATGCACACATAAAATCTGCAATACATGCATAGCAAAAATAATAAAACAATAGTCTAGCAAAATGGACTTAGCCAAACAAGTTATAGTACATCCATACACCAGAATACAAGGAGCCAAAACAAGGAATATACTATGGGGTATAGGGTAAAAATAGCATTGTAGTATATTCCTATTTATGTAAAATCTTATGTCCCTATGCATATATGCATACAGAAGTCTAGAAGAATGTTGATCAAAACGTCAAGGGTGATCATCTTAGGTAGCTGGATTCAGGGGGACTTTTTATCTCTTACATTTTTCTATGCTAACTGAAATTTTTTACACCTTGAGCCTTTAACACCTTTGTAAACAATGAAAAATAATTAAGAGCAGTATCAGAAGAAATGACTGTAAGATAAGTAAAATAATTAAATGTTAGATAAATTACATTGGAGTATCAACAAAAGAGCTCAGTGAAAGTGCCCCATGCAACAGAAAATGAAAAAACAGAAAAGTAGAGAGGCATGCAGTCCATTAACTATTTTCAGTTTTCAGTTCCTCTTGCTACCTTTTTCATTTCCATTTTACATAAACTCCAGTTTTTAACCTAGATTTTATCCTCTAGTCTACAATCATTTTATTTTCCAAATATGTTAAGAACACTAGATTCTCCCACAATTAAGATGTGTGGAAACTCAAGGAACAAAAAAATCACTGCAAACAATACTTCTGATTCTATCTTGGTATTTTTGTTTCTAACACCCACTTTAAAGCTTATAAATATCTACATGAGACAAAGCCAACCAAAAACAAAAGTAACAACAAAAACTTAAATGCTATGCATAGAAAAAACATATAAAATATTCAAATGATCTTAAATATAAATAATTAGACAACATTAATTTCAACTAGTTTTTCAGAAAAAGCTACATTTTTTTGGAGGGAAATGAAAGCTTAATATATAGTCTGCTCAGAAAAGTTTCACAAACAGTAACATCATTTATCTTGATCAGTACAACAGAATGCAAATATAAACCCTAGGTCTGAATTTATTCTGTTCACACTGAAAGTGACTCCCAGCATCCTGGACTCATTCCAGTAAAGTACAAGCTAGAAGGGGGAGGCTCTCAAATTTTCTGCTTATAAATCAAAACAACTATTTTCCCCATCCTAGAGTATATGTGAACCAAAACAGCAAGTAAGTTTATATACACAACTGGAATCTGTACAAAAGTTGGTCTGTGTGAATTTGTGGAGAAAACTGCTATTTAAATTCAACTAATAATAAACACACTGTGGAAATTGCCCTCTAGGGGCTTACAATCTAGTAAGGAAGAAACAAATGTAGCCAGCAAAATAATTAGAATATTCAACAGAATTTTTTAAAGCTCTGTTAAGAAAGAAAAGCAAAGTGCTGTAGGAATATAAGAAAAGGAATTAACCTTTTCTTAATGGATGGAGAGACATCTCAAGATGGCAGAATTTGAGCTGAGTTTTGAATGAAAAGCTGGAGGCAGAGAAGACAGAAAAGGACAATTCATGCTAAAAAGAACAGCAAGAGTAAAAAATACAATCAAAAGTACCTGTAAAACAGAACTCTTGATTAAATGGGGCCAGATCATAAAAGGCATTACATAACAATGCATTAGGAAGTTTGGACTTGGTTCTATGTAATAGAAGTGACATAATCTCACCAAACTTTTAAGAAAATTCTCTTGATTCATTCTTTAATGAATTAGGAAAAGAATGGATAACAGGGAAGAAAAGAATGGTACAGGAAAAGAGGGCCTGAACTAAGGTGCTGGAAATGAAGGGATAATAATTAGTGTTAGAACAAAAATGTGATAAGGACTGATCAGATGTAAATGTCAAGTAAGGTTTGAAGACAAAAAGAGCAAAACACAAGGCCATCTTGAGAATGAAAGGAGTGATTACAGGTTTGGAGACTTAAGACAGATGATCTAAATTTCCATCTTCTGAATGTTTCTGCATTTATTCTAGCACCCTATATATTTGACACTTTTTAAAGACATTTTAAGAATTGCGTGCAGCTAAGGATACCCATGACTTATTTCTATTAAGTACATATCAAATCAGAAACATTGTATGAAAATAAGAGCTTTTTTTAAATAAACATTCTGGAATGTCTTCATCTTATGTATCTAGTTTTTAGGACAAAACACTAAATAAGCCATGACAGAGTTACCCCTATTATTTGTAAGTGAATACTAATAATTTTCTTATTTACATCTGGGATCCAACCATCTTTAGATTCTCAGGGGCTCCATAATGGAAGCTTCTGGTGCTTCTTGGTGGAATAGAACTTTCCAAGTTCAGAGAACCAATTATATATAACAATTTATTGTACTGATTATAACTATTCTGACTTGACTAACCTCAGATCAAGATATCCCATTGCAAAATAACTAAGAGCAATTAATGTCTTCAGGAAATGCTTGTAGCCTCATATTCTAAAAGCTACAAATTAGTAAAGACAAAATGTGCTAAAAGAATCTTTAAAACGTTTTGCTTTTAAAATCCTCAAAATGCTGCAAAGAAGGCCAGGAAACAGAAATAAATACATAAATACCCAAATGGGATGTATTTTAGAAAACACATCACTTTACCAGGGGGTCAGCCCCACTGCATCCCAGATTAAGTCTGATACCGCATTATCAGAACATGTACTTTAAAATCAGCCGAAGATTTGGAACAAAATCACTTAACTTTTTAAAGCTTCCACTCCCCAATGTATCAATAGAAATATTTCAAACTGTCACATGTTTTGGGGGTGAATGTAAAGTATTTACTAATGTCTGACACACAGCAAATGCAAACGTCAGTACTTTCCTTCCCTTTCCTAACAGCCCTTCTCTTCAGTATATCCTCACACTTACTACAGGACCAATCAGCAAAATTATGTGACTTTCCATATCTCAACTATCAAGTAGTAAAGAAAGTATGGTAAATTGGTTATATAGGGAGAAAGTAAATCTAAGATGGGACTGATGAAAAGAAAAGTATGAGCAGAGGAATGGAAGGCAAAGAGCAGGTTGTGAAGTAGAGATCAACAGAATGGAGAAAATTTATTCTGTAAACTACCACCAGGAAATATCTTCATACAATGTATGGTTTCAACTGTACTTTGTGCATGTGTTTCCTAAAAAATGTCTACACTGACAATTCATTGATATATAAGCTCCATGTGGGCTGGAAAAAGATCACATTGCTATTTCTACAGCATAATAGATGGTCCATATTAAATACTTATGTAATCCAAGCCCATAATAATATTTCATGTGCTCAGTAAACTCTATCCCCTCGTTTACCCATTCAACAATTATTAAGTGCCTACTGTGCCAGATAATACACTGAGCATGAGGAATACAATGGTGAACAAGAAAAGAAAGGGTAGTTGCCTGTATGGAGCTCACAATCCAGCTCTCTTCATTAAACAACATGGGCCACCTAACACAATTACTAAATTCTAAATAAAACTTTTTGCATTTACCTGGATAAGTGAGTTCAATTAATTGTTCCTAAACAGCAATAATATATTTGTTATACTTAAAAACCTTAAATTTCTCAATCAACTATTTTAGCTGTAAATTCCGGGTGGGCCCCTAATTTTAAGCAGGACAAACTACATATAATGTGAAAAATCTAAAAACCATACCTTATGAGAAATGAATTTTTCACCCAAGACATGCAACTGTCTTTACATTTGAAAGAGGTAGCATATAGGTTTGCTCCTTATCATTCCAAAGAATTTAACTTGAAGCAGTAAGTGTAAGTTACATGAAGGCTGATTTCTGTTTCAATATGAACTCTAGCAATTCAGGCTATTCAATAATTAGACATTACTTTTCTACAATAGTCTGTAATATTTCTTTACTTTACAAAACACGTATTTTCAATTACTCATTGAAATAATCCACAGAAATAATTATTTCCCTATTACAGCTTTGGAAACTGAGTCTCCAAGAGTCTTGCTAAGATACTGGGCAAACCAGGACTAGAACTTCCCAAATCTAATGGAATAGCCTGTCTTAAAGCAATCTTTCCATTTTTAGATGTATGAAGGCACACACCAAAGTGCCAGATGTCAGGAACGTTGGCTAAGATATTCTAAAGTTTCTTCCAAATCTAATCTATAGAAATACTGGAGGTCAATGTAAACAGTATGAAAAGATTCCAGTAATGAGAGGTTCTCTAGAACTAAAGCTTCACAAAGGCAAGGACCTTGAATTTCTTCAATGCTATATTATTCCAGTCCCTAGAACAATATCTAGCATGTATATATATTGCTCAACAAATATTTTCTAAATATGAATAATCTTAATCAAACATACCACTACTATATTATACACATATATATACAAAATATGTAGCACTATTAGATAATAAAGGAACTTGCTAAATATCCATCAACTAAATAGCCTGATAAACACAAAATCCATTCTTAAAAACTGCATCATACACTAAAAATTGCTATTTAAAGTCCTGAAATTTAACCTAGTCAGCTGCCAAAAATTCAAAGGCAAAAAAACGAAACCTAAAATACTTTAAAGGTAAATTTAAAGTCAAGATACAAAGGATAAATTTGGTGAAATTTTCAGTGCTGATAGTCTTTGCTTAATGCATCAAGTAGCATTTTAAATGTGTTTGAACACTGTAAGAATGATGAGATCTATACAGCTGTTTTAGTTTAAAGTTCACACCCAGATCTCTACTTGCATCCCATCTTTACAAACTTACTAGACTGACAGTTCAAAGAGATCTGCTAACTTTACAGGTACATATATTGAACTGAGGTTCACCATAACTTGTACTTAGAAGTACTCAGAATCCATCTGACATTACTGAAAACTAAGACCATTAGGAAAAACACAATTAATGCAAATATCATTTTATAATGCCCCAAATAATTAAGACCTAGAATTTCCAGACATCTTATGGAACATAAGAACCTGCAAAATACTCAAATGTGATTTTTAATTCACTTTGCTTAACAGGTAAGTTTACATAAGTGCACACACTTTTTTTTTTGAGAATAGCATTATACACACGGCATAACAGCTACATGAGACTCCAATTTCACTCAATTAAATTGTACCTTTTAAAGATTTCTCAACAAAAGTCCTGATACTTAAAGGGCTAGTTAATTTTAAAGTAATAGTAAATAGTGTAAGTGTAAGAATGGACTAAACCATTCACTTGGTTACACTGGATTACACCATCTAGGTTACATTTAAATGTCACTAGCAACTGGTTGTTGTCTAATCAACACAGAAACTACAATCTCGTCATCTTTTTCTACTTTTTATAATGACTTTGATAGATCAGGTAAAAAAACTATTCCTCACAAGAATGTCACAAAATGGTTATCTTCAGAATTTAGAACTACACGCTTCCACATAAGTTTTTTCACAAACTGAAAGAACAGACTTTACAAAAAGGTTGCCTTTCCCAGAGCTGTATTAATCATTTGCAACATTTCCAAACTCTGACAACAGCACGTGGTTCTGACTCTACTTTACAATATTTAGTCCCTAAGCGGCAATCCATTCCTAAATCTCCAACAGTGAAACCTCTTCAGAGAGCTTTCAAAACCATGACAAATTAAGCCACCTCTAGTTTTCCCCAAAGTAACTGTGCTGGAAAAGCAAAGAGCGGTTGAGAGAAACCTGTTAGTATATTAACGAAACAAGTTTAAAACTTTGAACTCTTCCTTAAACCGTCCCTGCCAGAGCGAGGGGAAACTGTCGGACCTGTTGCTTTGTCCCTCCAACGCCCTAAAAGGTGTCACGGGCGCGCGAAAACCCGTCTGCAGTTGGGTTTTCTAGTCCAGCTCGAAGGCGTGGTGGTTCCGAAGCCCACTCACCGCCTTCCCCGCCTCCTGGGATCTGGCCAGCGCGGCCACCCGCCGTCGCTCGGACGGCACACTCACCTGACCACGGGGCTGTAGGGGCTCCGGGAGCGGCGCCAGCTGCTGCTGCTGTAGGGGCTGGGGGACACGTCGCCGCCGCGCTCGTAAGAGCTGTGGCGGCTGTAGCTGGGCGAGCGGCGGCGGCTGTAGGGGCTCGGGGAGCGCGGCGGCCGCCGAGAATAGGGGCTGCTGCCACCTCCCGCCGGGCTGGGGGACTTGCGGCTCCGCAGGCTCTGCGAGGCCCTGTGGGACAGCGGGCTGTCGTCCCGGCCTCCCAGCGGGCTCAGTGACCGCTGCCGCCGCCTGTAGGCCTTGGGCTCTGTCTTGTCCTCCCGGTAGGCCTTGGGCGGCTCCTTGTAGGCCGAAGGCGGCTCCTTGGACGGCTTAGTCCGGCTCCGGTGGGCCTTCGCTTCTCGGTCCTTGCGGCCGCCGCCGGACGTGGCCGACGCGCTCTTCCGGCGGCCACCGCCGCTGCTGCTGCTGCCGCTCTTGGCCGCCTCTGCGCGCTCCTCGCCGCTGTGGCCGTGGCGGCTGCGGGACTTGGAGGCCTCGGTGCCGCCGCGCTGCCCGTCCCGCCGCCGGTGCTCGCGGTGGCGCTCCTTGCTGCGGCCGCTGCTGCTGCGGCGGTCCCGGCGGGGCCTGCGCTCCGACCCCTCCCCGCGCCGCTGTGTGCCGGAGGAGGAGGCCGGACTCCCGCCGCTGCCCCCCGTTCCCCCGGCAGCCGTCGCCGCCGTTGCCGCGCTGGCCCCCCCCCAGCAGCAGCCCCTGCTCGGACTGGGAGCTCACATCCTCGTATTCCACCAGCGGGGTCACACCCCCGCCGCTACTAGCACCGCCACCGCCGTCCTGCTGCGGCTGGGGCAGCGAGAAGACCCGACGCTTCTCCGCCTCCTGCCCGGCGCGGGGCCCGCGGCGCCGCTTCTGCCGCCCTCCTGCGCGCCTCTTGCCTCTCGCCAGCCGCTTGACCTCCAGAGGGGGGCCCGGGCTGAAGCAAGAGGAGGAGGCCGCGGCGGCGGCGGCTGCGGCGGCGGCCGTGCCGGGAGCAGCCAGGAAGAGCAGAGGCGGCGGGGGCGGCGGCGGTTGCAGGAGCTGCGGCTGCAGGAGCGGCAACAGCAGCGGCGGCTGCTGAGGGGACAGGAATCGCCTCCGCTTGCGGCGTTCCTCCAACTTCTTCTCCGCCCAGCTCAGGCCCCCGCCTCCCCCCAGCGCCGTGTCCGAGCTGCTCGGCATCGCCTAGAGCCCGCCGCAGAGCGCGGCGCGGGTGCGGCCTCCTCCCGGGTCAGATCCTGGCCATCTCCCTCGCTGGAAACGGGAACAGCGACGGCGGCGGGGGGACACCGAGCACCGGGCCGGCCGGGAGACGCGCTACGATAATCCGGGTCGGGGCTCGGGTACCCGGGTTCCAGGTCACAGTGGGGTATGCAGCGGCCTCCGGGCCTGAGGGAAGCAGGAATCCGGATGGCAGAGCTCCCGACCGTGCTCGTCGTCCTCTTATCGCCAGCAAAAACACCAGATGCACCGGGCGCTGACCCGCGGGGGAGTCCGGAGTCCTCCAAGTGCCCCGGGGTGGGGGAGCGGCCTCGGCCGCGCTCTCGGCTCGGGCAGCGCAACGCGGAAGTACCACCTTCGTCTTCGCTTCACTCCATCGCGCCCTGACGTTGGGTGCGAGTTCAGGGGAGGGGAGTGGGCGAGACAACAACACGCCTCCGCCTCCGCCGCCTCCGCGTCGACGTCGTCGTCCTGTGGTGGCGGCGACACACGGCGGGCGCCTCGGAAGTAGCCCAGGCCTGACAACAACTCCCGGCCTAGGGCCTCGCGCACTCAGCGGCCCGAGGGACGGGCGGCGGGGCGGGGCGAGACGGGGGCGACCAGGCTGCGGCTCACGGTTGGGGCCAGCGAGTGTGCGGGGCTGGGCGGGGGGCTGTTTCCGGGGAGATGGGGGCGGGGGGCGTTTCTGAGTCTGTGGCGGTGGATACGGGCCCTGACTTTCTTCTTCCACCGCTGCGAACAGAGGTGGCGGAGCTGCCCTTTCCCCCGCTGCCCCGCCTCCACGAGGAGGCTCCTGGTGTGCGCGGCCGGCCGGCTTGCTCCTCCCCTTCCCTCTCCGCTCCTCGTCAGGAGGAGGGCGGGCGACGGGACTTGCTGGTTGGGCCCTAACCTCCACAGCCCCCTCCTTCTCGCCTCGCTCTTTCGGCCTTTCCCCTCGGCCCAGACGCAATCCAGGGGCGCGCACGCACGTCACGCTCTGAGGAAAGCCGAAGGCGAGTGGTGTCGGGGCTAAGGAGGCGGAAACAAAGTTGCCGCGCACTGGCGGGCTCGCTCCCGCCATGGACGGACGTCTGGACCGGAAGTTGCGTATAGAACCGCTCCACTTCCGGCGAGGGTGGGACTTTGTGAGAAGGGTTAAAGAAAGGAGACGAATTCATGCACCGCCCACTGCTGTCGCATGATCTTCGCAGTGATGGCCTGCCGGTTGTGCTTGTGGATTGCGTCCAGCGCGCGATGCCGGCTCAGACTCACTGCAGGCGCCTTTTACCGCCTGTCTACTGAAAGGTCACGGAGCGAGCAGGAATCTGGAGACTCTGAGAGGAATAATGAAGTTTAGTGGACCTCTTCTTATATCCTCTGCCAAGCTACGAGAGGGCACCCTGCGAAAGAGGGCGGAGGTGACGTTTGCTTAGACTGCCACACGAACGCCCAATTTCGAGGCCCCCATCCTAACCTAAAAACACGTTTGGGAATCAATCTTAAGCTTCGGTAACACTGAAGTTTACTTAAAAAAAAAAAGCCTTAATTTATTCCGAGGAATAAAAGAAACGTCAAAGTCACTACTGAAAATCCCAGAATTATTACCGGCAGCGCTGAAGTCAAAACATCTTGCTCAAATGAGGGTTGCCCTCTTGACTTTCACCTATTTTCACCTTAATATCTAAACCTTTGGAGCTGCCAAGTGTAACCATTCAGTGGCCTTGTATCTTATTTCTTGCCTTACCAGGTTTGCCTTTCATGTATACACTGGGCACTTAACGATAATTAGATTAAAATCTAAATGCCTGTTGGCTTTTAATATGGTTGAAAAGCTAAGCAGTCTGTTCAATGACTATAGTCACCCCTTTGCAAGTTTGTTTAGACCGCCTATTGGTTCTTAGTTCCTAAACACTTGGTATCCATCCATCATTCATTAGTGTAAATTATTTTAATTAGCTTGACATCCACTAACACCGTTTCACAGACTGTACTGATCTAAGCTAAAATCAGACTTCACTGAAAGAATGAATACAAAGGGTTTGTGTTTGCTGAAGGATAAAGGAGGAGGCCAAGGAATAGGTAATCTTGAAGTCAACGAGCATTGCCCAGGAGGGTAGGCATGTGTGGGCCCATGTAGGGCGTACTGTTTTGCCAGAGGAAGTGTTAAAGGCATTGGGAAACCGAATAGAGATATAAGCAAGGGTGGGGTACCTAATACAAATTTTCCTTGGCAGCATTGCTGAGTGAAGGGCCTATAACCAACCTCCTGCTGAAAACCAGTTAGCAAGTGGCTTTTTCCAAAAAGTAGGGTCAGCCTACTCCTACGTTGAAATGCCTAGAGTAACAGAATATGGAGAGCAAAATAAGATACTTATCTAGCAGTTCCAAATATCTATAACCAATTCCACTTGATGATGTCATCTTCTATACTTGCAAAGAAAACATGATCCATAGTAAATGAACAGTTTCCAATCCGGGCTGCAAACAGAAAACGTGAAGTAAAATATTTTTGGTAGGGTTTTGCTACCCACCTGTTTCCACACAGGTTCTCTCTTGGGGGGAATAGGGAGAAGAGGAAGAATGAGGCATTTTGAGCTCCTCAAAGATAACTGGCCCACATAAATTGAAACACAAATAATTAATAGAGTTAAAACTCCAAAAAATAAAAGACCTTTAAATTAGAAACCATCTATTTCTATAAACTTGTCTATTTGCCTTCCTATAAAGAGATATGAAATTGCTACTTGGGACTGTTATTTTAGTATTTTACTGTTTGTGTATAATTTATTGTATCCTGTTTTGTTTTGTTTTAAGGTAAATTTTTTGCTTTCTTTATCTGACAGGTCATATCTTACCATATCTTTCTTTATCTGACAGGTCATAATCTTACCATATCAGTTGTTCTTAAAGTGTGGCCTGAGACTAAAACCTTTTCAATGGGTCATCAAGTCAAAACTATTTTCATTGTAATAATAAGAAGACATAATTCTACTTCTAGGAATTTACCTGAAGAAAACAAAATCTCTGATTTGAAAAGATATATGCACCCCTATGTTTATTGCTACATTGTTTACAATAGCCAAGATGTAAAAGCAACCAAAGTGTCCCTCAATAAATGAATGGATAAAGAAGAAATGTTACATACACACCATGGAATATTGCTCATCCATAAAAAAGAAAGAAATCCTGCCATTTGTTACAACATGGATGGACCTAGAGGGTATTGGGCTAGTGAAATAAGCCAGGCAGAGAAAATACCATATGATTTCACTTAACTGTGGAATCTAAAAACAAAACAAAATGAACAAAATAATAGTAGACTCATAGACACTTAGAAGTGACTGGTGTTTGCCATGGAGGGGGGGATAAAGGGGCACAAAAATTTTCAGTCGTAATAAAAGTTGGTCACATGGATGGTAATACAGCATGGAGAATATAGCCAATGATCCTGTAACATCTTTCTTTGTTGACAGTAACTGCACTAGTGGGGTAAGGATTTAACTATGTAGGTAGCTGTTGAACCACTGTGTTGTATGCTTGAAAGCAATATAAGATGGCATATCAACAATACTTCAATAAGAAAAGAAGACATGACTGTCTTTATCACTGTCATTCATTCACCAATGTACAGTGGAGTTTTCCAGAGGCAACATGATGCAATGACATCATCATTCTGATGGCAAATGGAATGTGTGCCTGTGTATTCATGTTTTCCACAATTTTATAATGTATTTGACTTGAAAATGTGTAAATATTTGGAATATCTGCATAACTCAGTGAACCTATTGTCCAACTCCATAATGGGATGATTAATAAACCAATTTAAAAACAGGTAATGGATCTGAATAGACATTTCTCCAAAGATATACAGATTGCTAAAATGGACATGAAAAGATGATCAACATCATTAGCCATTAAGGAAATTCAGATAAAAACCACAACAAGATACCACTTCAAACTGGGATGGCTATAATCCATAGACAGTTTTGACAAAGATGTGGACAAAACAGAACCCTCATACAATGATGGTGGGAATGTAAAAGTGGCACAGACACTTTGGAAAATAGTTTGGCAGTTCCTCAAAATGTTAAGCATGGAATCACAATATGACCCATCAGTAATACTCCTTCATTTATACCCTATGAGATATGAAAACACATCTCCATGCAGAAACTTGTACGCAAATATTAATAGCATAATTCGTAATACAAAAAGGCAAAGAAACCCAAATATCCTCCAACAGATGAATGAATAAACAAAAGGTGACATAGCCATATAATATCGAATTCAACAATAAAAAGGAATGAATTTCTAATATATGTTACAACATGGATGAATTTTGAAAACATTATGCCAATTGGAATAAGGCTTAGTTTGTCTTTTAATTATCACCTAATGTGCAAAGTGACACTTATTCCCATTTAACAGTCAAGGAAAGTAAGGCTCAAACAGATTGATTTGTCTACAGCCACACAAACAAGAATGTAACAATGGAATTTTAACCCCAAAATATATCTTAAACACAAATAAAAATACTTTTTAAAAAAGCATTTTTTAATCTGTATCCACACAATCTCTTCCTTTTCCCTTATAAGTTGTCCTCAGCAGCCACACATGCTTGCCTTTCCCTCTTCCCTTTCTGTATTACTGTCTGGCCTTCTCCCCAGTATCTTGGGCATAACTAAAAATTTCCAGTAGAAATCAAGGTTTTTAGAACTGGAAAAAATCTTTAATAATTACCTCAGTTCCCTCCACCCCCACTCACTTTATTAATGGAAACCGAGATTTACACAAATCAAATGTTTTGTCTAAAGTCCTACTACTACTCTGTAAAAGAAGCCCAGTTCATTTGGTCTGCCATCTAGTCCTCTCAACATTAGATTCTTCGTTTTCAAACTCCTCAGTGGTACTCAAAGACATTACAAGGGGTGCATAGGCTAGGAAAGTTTTGAGTAAACCAGTTTTCAGATCCTCAACTTCTGTATTTCTGAAATTGATCTGCCTGATCTGTTCTTGTGCTCAAGGTATCGCACTGGCTCTCTTCCTCCCACTTTACAAAACAAAAACACAACTCTTACTCATTCTCCAATCTTCATGGCACATTGCCCAAAAGTGTAAGAACAAAGACAAACCAAGCCATGGTTCAAAACGTTGGGGTGAGAAACTTTTAAAATCAAGTTATTCTAGGCAAACAGTCAATCTGTGTCATCTTACTATGCTGATGGACAGTGACTGAATTGGGGTATGGGTGGGGCCTTGATAATATGGGTAAATGCAGTAACCACATTGTTTTTTCATGTGAAACCTTCATAAGAGTGTATATCAATAATACCTTAATTTTAAAAAATCAAGTTATTCTATATCATTGTAGCAGTAATATTCTATGGACACATGAACTAATGGGGCGGGGCAACATTAATATTTAAAAATTATTAAAATAAAATATATTGGGTGTTTTAGTCAATTGTATATTACTGGGAATTGAAATTTTGACTAAATCTAGAAGAAAAATTTTAACACTTTAATTTCCACTTATATACATATTTTTATAGCAAGATGTATGATACAGTGATCAATAAAGGATTTCAAACCAAAAAACTATGTAGTGTATTACATTAGGATGAAAATTTATGAGAGGAGTGGAATGCAAATTCAGAATCAGAGAAAAATGAACAATGTAAAATTCTGCCTATTGAAGGTTGATGTAGTTTTTCCAAAAGAATGATAATGAGTATCAAATGGCTATCATTTGAGAGTCCCTTGGATACCACATGAGTAATAAAATAATTTTATTTTAAAATGCTAATATTTATAATAGGGCAAAACTGCATTATTTGCAACAGTTTAAATTTATAATGAAAAGAATCTTAAATGTCAACATAAAAAGGTGCAAAGGTATACAGAGGCTTTCATAATTACTGTAAGATATACAAGCAAAAATATCTGAAGGCCACTGTCATAGGCAATCCTCTGTAGAATACTGATGACTCATAGTAGATCCATTACAGTTACAGAAAAAAATTCTCGATAAACCTGTCTTCTAACTTTAAACTCAGTATTATCATTTCCACACATAAAGAAAAGCACACCATCATTGTTCCTTAGAAAAAAAAGATTTTGAAGTCATGATTATCAGAGATTTTTGCTCCCACCCCTAAATTTTGAAGGCTTTTCTTACCCAATTTCCCCAGGTACACAGGCACCACACTGAGGCTTCTGCTTGAAACCCTTCAACTGTTCCCAACTGCTTATATGAGAAGGTGCTTACACCTTCATGGGACTCACATGACTCTGTATGAGCGAAGCCCCACCTATCACTTCAGACTCATCTTTCTAACTCTGCTCAAATGCTGTACTTTAGTCATACAGAACTTCTTTCCAGTTCTTTAAAGTTCCTGTACCTCTCTGAACTCCAGACCTTCACATGGGCTGTCTCCTCTATTGGGAATACTCACCACACCTCCTACTTCCCAACTAGGTCTAATCTTTACACATTCAAATCTCAATTTAAATATCATTTAAATCTGCATGCAAAAGCAACAGGATACACATTCTTCTCAAGTGCACATGGAACATTTTCCAGAATAGACCACATACTAGGCCACAAAAAGAACCTCAGTAAATTCAAAAATATTGAAATTCTACCAACCAACTTCTCAGATCACAAAGGTATAAAACTAGAAATAAATTGTGCAAAGAAAACAAAAAGGTTCACAAATACATGGAGACTTAACAACATTCTCCTAATGAATCAATGGGTTAACGACCAAAGCAAAACAGAAATCAAAGAATATATGGAGACTAATGACAACAACAACACAAAGCCACAACTTCTGTGGGACGCAGCAAAGGCAGTTCTAAGAGGAAAGAATATTGCAGTCCAGGCCTATTTAAAGAAGGAAGAGCATTCCCAAATGAACAGTCTAAAGACACAATTATTGAAATTGGAAAAAGAAGAACAAAGGAGGCCCAAAGTCACCAGAAGGAGGGACATAATAAAGATCAGAGAATAAATAAATAAAATTGAGAAGAATAAAACAATAGAAAAAAATCAATGACCAAGAGCTGCTTCTTTGAAAAAATAAACAAAATAGATAAACCCCTAGCCAGACTCATTAAGAGAAAAAGAGAATCTACACACATAAATAGAATCAGAAATGAGAAAGGAAAAATAACGACGGACCCCACAGAAATACAAAGAATTATAAGAGAATATTAAGAGCATCTGTATGCTAACAAGCTGGAAAACCTAGAAGAAATGGACAACTTCTTAGAAAAATACAACCTTCCAAGACTGACCAAGCAAGAAACAGAAAAACTAAACAGACCAATCCCAGCAGCGAAATTGAATCCGTAATCAAAAAACTACCCAAGAACAAAACCCCCGGACCTGAAGGATTCACCTCTGAATTCTACCAGACATATAAAGAAGAAATAACACCCATTCTCCTTAAAGTTTTCCAAAAATTAGAAGAGGAGGGAATACTTCCAAACTCTTTCTATGAAGCCAGCATCACTCTAATACCAAAACAGGGCAAAGACCTCACCAAAAAAGAAAATTACAGACCAATATCCCTGATGAACGTAGATGCAAAAATACTCAACAAAATATTAGCAAACCGAATTCAAAAATACATCAAGAGGATCATACACCTTGATCAAGTGGGATTCATCCCAGGGATGCAAGGATGGTACAACATTCGAAAATTCAGCAACGTCACTCACCACATCAACAAAAAGAAGAACAAAAACCACATGACCATCTCCATAGATGCTGAAAAAGCATTTGAGAAAACTAAACATCCATTCATGATTAAAACTCTCAACAAAATGGGTGTAGACGGCAAGTACCTCAACATCATAAAGGCCATATATGACAAACCCACAGCTACATCATACTTAACAGCGAGAAGCTGAAAGCTTTTCGGGAACAAGACAGGGATGCCCAATCTCTCCATTGTTATTCAACATCGTACTGGAGGTCATAGCCACGGCAATCAGACAAAACAAAGACATACAAGGCATCCAGATTGGTAAAGAAGTCAAATTGTCACTATTTGCAGATGACATGATACTGTACATAAAAAACCCTAAAGACTCCACTCCAAAACTACTAGAACTAATATCTGGATTCAGCAAAGTTGCAGGATACAAAATTAACACACAGAAATCTGTTGCTTTCCTATACACTAATGATGAACTAACAGAAAGAGAAATCAGAAAAACAATTCCATTCACAATTGCATCAAAAAGAATAAAATACCTAGGAATAAACCTAACCAAGGAAGTGAAAGACCTGTACTCTGAAAACTACAAGACACTCCTAGGAGAAATTAAAGAGGACACTAACAAATGGAAATGCATCCCATACTCTTGGCTAGGAAGAATAAATATTGTCAAAATGGCTATACTACCTAAAGCAATCTACAGATTCAGTGCAATCCCTATCAAACTACCAACAGCTTTCTTCAATGAATTGGAACAAATAATTCTAAAATTCATATGGAACCACAAAAGACCCCGAATAGCCAAAGCAATCCTGAGAAGGAGGAATCAAACAGGGGGAATTACGCTCCCTGACTTCAAGCTCTACTACAAAGTCACAGTAATCAAGACAATTTGGTACTGGCACAAAAACAGACCCACAGACCAGTGGAACAGAATAGAAAATCCAAACATTAACCCAAACATTAACAATCAATTAATATTTGATAAAGGAGCCTTGGATATACAATGGGGATATGACAGCCTCTTCAGCAGCTGGTGTTGGAAAAACTAGAGAGCTACCTGTAAGAGAATGAAACTGGACTACTGTCTAACCCCATACACAAAAGTAAACTAAAAATGGATCAAAGACCTGAATGCAAGTCATGAAACCATAAAACTCTTAGAAAAAAACATAGGCAAAAATCTCTTGGACATAAACATGAGCGACTTCTTCATGAACATATCTTCCCGGGCAAGGGAAACAAAAGCAAAAATGAACAAGTGGGACTATATCAAGCTGAAAAGCTTCTGTACAGCAAAGGACACCATCAGTAGAACAAAAAGACATCCTACAGTATGGGAAAATATATTCATAAATGACGTATCTGATAAGGGGTTGACATCCAAACTATATAAAGAACTCACGCACCTTAACAAACAAAAAGCAAATAATCCAATTAAGAAATGGGCAGAGGACATGAATAGACACTTCTCTAAAGAAGAAATTCAGATGGACAACAGGCACATGAAAAGATGCTCCACATCACTAATCATCAGAGAAATGCAAATTAAAACCACAGTGAGATATCACCTCACACCAGTGAGGATGGCCAACATCCAAAACACAAACAACAACAAATGTTGGTGAGGATGTGGAGAGAAGGGAACCATCCTACACTGCTGGTGGGAATGCAAATTAGTTCAACCATTGTGGAAAGTAGTATGGAGTTTTCTCAAAAACTCAAAATAGAAATACCATTTGACCCAGGAATTCCACTCCTAGGAATTTACCCTAAGAATGCAGCAGCCCAGTTTGAAAAAGCCAGATGCACCCCTATGTTTATCGCAGCACTATTTACAATAGCCAAGAAATGGAAGCAACCTAAGTATCCAACAGTAGATGAATGGATAAAGAAGATGTGGTACATATACACAATGGAATATTATTCAGCCATAAGAAGAAAACAAACCCTACCATTTGCAACAACATGGATGGAGCTAGAGGATATTATACTCTGTGAAATAAGCCAAGTGGAAAAAGACAAGTATCAAGTGATTTCAGTCATATGGGGAGCGTAAGAGCAAGGAAAAAAAAAACTGAAAGAAAAAAACAGCAGCAGACTCATATAACCCAAGAATGGACTAACAGTTACCAAAGGGAAAGGGACTGGGGAGGATGGCTGGGAAGGGAGGGACAAGGGGGAAAAGGGGGCATTACGATTAGCAGACGTAATGTTGGCAGGGCACAGGGAGGGAGGTACAACTCAGAGAAGACAAGTAGTGATTCTATAGCATCACACTACGCTGATGGACAGTGACTGTAATGGGGTAAGTGGGGGGGACCTGATGAAGTGGGGAGTTTAATAACCATAATGTTTGCACATGTAATTGTAGATTAATGATGCTCAAATAAATTTTTAAAAAAGAGTTGATTTCAATTAATATCTGGACTTATTAGCAGAAACTTATTGTATGAGGTTTTTTTGCACAAACTTTTAATTGAGAATGACAGGATTCATGAAAGTTAAACAGTTTGCCCCATTTTACAAAAAATTACAAAACAGATGATAAGAATCTATAAATTCAGATCCAGATAAAACCAGAAATACGTAAGACATTTTTTCCCGATAATATTTTTGTATTTGCTCTGAAATTTTTACATGTATAAAGTCTTTGATTTCAACTAAATTCTTCAAAAACAAAAGAAAATTCAAACTGTCCATATTTCAGAAAAGGTAGAACTGGGCTGTATTTGAGCTAAAGTTTTAGGTTACATGCCACTGACTTTCTTCTAAAATACTTCCTGAAATATGGACTATTTCCTGCTCCTTTCCCCTTTTCTTATGCTATTCACATCAGATCCAAAAGAGACATTATTCACATCAGATCCAAAAGAGACATTTTAAATATCATGAATAAAAGTTAATTGTCATTTTCACATGTTTTTTAATCCCATAATCCTATGAAAAGGTACAGTACACTAAGACATCCTGCTTAGGACATTCGCAGACAATAATCATTTACTTTTCAGAACATCCCTATTAGGTAGATATTATTATCATCCCTAGCTCCCCATGTAGAAATATAAGATCTAAGAAATTATATAATGTTCTCAACGTCACACAACTAGCAATGAGCAAAACCTTAGGTGATATTTGTAAATATTGCAGAAAGGAGAGGGGATGAAATGAGAATTAGCCTAAAAACGGCACAGCAGTTCTGAAGCACTTTTCCACAGCTATTCAGGAAATGACAGCAGGTTAATGCCTCACAAAATAGCGTGAAGTCAGAACATCCATCTTTTCATCCCCTGACCACTGAAAGTGGAAGGCAAACAAACTGTTTTTAATCAAGCCTTTTTACTATTAGCATCAGCGACAAAGATTTGTTGAGTTCTACTGTATCTAAGGGAGATACCATTCTGGGGACAAGAACGTAAAGACGTGAAGCAAATTTGTCTCTTCTCTGACAGCACAGTTTCTATCTCTTTGGATAGATGGCTTATTTGAAATTTGTTATATAACATTCCCAGAGTATAACATATTTGAGACTCTTCTTCCTTATCACTGAAAACTGTCTTAGGGATAGTTCTTATAAGTGTTTATCTTGGTAGTAGCCCACCATCCAGGTCCTCACAAAAGGAGCACCTATCAGTTGTCTGTGTACCTTTTGGCCCTGTCACTGCCTTCCTGTTTAGCGTCCAGGGAGTAAGTCTGGAAACTCAGAGTGCTTGTTCTTCTCTCTGGTGATGGGGCGCCCTGGGTGTCCAGGACACCTGTGTCAGTCTAACATTTGAATGACCTTCTCATCTTCCAGCTTTAGCTTCTTAGTTATTCTCAGGGTAATAACATCAGTCAACAGGTGCCAGTGTCTGTTTGCATAGCCTTAGGAAGTCCATACAGTTTACAGGAAAAGTCTTCAGTTATGAATGGTTCATCTCTGCTGTGTGCTTCTGGGAACTGACAAGTTTCTTCAAGAGCTCCGTCTACGTCCATTACATTAACATCACTTCCATATCGCCTTATTGGGAGAGTTTGAAAGCTAGAAAGTAATAACCCCCTCTTTAAGAGACTCTTGATTTCTCTTGGTATTTATGTAAGGTGTAAAGAAAGTAACAGCTCACAGTTCATTTTAATTATTGAGTTTTACTGGTAACAGTCTGGAGGGTCTTTGCTTAATTATTCCCTCCCTCTCTTTTCTTTTCCTGGAACTGAGGTTTGTAAGAGGTTTGCTGTCAGTGAGAGCAGCGTGACTTAGAAGCTAACAGTCTGAGAGGCAGCTGGATCCAAGGGATTAGAGGTCCTGATAGCTGAGCCTCTTACTTGGCAGGAGGAAACACGAAGGTAGGTCTTGACAAGTCAGAGCAAGTATGATCTCAGTGAGTGCAGCCCTCCTGCTACATTCGCTGGGCAAATGAGACTGGTTCCCCCCAAAATTGTTCCCAAGAATGGTCTTAAATTTTATGCTTCAACAGATCACGGAGATTGAACAGAAAGAAATTAATTCAAAACAAACATTTTATTAGAGTACTTCTAAAACTATACTTGTAATGGATTTCAATGCACATTTTACTTGATAAAATCAATTAAGAAGTTTTTAGATTGCAAGTTGTTGGATACACACATAATATCTGCATCCATGTATAACTTTTAACTCACCTTCATGCTTGAATCTTTCTCTTAGCTTTGAAATTCAGTTCTCTGATGAATTCCAAGAGGAAGTATTATATGATGGCCAGTAAAAGACTGACTCAGATAAACTGTGGTGTGCCATTTATAAGTATTTTCATTTAATGTCTCTTAGCCTCAATTTCCATATCTGTGAAATAACAAGAACCATAGCTGCCTCACCTATTGCTTCAAAGTTCTTGTAGTAATACTGGGTAATATATATGAGTAATATGAGCCAGGATATGAGGCAGGTACTGTTACCCATTGGATAGAAGAGGAAAGTCAGGCTTGAAGTGCTTGGGTGACTTGCCCAAGGTCACTCCCAATATATCAGACTGAACTGAGGCACCACCCCAGACTCCCAGGTCAGACTCCCCGTGGCCTTGGCCTTTTGCTCAGTGAGCTCACCTCATTTCCTAACATCCCAGCTGACTTAGACTCCCCCCAGGTGAGGGCCTGGCTTTGGCCTGATTGCCCTCATGCCCACTCATGAAGCAGAGGTCTCAGCACCCAGCTGACCCACTGCCCGGCTCCTCGCCCCCCTTCCAGATCAGATGAAGCAGTGTCCACTTTCCCCGCACAACCCAGAAATGGGGGTAATTAGCACCCTGTGGGCAAGCTTGGACAGTGAGAGGCAGCAGATGGGAAGGAGCCAGTGACTGAGTACATCTTCCTTCCTCCCCGCCAGGGGCTGTTCCCACACACGAGAGTGCCGCACAGCACCTCTAGAGACAGCCTGGGCGGCCAGGCAACTGGGGTGTTTTCTTGTGAAGCTGTGACCAGCTCAGCAACCTACCACATTATGTTTGCTTCTCCTTCCCTTTTTGCATCACTCTTTGCTGCCCTCGGATTGCACTCCCCAAAAAGCAACTGACATGATCATTCTCTAGACGTGTACTGTCCAACTCACTAGTCACTAGCCCTGTGTGGCTATTTAAATGTGAACTAATTAAAATTAAATAAAATTAACTGTTCAGTTTCTCAGCCACACTAGCTACATTTCAAGTGGTCAACAGCCACCGGTGGAGAGCAGAGATACAGGACATTTTCATCATTACAGAAAGTACCACTGGACAGTGCCACTTTATCATAACCAGTATGTCACCCGGGCACCTTCTATCTTGTAGAAAATGGTTAAAAAATGGCATTCCATTATTTCATCATAGGGTATTTTTATTATCTGCTGCTGCTAACTAGCATGCAGCTCATACACTGGAGTGGGAGTTCTGGGTTGAGTTCTCTCACTGCTGGGCAGGGGCCGGTTTACATCAACTGACAAAAGCCAACCACACGTGCACCTCTTGCCAGCTCTGCATTCAGCAACTTCATATTGGTAGCTTGGTGGGAGTACGAACACTAGGCAAATGGGCAAACGCTACAAATCTCAGGTATTTTTCCAGTTGTATACCAGATTGTTAAACACTTATGAGCAATCTTTAATGCTCACCTTTGTGCCACCGTTTTCCCAATAGTCTGCAAAGGAGGTAAAAGTGTTATTTAAGAAGTTAAAGTTCCCCACTGAAGAACCAACTGAAAGATGCAAGAATGAGATGAATGAAGATCCCAAGTGAGCTTCTTTGATGATAGGGCTGAACTGAAAAATGTAACTTTATCAGTAGCCATAATTGGACTCTTGAAATCTCCTTGTAGCATTGAACTTCAATCCCCTCCCTTTCAGGGATGACTCTCACCCCAGGAAGTTCACCACAAGAGTAGTTAGACTGTGAGCGCTGGAGACAAGCTGCTCCGAAAGAGGAGGAGCGCTCGCACGTGTTCATGTTTCCCATCTCCCTAATAAGATTGGGAATTGCTCCTTTTGCAAGAAGTAGTGAAAGGGAAAATAGAAACAGAGAAGAGGGAATAATTTTTCCAATGTCAGAAACATTAGATTTTGGTCATGCTTTAGTAAGTAATGTGATTTTTCTTTACAGTTTTACTGAGGTATAATTGGTATACAATAAACTCTCCAAATTTAAAATGTATAACTAGATAAGTTTAAGTAAAGAATCCACAAGGAGAATAAATCTAAGTTTCCTCCAATCTCTCTCCTCCCTTACCCATCTTCAGGCAACCAGTAATCTGAGTTCTGTCACTACAAAGTAGATTATATTTTCTAGAATTCCATATAAATGGAATCATGTACTCTGTTTTATCTGGCATCTTTTATTCAGCATTATTATTTTGAGATTTATTGGTTACAGCATGTGTCAATAGTTCATTCCTTTTTATTGCTGACTAGTGTTGCCCTGTATGGCTGTACCACAGTTTATTTATCCATTCATCTCTTTGATGAACATTTAGGTTGTTTCCAGTTTGGGGTTATTAAAAATAAGACTACTATGCATATTCATGTACAGGTCTTTGAATAGACATATGCTTTCATTTCTCTTGGGCAAATATCTAGGGATGGAATGGCTGGATCACATAGTAGTTATATGTTTACTTTTTTAAGAGACTACCAAACTATTTTTTGAAGTGGCTGTACCATTTCACACTCCTGCCAGCAGTGTATGAGAGTTTCAGTTGTTCGACATCCTTGGCAACACTTGCTTTGGTCAGTCTTTTCTCATTTAGCCATTCTAATAGGTGTGTTGTGGTATCTCATTGTGATAATAATTTGAATTTCCCCAATGACTAAGATGTCAATCACGTTTTCATGTGTTTATTTGACACTGAATGTCTTCTTTGGTGAAATGTCTTTTCAAATCTTCTGCCATTTTTTTATTGGGTTGGTTTATTATTGAGTCTTGATAGTTCTTTTTATAATTTGGATACAAAACTTATATCAGATAATGTGATGTGCAAATTTTTTTTCACAGTCTGTGACTGGACTCATCTTTTGTTTCTCTTAACAGTGTCTTTTGAAGGGTAGAATTTCTTAATTTTGATGAAGTACAATGTATCAATTTTATTTACAGTTCATTCTTTTAGTATCACTTCTAAAGCCATTTTTGGTCTTATTTGACTAACCAGAAAGATTTCTCCTATATTTTCTTCTACAAGTTTTATACCTTTAAATTTTACATGTAGGTCCGTTATCCATTCTGAGGTTTTATGTGTGTGTGTGCTATGAGATGTAAAGGTCTAAATTCATCTTTTTGTTTGTGGATATACAATTGTTCCAGCACCATTTGTTGAAAAGACAATCCTTTCTCCACTGAATTGCCTTGGTGAAAATCAATTGACTCTATATGTGTGTATCTATTTCTGAAGTATCTGGTTTGTTCTAATGGTTTGTATGTCTATACTTACACCAATACCACATTGTTCTTATTATTGCAGCAAGTATTGAAGTCAGCTAGTATAAGTCCTCCAATTTTGTTATTCTTTTAAGTGTTCTTGGCTATTCTACATCATGTGTATTTCTTGATGAGTTTTAGGATTATCTTGGCATTTTCTCCAGAAAACTTACAGGGTATTGGGATTGTATAGAATCTGTAAATCAGTTTAGCAGGAATTGACCTTAAGCAATGTAAACTGCTCTGATTCACAAACATTGTACATATTTTTTAGTACATTGCATACTTCATGACTCTTTGCCCCTAAATTCTTCAGTGTGTATTTCCTAAGAGTAAGAGTATTCTTTTATATTTCCACAGTACCTTTATTGGCTTCAGTAAATTTAACATCGATACTTTACCTTAGCTATTATCTGTTTTCCAATTTTGTCAATTGACCCAACAATGCTCTTTACGGCATTTTTTCCTCTAGTACAGATTCCAAACTAGAGTTACATGTTGTTTTAGTTGCCATGTCTATTTAGTCTCCTTTAATCTGGAACAGCTCATCATCAGATTTTCTCTGTCTTTTATGACATTGATGGTTTTTGGAGAATATACCCATTTTCTTTTTTTCTTTCACAGTCCCTTTTTAAAAGGAGGCTATTTTAGTGTGAAGCAACAGTAATGCTGAATTCCAATATTTAATTTTTAAAAAGTGGAAGTAATTAAAGGCAATTTTCATCAAAATTTTTTACTTCTCAGAGCAGAGAAGCCCACTTTAACAACTAGATTGATATCCTTTATATAACAAAATTGTTTCCTTGACTTACACATGGAACAAAATAGCAATGCTTTGCTAATCTGATTACAAAGAATTCTATAAAATAATTTTTATAACAAGTACTTTTTAACTTCTTCATGAAATACTTTTTGTATGTATATTTATTGTATATTTATTTATATATATAATGTATTATTGAGACTTATTAATTTATTAATATTATATGTTTATTTCTTTATTATTGTGAAAGACTAAAATGGCTTATCTGCACCCGTCTCTCTTCTCCTTTCGAGGCATAAGGGGAGACTGTGCCCCCTCGCTTCCTCGCCCTTAGGCTGGAGGTGTGTCCAGTTCTTGCCAATGGAACATGAATGTAAGGGACAGGTGTCACTCCTGGATGGTGACCTAGTACGCCACCTCCCTGTACTCTCTTCACCATCATGGTGACCTTGGAAGCCCAGATCTTCCTAGAGAGAAGAAGCCTGAATTCTTGAGTCACCAGACAGAGGAAAGCTTTGGCTCACCCACATCAAATTTTGTGTTGGTGAAAAATAAAATGTTTTTAATGTGTGCTAAGTCACTGAGATTTCACCATTAACTGCCTCCTATCATATCTTATCCTAATAGAACTGTACCATTTTGATGTGTGTTGGAAAGGAGAACTAGAAAATAGCGGATTCCTGAAATGTCCTCTTCAAGTCACATCACCCCCATGTCAGGCACTTAATGAAAAGTTGATATGCAACCACCAAAGAAAAAATATATAAATCTCCTAGGGTTATAAGGAAAGTAACAAATGGCTAAGTGCAAGACACCATCCTCATTTTGGGGATGTATCATGTGGATGTTTTAAGTTGAAAATGCCAGAAAACCTAAATCAAATTGGCTTAAAAATAACAAACTGCATTATCTTGCATCACTTAAAGTCTCAGCTAAGGTAGAGAGTGCTTCAGGACTGGTCAGTTCAACAGTTGATTGTGCTCTCAGGAGCCTGGATTCTTTTTCCATCTTCCTCTTCTAAAATCCTTGGCGGTAGCTTCATCCTCAAGCTCATAATAAGACAGCAGCAGCCATCCTAGAACCACAATCTCACAAGGAAATGTCAAGAGGAATGAGGATGGCTTCCCTCAAAGCTCTCTTAGGAATGAGGGCAGTTTTCTAGAAGCCTCCTCATAGACTTTCCCATATGTTTTGTTGGCCAGAATTGAGTCCCGGGATCATTCATAACTGATTGTTGACAAGGGGCAGAGGGATTGGACATGGGAGAACTGAGCTACTGTTAAAACTGTGACTATAAGGAGGAGGGGCATTCATGTGGACAAAATCTGGGTACTGTTAGGAAAGAAGAACTCTGGCAGAAGGCTAAATAGAAGCTGACAGCCTAGCCCTCAGAAGGGAATGACAGAGTGAGGCTCACGCACCGCCACCCCTAACATGTGCATCATCCATAATGAAAGCTGTGTGTAGGGCTCCAAAGAACAAAACGAATAGCTAAAGAATTCCTGCTCAGGCTGCTTCCCCCTGTATGGTACCCAGGGTTGGAGCATCCAAAGCTTATCTAATTAATTAGGCTATTCATGAACTAATGACAGGATTAGAAAGGTGAGGATTATATATAGTTATTTTAGGAATGATAGGAATTGGAGAACTACATGAGATAGTATGTTTTGGCTCTAAATTAAAATATAGAAACATGACTTAAACAAGCTTAATAAGAAGTAAACTTATTCTGGTTCAGGAAAGATGGTGGCATGAACGGAACGGCAGAATTTTCCTCCCAACATTATATTTATCCACGAAAACACAGCAAATGCAGCTGTTCCTAAAAGAGAGACCAGAACACACAGGAAAGCGCACACCATGCAGACACACCTGAGAGGACTCGGCAGCGGGCGAGGCGGGTAAGAAACAGAACCGCGAACCGCGACCCTGCAGAACCCGAGCACTCCCCCACCCCAGCGCACCAGCGGGAGGAGAGGATTCAGAGCCGGGAGGGAGTGGAAGTGCAGGCCCAGGAGATAACCAGCCCCGGATCGCCCCGGGAACGCGGGCGCACAAAGCGCGGTGTGGCGGAGATTGGAGAGACGGAGGGTGCAGGGTCTCAGCAGGAATCCGCCTGTTTGATCACGGCTGGCTCAGGGAAGGAGAAAAGAGAAAAAAAAAGGACAAAAGCGCACGTTTGTTTTGCAGCGGTCTTAAAGAGACGGGAGTCCAGCAGGGAACCTCATAGCCGCGGCACACACAGCCCAGCAGGCTGGGAGTCCTGGGGAGCGTCGGACCCCATAGTGGGCGACTGGGAAAGGGTAGCCATAATTAGGACTCCCAGAGAGCTCAACAGCCTCCCATTCATTTTCACCGCAGCCACAGCTTTAAAGGGCCATGTGGAGCGGTGTGGCCACGGCTCTGGAATAGTGGAGCAACAGCGCCACCTACAGCATTCACACAGAAACCACTCCCATCATAAAGAGCCCAGCTGACATACGTGACAACTACCAACAACCAATTCTATATCATGAGAAGACAGAAAAATATGATACAGACAAAGCTTCAGACAAACACCACCCCTGAGAGAGAATCTGAAGGAATGGACATGCACAGTCTTCCTGAAAAAGAATTCAGAATAAAAGTCATAGCCGTGCTGACAGATCTACAGAAAAATGTGCAAGAGCTGAGGGAGGAAATGAGGAAAGACAAAGCAGAAATGAGACAAGCCATCGACGGGCTTAACAGCAGACTGGATGAGGTTCAAGACACTATCAATGAAATACAAAACAGGGAACAGGAATACAAAGAAGCTGAGGCAGAGAGAGATAAAAGGATCTCTAAGAATGAAAGAATATTAAGAGAACTGTGTGACCAATCCAAACGGAGCAATATTCGCATTATAGGAGTACCAGAGGAAGAAGGGAGAGAAAAAGGGATAGAAAGTGTATTTGAAGAAATAATTACTGAAAACTTTCCCACGCTGGGGAAGGAAATAGTCTCGCAGTCCACAGAAGCCCACAGATGTCCCAACACAAGGAACCCAAGGAAGAGAACACCAAGACACATAATAATTAAGATGGCAAAGATCAAAGATAAAGACAGAGTATTAAAGGCAGCTAGAGAGAGAAAAAAGATCACCTACAAAGGAAAACCCATCAGACTGTCATCAGACTTCTCAACAGAAACCTTACAGGCCAGAAGAGAATGGAATGATATATTTAACATAATGAAACAGAAGGGCCGTGAACCAAGAATACTGTATCCAGCACGATTATCGTTTAAATATGACGGAGGGATTAAACAATTTCAAGACAAAAGAAAGTTGAGAGAGTTTGCCTCCCAAAAACCACCACTACAGGATATCTCAAACGAACTGCTCTAGAGGGAAGCACCCCTAAGGCTAAAAAGATGTCACCAGAGAAAATAAAATCATAGCAAAGAAAGCAGACCATCCAAATACTAACTAATGGCAAAGAATAAAACACCTAATATATAAAGAAAGGAGGAGGAAGAATAGGAAGGGAGAGATAAAGAAACATCAGACGGCATTCACAATAACTTAACAAGAAAGTTAAGTTAGATTCTTAGATAGTAAAGAAGCAACCCTTGAACCTTTGGTAACCACGAATCTAAAGCCAGCAATGGCAATAAGTACATATCTATCAATAATCACCCTGAATGTAAATGGACTGAATGCACCAGTCAAAAGACACAGAGTAACAGAGTGGATAAAAAAGCAAGACCCATCTATATGCTGCTTACAAGAGACTCACCTCAAACACAAAGATATACACAGACTAAAAGTGAAGGGATGGAAAAAGATATTTCATGCAAAGAACAAAGAGAAAAAAGCAGGTGTTGCAGTACTTGTATCAGACAAAATAGACTTCAAAACGAAGAAAGTAGCAAGAGATAAAGACGGACATTACATAATGATAAAGGGGTCAGTCCAACAAGAAGATATAACCATTATAAATATATATGCACCCAACACAGGAGCGTCAGCATATGTGAAACAAATACTAACAGAAGTGAAGGATGAAATAGACAGCAATGCAATTATTTTAGGAGACTTTAACACACCACTCACTCCAAAGGATAGATCAACCAGGCAGAGGATAAGTAAAGACACAGAGGCACTGAACAACACACTAAAACAGATGGACCTAACAGACATGTACAGAACTCTGCACCCAAAAGCAACAGGATACAGATTCTTCTCAAGTGCACATGGAACATTTTCCAGAATAGACCACATACTAGGCCACAAAAAGAACCTAAGTAAATTCAAAAATATTGAAATCCTACCAACCAACTTCTCAGATCACAAAGGTATAAAACTAGAGATGAATTTTAGGAAGAAATCAAAAAGGCTCACAAATACATGGAGACTTAACAACATTCTCCTAATGAATCAATGGGTTAACGACCAAAGCAAAACAGAAATCAAAGAATATATGGAGACTAATGACAACAACAACACAAAGCCACAACTTCTGTGGGACGCAGCAAAGGCAGTTCTAAGAGGAAAGTATATTGCAATCCAGGCCTATTTAAAGAAGGAAGAACATTCCCAAATGAAGAGTCTAAAGACACAATAACTGACACTGGAAAAAGAAGAACAAATGAGGCCCAAAGTCACCAGAAGGAGAGACATAATAAAGATCAGAGAAGAAATAAATAAAATTGAGAAGAATAAAACAATAGAAAAAATCAATGAAACCAAAAGCTGGTTCTTTGAAAAAATAAACAAAATAGATAAACCCGTAGCCAGACTCATTAAGAGAAAAAGAGAATCTACACACATAAACATAATCACAAATGAGAAAGGAAAAATAACAATGGACTCCACAGAAATACAAAGAATTATAAGAGAATATTATGAGCATCTACATGCTAACAAGCTCCAAAACCCAGAAGAAATGGACAACTTCTTAGAAAAATACAGCCTTCCAAGACTCACCAAGCAGGAAGCAGAAAAACTAAACAGACCAATCACCAGCAACGAAATTGAATCGGTAATCAAAAAACTACCCAAGAACAAAACCCCCGGACCTGATGGATTCACCTCTGAATTCTACCAGACATATAGAGAAGAAATAACACCCATTCTCCTTAAAGTTTTCCAAAAAATAGAAGAGGAGGGAACACTTCCAAACTCTTTCTATGAAGTCAGCATCACTCTAATACCAAAACCGGGCAAAGACCTCCCTAAAAAAGAAAATTACAGACCAATATCCCTGATGAATGTAGATGCAAAAATACTCAACAAAATATTAGCAAACTGAATTCAAAAATACATCAAGAGGATCATACACCATGATCAAGTGGGATTCATCCCAGGGATGCAAGGATGGTACAACATTCGAAAATCCATCAACATCATCCATCACATCAATAAAAAGAAGAACAAAAACCACATGATCAAAAAAAAAAAGAAGTCAACTTATTATCTAATGTAGCAATTAACAATTAACCCTGATTCTGTAACAAGAACAGATTCAGCTGTTCAATGCTACCTTCATCCCAGGTTTTATTCCCAGTTCTCTGTTCTTCCATCCTTGGTATTGGCTTCATTCTCAGGCTGGTGGCAAAACGCCGTCAGCACTTCCACACCCCATATTTTGAAAGGACAATGTCCACCTGCTAAAGGGAGAAAAGCATTTGTTCTCCTGGCTTTTCTTTAGGATGGAGGAAAATTTCTCAGAACCATCTTCCATCTAGCAGGATTTTCCTCACTTCTCACCACGATGATTTTGGTCGCAAGCCCATTCATGAACCAAACGCCAGCAAGGAGCATAGGATTTCCACGATTCGCTTATGCTAATTATCTGGAATCAAACGGATGCTTAGGAGTCAACTTTATAATGTGGAAACTGAAGCCAAAATGAGGTATATATACAATATGTGCAGGAGAAGAAAGAGGAGGAATAGAATCAAGGAACAGTAAAGACTAAGTTTTCTGAGACAGGCTGATAATATGGGAAGAATATAGCTTATCCCTACGTTCCCTCAAGTTTGCAAATACTCCCGGTCACAACCCTACAGGAAATGAGGGGAAGACCACAGTTTCCCACAGCTGTGTCACAGAGCAAGACTGTCATCGCTCATGCAGCATTTACTGAGCACTGGGACACATGCTGAGGATAAAAATTAATGACCTGTTGTCCCTTTTCTCAGGGAAACATAGTCAGGTGGGGAAGTCATAACACACTGTTCTAAGAGCTCTAAATAGGGATGTGAACTGAGTTCCATGGCAGAGATGATGAGGTGAGGATGCACAGGGGAGAATCCCAGGTGCCCGAGACAAGTACTGTGTATGATTAAGAGCCTGCCAGAGAATAAGGATAGGGAGGGGCATTCTAGGCAAAGGGAACAGCATGTACAGAGACCCTGAGGCACAAGAGAATAGGGCAGAATAGAGGAACACGAAGACATTTGGTGTGGCTGGTGAGTTTAGTTGGAGCTAAGATGGGTAAGGCAGGCTTTGCTTCGAAAGGTCTTGTAAGCTGTGATAAGATTGGGGTCTTTAGGTAGTAGGAAGTCACTGAAGGATTTTAAGCAGGCGTGTGACCCAGTTAAATTTGTACTTTCCAGGGCTTACTCTGTTAGTAGATGGAGGATAGAACAGGGATGAGGCCCAAACCAAGCAAACCGCTTAGGGAGGGAAATTCAGTAGGCTTCAGTTTCCTTACCTACAAAATGCGGTGGGAGAGTGGACTCTGTTAAGCATCACAAATAACCCTGTACAAAGGCAGGACACGTCCTGTGTGGTTACCCCGTACCCCGTGCAGTGAAGGGCTGCGTGGGACAAAGGGAACACATCCTGTTACTTCTAAGCAGCATCTACTCAGCCCAGCTCAGTGTAGCCAGGGACCCAGTGGTGCCAGTTAAAACAAACAACAAACAAACAAACCGTGTTTTGTGAAGTTTCCCAGTATTTTTATGTTGGTAACTAATTCAGAAGTACAAACCCACATTAGCAGCAACAAGACAATACAGACTAAATAAACAGGTGAATCCACGGGTCTGGAGCCTTGGGACCTTAATATTTTATCTAGCCAAATATACCAAAATATCATTTCAACATGCAATCAATGCATATAGGATCACCTGAGACATGAAAGGCTCAAGGACCCTTCCCACTGTAACAATGCATGACTGCGTTAACAGTTTCCCACGCTGTCATTGGCCATTCATGGTAAGCCATTCACATGGGTGAAAATCTTCAGTATTGCTTTACAAGCCTAACCAGGTATTTGCTGGGTTAGCATTCACCCACTGATATTTTCATTTATTCATTCATTCATTCAACTAGCATAGTGCCAATTTAATACAAAGCATTGTTAAACTGAGATAGAGAAATAAAATAAAGAAATGAAGCTGAAAATCAAGGAGGAGAGATAGGGATTTTTCTACAAAAAGGAGAAATTGGTCATTTCTCTCCTGTTGCCTCCATCAGCAGGTATAGAGCAGAGGGCTCTGCAGCCTGGCCCAGGGTCTTAGTGTCCACCTTTCCAGATCACAAGATGCAGGAATGAGCAAACCTGGGTATTCCAGGTCCCCAGGATGCTCAGGATCCGACTGCTTATTCTTACATCTGAAGAAGAGGCAAATGGAAAAAAGAGAAAGAAAAATAAAATTTTTTTAAAAATAGAGGAAAAGAAATCACTGCTTAAAGTGGATTGCTGTAGTTATCACAAGACTCAGACAACAGAGACCTTTGTTAAGGAGGGTTAAAAAAACGGCCAGTCTAGTATTTTCTTTAAAGAAAGAATAAATATGAAAATGAAAGGCATAGAAAAATGTGTATTGTATGGAAAATGCATAGAACAGTTCTAGAGGAAAACAGATACATAGAAACTGGCATTTGAATTCCATTTAATTTCTACCATCAACAGAATAGGAGCTTGAGAAGAAATTAAGTTGTAACTAAACTAAGAAAGTTAAAATATCATGCCACTAAAGCCAAGGAAAACAATAAGTTACTATTTTAAACTCAATTTAAACCATTTTAATGTAAAACTTTTAATAAAATTACCATTTTATAAGAATTACAAAGACTTTTACAATTATAATATCCAATGATGTCATGTAATATAGAATGGTGTTGAAAGCTTTAAAGATAATCTTAGTAAGAATGTATCCAAAGGAAGTCACTTAATGTGCATAAGGTAAGGATGATTATCATGACGTAATTTTTAGAAACCCGAAAACAGGCAATAACTAGCAATAGGGCATTGGTTAAACAGAGGGCATAGATTTGCACTATCTAGTCATTAACCATGACTCATTCACTCTTGTAGAAATCAGTCCCAGGGACTTATTTCTTATATAGGCTCATATAGAAGAAAGAATCTTCTAACAGCTGGAGTCATGAGGCAATGGAATGAGCGACCTGGCATTCTAGCAAGCCTTCTAGCACGGGTTGTCATGTCGCATAGCTCCATGGGCAACAGGACGGGGCTGGCCAGGAGGGGAACGACAAGGAACCAGACAGTGTAGTTTAGGGAAGTGGTTAAGCCCCAAAAGGTCAGTTACAGTAGAGATCATCAGATTAAAACCACAGGTGCAGACCAGTAGTAGGGTCTGAGCCATGTTATGTAATTTTAAATTGCCTAGCAGCCAAATTTAAAAAGGATAAGCAAACCAGTGAAATTCATCTTAATAATATATTTGATTTCATCAAATACATCCAAAATATTATCACTTCAACATGCAATCAATACATATAGAATTACTAACAAGATTTTTTTTTTACATCCTTATTATGTCCCCAGAATCTTACAGCACCTCCCACATAAGCCACGTTTGAAGTGCTCAATACCACACGTGGCTTGGGGCCACTGTGTCGGACAGCACTGCTCTAGAGTCTGAGATGTGAGCATCAACTCGTAACACTAGTAACTAGGGTTCGTGCACTTGTAGGCTATTCTGTTCCCTACAGCTTTTGTGAGCCCTGCTGGGCAAGAAAGCGCTGGGTACGCAGATGAAAAGTATACCTGAAAATAGGTCCCGAGGCAGATGGCTGCAGAAGTCAGCATCTAAGAGAATGCTCCCTGAGTTGAGTGTGCATGGGAGAGATTCCTGCCCTGGGGAAGAAGTTGGGCTTTACTGCTTTTCCCAATACTAACTCAAGGGTGGGTTTCAGGCCCCTGACCTCACTAGTTTCTGTCTAACAGAAACAGCAGATGCTTAATTTCAAGTTATTCCTGTTACTGTCAAGTGCATGACTGAGTGCCATGCCGACCGCAGACAGAATGATGGATAGACAAATAGAGACAAAAGGTGCCTCAGCTGGGCAAAATGAGCAAAATACCACACAACTGTTTTGGTCGGTAGATTTATTTTGCCCAAACAGAAATATTTCTGGGAATACGAATATATCAGATTACATACGCTTTTGTGACCTTAAAAGTCCGATTTCTCAATCCTTGACATTTTCATTTTAGTGTTAGGGGTATAGTTTAAAGTTGCTGCGGCAAAAGTCTTGCTTTAACCTCAGAAACACTAGCCTGATGGAAGGAGAAAGGAGTCCGGGGAAGAGCTGGGAAATTTCCTCTACGAGGCCTTTCCTGGGATGGGGGCCAGGAGGTTCATACTTGTGCACCGTGGCCAGTGTTCAGATCTGAGAAGGTGCCGTCCTGATGGTGGTGCGGGGACATGGCAGCAGAAATGCAGGCGCTTGTTGTGTGGACGGAGGGTGTCATGACGCTGAGCCACACATCTATAAACCAGTTTCTAAATCTTGGCTTGCTTAACAGTCACCGAGGGATCTTGTTTAGAGTACCTGGTTTTACCTCACTCATCCCCACCTTCACAGGCTCCAGCCCGGCCCGCCCAGGGAGGGCCGAGAGGGGTCTGCATATACGCAGCATCCTGGAAGATACTGATGTACCCTGATCCCTGGAGACATACTGGTATTTCTACTATCACTTCCAGGCACAAGACTAAAATCTGGCCCCTCACTCAGCTGGAGTGCTAGGATAAAGTTCAGGGCCCCCAGAGGAGCCGGCCTGGAGGAACTGGGATCTCAGCTGAGCACTGAAGTGGACACCTAGTCATAGTGTTTGAACCACACAGATGGGAGGTAAGGAAAAGGCAGGGGCGTTCCAGGGAGCCAGCTCCCTGGGCCGCGAGCACAGAAGATGTGAGGCTCCTCTCCGGCGCGGCCTTTCCCCGCGGGGACTGACCGCCATCTCCCGGAAGGCATGCTGTTTTCCTACGAAATGAGCCCACACCCAAAACTTGGCAGTTCCACCAACTTAGCTTGTTAATGCTTCTGCCGTAAGCTGGCGTGGAGTCCATATTTCCAAGGCGGAATCCCACAACTAGTACTTGAGGGGATCCCTGAGTTAGTATAAAAATAAAAATTCAGAAGCAGGGTAACAGAACTTCAAAGGCAAAAACTGGATTACCTGGTGTGGAGTTGAATGAAACCAAGGCGCTGAAGGCTAACGATGCTTTACTCAGGATGAGTCGCCAGAGGGCGCCAGAGAGCACCCTTTTTTCGAAAGACGTTTCTGTTGGACAGAACCCGTTAAGACTTCAATTAAACAAAACGCTCACGCAAAGCGACAGTCTCCACCTAACTAAAGATAGAAGACAATGGACAGGTGGCCCCTGAAAAAGTCTTCTGAGGCATTTGCACCATCTAGTCATTAACCATGACTCATTCACTCTTGTAGAAATCAGTCCCAGGGAAGCATATTTCGTTGACGTCATCAGGGTTATGTTAAAAACTGACGTGAGTTTGCATCGAATCTCCCGGTGCACCCCGGTTTGTTGGACTACAGCGTAGTGTTTAGGGCCCTGGACAGGAGAGCCCGGAGCGTGCTGGTCTCGGGCACACCCTGCCGCCCACCCACGCGTCCCGGATTCCCTCGCTGGGGAGCGCGCGGGCCCCAATCCGGCTGCCGTGGACACCGTCTATGACCCCTGCCTCTCAGCTCGGAGCCGGGGCTGGGGGGCTGATGACCGCGGAGAGCCCCTATTCCACTGCCCTCCTATTCCACTGGCCTCCTTTTCCACGGGATAAACTGAGGCTCAGAGAGGTACAGGGAACTGCTTAGAGTCGCACTTAAGGTTAGTCTTTCTAACCCACTGACACTTGAGTCCCCACCAGGAAAGGGACTCGGTTCACTGATGACCTAAAGACTGAACGAGGATGAGAAAGAGCCTGAGACCAGGAAATGGGGTTCAAAGTGCAAAAAGCCAGCCTCTTGCAGCGGGTTGGGGAAGAGGAAGGCTGCTGTGAGCGACACTTCTGCAAAAACCCCGTGCGGTGCTGCCACCTTCTGTTCAACGAGGAAATTAAACTCGAACTTCGCCAAGCTTGCTGTTCCATTAAAATGATACTTCGTAAGAAAAAAAGCGGGCACTTGTATTTTTATCATAATAGTTTTTTCCTAATGCATGTATTTGGTGTTTCCAAGCTCCTTGTTCATTATTAGAGAAATGTGGAAGGAGAAATACGAAAAGACATGAAAATTTCACTACTAACAATGGAGAAATTAAATCAAAAAATTCAGTTTCTTGTAGACTCAGTCTTTATGAGTGCAAAAGATCTGTGTCTGGGATATTTCACAATAAGCATTTGCTACATAATCACTGACTCACAAAACATACTCTGAATTAAATAACAAACATTTACTGTGCGCTATATCTGCATTTTATTTGTATAAAGTATTTTATGGATAAAGTACTTAATGGATAAAGCATTTGCACTTTCTGTAGATTAATTTATTTAAACCTCACTATAACCCCCCCCCAAATAGGTGCTACTAATATCCCTATTTTGCATTAAAAAAAACTGAGGCATGTGGATATTGAGTAATTCCACCCAAGGTCACACAGCAAGCAGATGGTGAATTGGGAGCCCAGCCCATGGAGAGTGGCCTAGAAGCCTGTGATCGTTACCATAGGCCAGTGGATTGACAGAACTACAAATTCTCAGGCCCCACCCCAGACCTGGGGAGAGGAACCAGCAGACAGGTTGATTCTGCCACAGGCCAAAGTCTGACAACCTCTGACCTAGCCCAGTTGTTAGAATATTTAAATAAAAATCTCTCTGGGCCTCGACCTGCCCTGGAGATCAGAATGGTACACAGTTACACTGTCATTTATGCTATTTCATGTAATTATGGCATATTCAAAAGACACTGTCCAGGACTTAAGGAAAAATATATTTTGGAGCATAATGCTTATATCAGTAAGAGCCTAAAAAAAACTAGTTGCACTTCCCAGACTCATCAGATTCCCTAGTGACTGCCAGGGATTCTCCGTTCATCATAACTGGGTTCTGACTGGCATAACAACCCACTTCTGGAGCAGAGGCCCAAGACAAAGGGTATGGGTGGTTCTAAAGAGAAGCAAAGCCTCTCCTGGTGTCCAGACCAGAGGCTGGCAGCAGGGAATAACTCCACCTTTGCTCTAAAACAAAACAAAGTCAATATTAAGGAGAGGAGGCTCCCTGGATGGAGGCTTTTTCTTTATCTCAGCTTTCTGACAGCCAGAGAAAGAATGGTGGGGCTTCCCAACCAGAAGCAGGATGTCCCCATCCCTGGTATGCGGCTTGGGATTGCAGCAGCTTAGTTAAACCAGAACTGCATTTCCCAGATCCCCTTCCCTGGTTTCATGGGTCCCATGCCCTCTAGTAGGGGCCACGAGAGACCTCTGGGTGGAATCTGGAAAGTGGAAGTGGAACAGCAACTATTCCCTCTGTGTGGCAGTGCAGGCATGTCACAGCTCCCGCTCCCGCTGCCTTATCTGCTGCCTCTCCTTGGTGGGGGGGGGCAGCCGCTGGGCTCATCGCCCCTCCAGTACCCCTCCCTGCCCCCCAGAGCCTCTTTCAGCTTCTGACTCCTGGGCCAGGTGCTCACTCACTTGGTTCCAGCGTGGAGGACCCTGGCTTTCCTATAGGACACCCCCTCCCTTGAATTTGGAGGCTTTTGAAAGGCATGTGTGGGTTCCCATCTGCCCTTTGGCTCCAGCTTTGTGGGGTCCCTGTTTGGCCTTGCTGTCCCTCACTTCACAGCCATCTTCCTCTTCACTTCCGGCATACCTGCCCCACAGACTTCAGATCCCAGGAGCAGCCATACAGACTGTTTCAAGAGCTCCCCAAGTTACTTAGTGCCTATAATAACTCCCCTATTATATATCATTCCTGGTGGTGGTGTTTTTTTCTCTGACTGAACACTGACTGATACCCCAGAACAGAGAGAGGACACCCCATCTATGACCAGACAGTGGACAAGCCGAGAGGGATGCAGGAACTAGGCACGAGGGAGAAAAAAAATGCTGGAGACCCAAGGTGTTCTGGTTGGGTAAACGAGGGGGTCGTTAGGGTGACTCAGTTCTCAGGGGAAGACAGAGCAACCAAAGCGGATGACGCGGGCTTTCTGTGCCATGCTCAACGCAGGGTCCACAAGCACCATCAAGCTCACGGTCTGGAAGCAGGATGTCAGAACGAGCCTGCCCCGTCTGGGCCCAGTCCCACGGTTTACCAGCTGTGGGACCTTGAGCAAGTTGCTTAACCACTCTCGGTTGCTGGGAGATTCACATCCTCAACAAGTCGTAAGCACTGTCTAAATTTCTTCTCTCTGTTTACAGGTAACTCAGAATTTTTACCTCTGCCCCTTGGAGTGTACCTGCCCCCCTGCAGTTTGCCCTAGGAATCCCCTTGCCTCTCTTGCACACATTCTCCTGTGTCCCGACTCACCCTTAGGGGAGAGTCTTTTGAGCAGCACACCAACCCTTTCCTGGGTCTCCTCTCCTCTGACCTCGCCTTGCCAGAACTAATTACCAGCATGTGAAATCCAAGGTGCAGACGATCCTGTGAGGCCGTGGTGGAGGCAGCGATGTGAGCCTTTTCCTGCTCTTATCACTAACCCGTTGAGCACCTGCTGTATAGCATCAGTCCGCCAGGCACATTATATCTAATGCTTCATTCAGTCTTCCCAACAACATGTTGGGTGATATCGTCTTTATTTCACTGAAGTAGTGGAAGCTAAGAGGCTACGTAATTGCCCAAGATCACACAGCCAGAGTCGTGGGGTCAGGATAGGTAAGCCTGCACAACCCAGCCAGCACCTTCTCTACAAACCTGCCCTTCAACTCCCTAGACATGGTTAGAAAATCTCAAAAGGCATGTGCACTGCTTTAGGGACAGGAGAGAAGGGGAGATGCGGCAGGCTGAGCTCTGCGGGAGCCGAGGAGGAGAGAGCAGACAGGCGTGGGAAGTGTCCAAGGTGTGCCCGTCACCTGCTCACTGCCCTCTTCCCTCGGCCCCAACCCCGTCCTGGCCTTGGTCAAATGTCACCAAGTTCAGACAGTGCAAAAACAATTGTCCAACTCAAGAAGAAGGGCAAGAGGTTCATCCCAGTCACCAGTAAGGTAGGTATGACCCTCACCTCCACCTCACATGTGAGTGAGCTGTGACAGAGAGGCATCAACTGAACCCAAGCATGCCTTCCCGGGTCCTAACGGGGTGCCTCCTCTGTATTAAAGGTTTAGGACTCTAAAACTTTCTCAACTGAGGCAGAGGAACCACATAGAAAATACTTTGAGTATCTGAGTGACTATCTTCTCAATTCTCCTAGGATGCCACATAACTAGACCCTTGCTGAGTACATACGAGCCGAGTTAATCAGGCACATACATATGCCTTAGGACAACGAGATTAGATTTCAGGAAAGAGTTTATTGACTTTTTGTTACATACACAGAAATAAAAAGAGCACAGCACACACTCTATGGAACCCCTGGACTACACCTCTCATTTTCGACGATTAGCAACAGTTTGTCAATTTTGTTTCATCTGTTCCTTGAGGCATCATGAAATTTCAGCCATAGACACTGCAGTGTACATGTATCACTGGAAGAGACTTTTGAAAACTGTGATCACTATGCTATTATTGCAACTGACAAAAGTAATATCATAAATTAGGAACATCTAAAAAAATTAACTAAAATTAATGAGATTTACAAGTCAATAACATGTAATAACACTCAAACCACATTCAAATCTACTTGTTTGTCTTTTATAGTATTTTACTTTGATAGCTTTTAGAGGGTTTTTATGTGGCTGGCTAAGTCATAAATACAGGAAAAGGATCTAGTTATGACAAACACGTCCGTCTCTCCTTCCTTCCTGCCTGCCTGCCTGCCTACCTGCCACAAATATCTATTGACCTCCAGCTATATGCCAGGCTCTGCTTACGGCACTGGTGAAAGAACTGTTAAAAGCCACAGGCTCTGACCTCAAGGACTGATATGTCACCTGCTCCTTCCCTGCTCCCTCCTACACTTCCATCCTCAGTCCTCACTGTTTTCCTTAGAACTTTCCTTAGAAGTTAATTGAGCCCAAAACAGAGACTCCAGTTACCAGACTGTTAAATCTCCAGGTCTTTGGACAGGTTCTATCACAATGTATCTCAAATTGATTTCCCCCCCCCAACTATATTCCTGGGGTATGAACATAGTGTATATATTCACTATTAAGCATATAACTATACAGAATAAAAGCTAAGAGTGTTCAGGCTAGGAAAACACTACGTCAAGAACTTAAAGACTTAATCTAGGAAACTTCCAGGTGTGTATTATTACTGAAGTATACACATTTTATCTGGATTTTAATGTGATCTAAATTTCAAGTGTTTCTGATGATGGGCCAGGTTCAGAAATCATTGATCAAGGAGTTCCTTTAGCTCCTTCCATCAATGAATGTTTACATTCTATTCGGCAATTTCCTGGCAAATATTCATGCAGTATTAACTTGCCTCCCCCATCAGGGGGCAGCTTACTTTCCACTCACGCCTCCCATTCTGTTGTAGACACTGCTATTGTTGATGTCTTTCTTATATTGAGCTGAAACGTCCTCTCCTTCAAGTTGTATGTGAAGGTCCAGTGCTACAGAGAACAAATTTTGATCTGAACTTGTAAAACTGTTGAACAATAATCTTTAAATAATAGCCCTCTTAAGACATCCTGTTTTCTAAAAGGCTGGTAATTCTTGGACAGATATTTTTGATAAAAAATCATCCTACACCCAACACATTATGTTCTGGTACCCTGGCACTCATTCTTACAGGCTTTATTTAATTGTAATGATTCATAGACTGTGGTCTGGCTGGACTACTAGAAAGTATCTTTAGGGAATTTGGGGAAAAATGTGCAAAAATAAGTACAAGAATTGTGTTTGAGGACTGGAATTTAAGGAAGGTAACTTTTATATTTTTCTCATGAGGAATCTTTTGATTTTATTTTCAAGTGATAGGAATTTTTCTGATATTGTTTCCCGCCCTGCCATTTTTCTTTCTGCCCTGCTTTGCTCGTGCTGTGAGCATGTGTTCGGTGTTCCTGCTCTGGGGCAGGGGAGACACTGGAGGAGGAGAGTCGGGTTGGAATCCGGGAGGGAGTAGACAAAGGTCAGTGGCAATGGGGGTGGAAAGAGGAGGTGGAACTGAGAGCTGGGGAAGGGCTGAATGGCTGTATGGATATAGGGCAAGGGAGAGGGAGGAGGGGAAATCTCTCCAAGGTTTGAAGGGAAGGGAGGAAGAGCTAAAGGAGCAAATTCTGAGGAGAATAAAATAATACATTTGGACTTATTGGTTCAAAGAACTGGTGGAGAATGTCTCATAGGCTTCTGTAATGTAGCGCTGGAACTCGGGCGCAAGGTCAGGAGGTGGGAGAAAGCCGTAAGCCAAAGTCACACACCTCAAAGGTAGAAACTGACGACATCGAGGAGGTTGGAGGAGTGTGTCAGGGGAGGTAATCTTTCTCAGAACTAGAAGAACAGAGAGGGCCTGTGTCTAGTGATCCATATTTAGTAATACTTTGTTTAAAATCTTTTTACAAAGTCTGAGGGTCAAAAGACCCTTCTAGTTAGTTTTTCTGATTTTCTGCTACCTCTTCTATACAGATTTATCTTAAATTTTGCAATGACTTTTATTTGTCCTCGGAATTCATGAATTTTCACTTCCTTTTAGGTGATCAATTTTTTCCTCTGGCAGGTCTCTGGCCAAACTGTGTATGTTGTTCTGTCCATCCTTCAGCAACTTCTTCATCCTTGTAACTGTTTTTAAAAATTTGTGGTAAAATTCTGGGAAGATGGTGACGTGAGCAGGGTGGCATAAATCTCCCAAAACCATATATATTTGTGAAAATACAGCAAATACAACTATTCCTAAAAAAGAGACCAGAAGATACAGTACAACAGCTGTCGGGAGCCAGACAATCAGGCTGAGCAGCAGCAGCTGTCGCCGCCATCACAGAGCTTTCGCAGGGACTCCATTTTGTTGCTGATTTGCTGCTGACGCACTTCCCATTCTTCATGCTCAAGTGCGCATGCGCCCGCATGGACTCCATTTTGCGCTTGGACGCCATCTTGTTGCCTGCTGCCTGGACTGCTCTTTGAGCGCATGCTCATAGACTGCTCTTCCATAGGACTTTGGTATAAGGCTTCATTTGCATGCTAAACTGCCAATCAGGATTAGCCACGACCCCTTCCCACTTGAGCTATGCTATATAAGCTGTGTGTTTCCGCAAATAAACGAGACTTGATCAGGGAACTGTCTTGTCTCCATTCCTCACGTCTTGTGTCCCTATTCTCCTCCCCCTCTCTTCGGGTTCCTACGTTGTCTCTCCTGCAGGTCAGGAACAAACAGCCAGGCTACAGCTACACCTGTGAGAACTCAGTGCCTCACGAAGCGGGTAAGATACAAAGCCACGACCTGGCGGGACCGAGCACTCCCCCACCCCGGCGCACTGGCGGGAGGAAAGGATTCGGAGCGGGGAGGGAATGGAGGCACAGGCCCGCCAAATAACCAGCCCTGGTGATCTGCGCCGGGAGCACAGACACACTTCGTGTGGTGTACTGGAAATTAGAAAAAGAGAAGGGCAGGATCCGAGACGGAGACAGCAAGCGGGTCCCCTCAGCCGGCTCCCTGGGACAAAAGAAAAATGGGTGCTTTTTTTTTGTTTTCTATTGTTTGTTTTTTTTGTTTGGTTAAAGTCTTAAAGAGACAAGGGCCCAACAGTGGAATGAAATTGTCCCAGCGTTCTCAGCCCAGCAGGCTGGGAGTCGGGGAATTTCGGACCCCCTGGCCGGCAGCCAGGCAAAGCAGCCGCGCTGAGGCTTCCCACAGAGATCAGCAGCCTCCCATTCGTTTCCCCACCCACAGGCCAGAGCCGCAAAGGGTCCGGGAGCCTATTCTGCTGTAGAACAGCAGAGGAGCGGCCCCGCCCACAGCATCATCACAGAATCTATTTCTAGCAGGCACGCAGCTAACCAGGAAGGACCCCAGAACCCACATCAATGGCTGGAAAGCACCATGGGACCAGAAGGCACCCAGCGAGACTTCAAACCCCTGCAGTGCTACAGGCTAGGCTGAGGTCAACCCCGCACACAGGCAGTTCCAGGGATTATCCCAGAGACTGCCTCCTGGTGACTGAGAAACCAGTCAAGCCCCAGAGAAGGGCAAGGAGAACAACAAGCAGGAAGGGACTTTGTTCTCCCAGCTGACACACATGGCACCTGCCTGCGACCACTTCTATCACTATGAAAAGACAGAGGAATATGGTACGGACAAAGATTACTGAGACAACCCCAGAGAGAGGGCATGATGGGATAGATTTATAGAATCTTCCTGAAAAAGAATTCAGAATGAAAGTCATAACCATGCTGATGGATCTACAGAGAAATATGGATGAGCTGAGGGAGGAACTGAGTAAAGACAATGCAGAAATCAGACAAGTGATCGACAGGCTTAAGAGCAGACTGGACGAGGTGGAGAAGACTGTTAATGGAATAGAAATCAGAGAACAGGAATACAGAGAAGCTGAGGCAGAGAGAGATAAAAGGATCTCTAAGAATGAAAGAATATTATGTGAACAATCCAAATGGAACAATATTCGCATTATAGGAGTACCAGAAGAAGAAGAAGAGAGAAAAAGGGATAGAAAGTGTCTTTGAAGAAATAATTGCTGAAAACTTCCCCAAGCTGGGGAAGGAAATAGTATCTCAGTTCACAGAAGACCACAGACCTCCCAACATGAGGGACACAAGGAAGACAACACCAAGACACATAATAATTAAAATGGCAAGGATCAAAGATAAAGACAGAGTATTAAAGGCAGCTAGAGAGAGAAAAAAGACCACCTACAATGGAAAACCCATCAGATTATCATCAGACTTCTCAACAGAAACCTTACAGGCCAGAAGAGAATGGCATGATATATTTAACATAATGAAACAGAAGGGCCTTGAACCAAGAATACTGGATCCAGCATGATTATCATTTAAATTTGAGGGAGGGATTAAACAATTCCCAGACAAGCAAAACCTGAGGGAATTTGCCTCCCACAAACCACCTCTACAGGATATCTTAAAGGGACTGCTCTAGATGGAAGCACACCTAAGACTAAAAAGATGTCACCAGAGAAAATAAAATCATAGTAAAGAAAGAAGACCATCCAAATACTAACTAAAGGCAAAAAGTAAAATAAACTACCCACAAAAACAACCAAAGGAAAGGTAAAAGAGTACAGAATAAAACACCTAGTATATAAAGAATGGAGGAGGAAGAAGAAGAAGAAGAGAGAGAAATAAAGAACCATCAGACTGTGCTTATAATAGCTAAACAAGAGAGTTAAGTTAGACTGTTAGATAGTAAAGACGCAACCCTTGAACCTTTGGTAACCACGAATCTAAAGCCAGCAACGGCAATAAGTACATATAAATCGATAATCACCCTAAATTTAAATAGACTGAATGCACCAATCAAAAGACACAGAGTAATAGACTGGATAAAAAAGCAGACCCATCTATATGCTGTTTACAAGAGACACACCTCAAACACAAAGATATACACAGACTAAAGGTGAAGGGATGGGAAAAGATATTTCATGCAAACAACAAGGAGAAAAAAGAAGGTGTTGTAGTACTTGTATCAGACAAAATAGACTTCAAAACGAAGAAAGTAGCAAGAGATAAAGGACATTATATAATGGTAAAGGGGTCAGTCCAACAAGAGGATATAACCATTATAAATATATATGCACCCAACACAGGAGTGCTGACATGTGTGAAGCAAATACTAACAGAATTAAAGGGGGAAATAGAAAGCAATGCATGCATTTTAGGAGACTTCAACACACCACTCACTCCAAAGGACAGATCAACCAGACAGAAAATAAGTAAAGACACAGAGGCACTGAACAACACACTAGAACAGATGGACCTAATAGACATCTACAGAACTCTACACCCAAAAGCAGCAGGATACACATTCTTCTCAAGAGCACATGGAACATTTTTCAGAATAGACCACATACTAGGCCACAAAAAGAACCTCAGTAAATTCAAAAATATTGAAATTCTACCAACCAACTTCTCATATCACAAAGATATAAAACTAGAAATAAATTGTACAAAGAAAACAAAAAGGCTCACAAATATATGGAGAACTTAATAACATGCTCCTAAATAATCAATGGGTCAATGACCAAATTAAAACAGAGATCAAACAATATCTGGAGACAATTGACAACAAACACACAAAGCCGCAACTTCTGTGGGACGCAGCAAAGGCAGTTCTAAGAGGAAAGTATATTACAATCCAGGCCTATTTAAACAAGGAAGATCAATCCCAAATGAATACTCTAAAGACACAATTATTGAAATTGGAAAAAGAAGAACAAATGACGCCCAAAGTCACCAGAAGGAGAGACCTAATAAAGATTAGAGAAGAAATAAATAAAATCGAGAAGAGTAAAAGAATAGAAAAAATCAATGAAACCAAGAGTTGGTTCTTTGAAAAAATAAACAAAATAGATAAACTCCTAGCCAGACTTATTAAGAGAAAAAGAGAATCTACACACATAAACAGAATCAGAAATGAGAATGGAAAAATCACAACAGACCCCACAGAAATACAAAGAATTATAAGAGAATACTATGAAAATCTATATGCTAAAAGATGGAAAACCTAGAAGAAATGAACAACTTCTTAGAAAAATACAACCTTCCAAGAGTGACCAAGCAAGAAACAGAAAACCAAAACAGACCAATTACTAGCAACAAAATTGAATTGGTAATCAAAAACTACCTAAGAACAAAACCCCAAGGCCAGATGGATTCACCTCTGAATTTTACCAGGCATATAGAGAAGAAATAATACCAATTCTCCTTAAAGTTTTCCAAAAAATAGAAGAGGAGTGAATACTTCCAAACTCTTTCTATGAAGCCAGCATCACTCTAATACCAAACCAGGCAAAGACCTCACCAAAAAAGAAAATTACAGACCAATATCCCTGATGAACGTAGATGCAAAAATACTCAATAAAATACTAGCAAACCGAATTCAAAAATACATCAAGAAGATCATACACCATGATCAAGTGGGATTCATCTCAGGGATGCAAGGATGGTACAACATTCGAAAAAACATCAACATCATCCACCACATCAACAAAAAGAAGAACAAAAACCACATGATCATCTCCATAGATGCCGAAAAAGCATTTGACAAAATTCAACATCCATTTATGATAAAAACTCTCAACAAAATGGGTATAGAGGTCAAGAACCTCAATATAATAAAGGCCATATACGACAAACCCACAGCCAACATCATACTTAACAACAATAAGCAGAAAGCTTTTCACCTAAGATCGGGAACAAGACAGGGATGCCCACTCTCCCCACTGTTATTCAACATAGTACTGGAGGTCCTAGCCACGGCAATCAGACAAAACAAAGACATACAAGGCATCCAGATTGGTAAAGAAGAAGTCAAATTGTCACTATTTGCAGATGGTATGATATTGTACATAAAAAACCCTAAAGACTCCACTCCCAAACTACTAGAACTAATATCTGAATTTAGCAACGTTGCAGGATACAAAATTAACACACAGAAATCTGTTGCTTTCCTATGCACTAAAGATGAACTAACAGAAAGAGAAATCAGAAAAACACTTCCATTCACAATTGCATCAAAAAGAATAAAATACCTTGTAATAAACCTAATGAGGGAAGTGAAAGACGTATACCCTGAAAACTACAAGACACTCCTAAGAGAAATTAAAGAGGACACTAACAAATGGAAATGCATCCCATGCTCTTGGCTAGGAAGAATAAAAATTGTCAAAATGGCTATACTACCTAAAGCAATCTACAGATTCAATGCAATCCCTATCAAAATACCAACAGCTTTCTTCAATGAACTGGAAAAAATAATTCTAAAATTCATATGGAACCACAAAAGACCCCGAATAGCCAAAGCAATCCTGAGAAGGAAGAATAAAACAGGGGGAATTAGGCTCCCGGACTTCAAGCTCTACTACAAAGCTTCAGTAATCAAGACAATTTGGTATTGGCACAAGAACAGACCCACAGACCAGTGGAACAGAATAGAAAATCCAAACATTAACCCAAGCATATACAGTCAATTAATATTTGATAAAGGAGCCTTGGATATACAATGGGGAGATGACAGCCTCTTCAGCAGCTGGTGTTGGCAAAACTGGACAGCTACATGTAAGAGAATGAAATTGGACTACTGTCTAACCCCATACACAAAAGTAAACTCAAAATGGATCAAAGACCTGAATGTAAGTCATGAAACCATAAAACTCTTAGAAAAAAACATAGGCAGAAATCTCTTGGACATAAACATGAGTGAATTCTTCATGAACATATCTCCCCGGGCAAGGGAAAAAAAAGCAAAAATGAACAAGTGGGACTACATCAAGCTGAAAAGCTTCTGTACAGCAAAGGACACCATCAGTAGAACAAAAAGACATCCTACAGTATGGGAGAATATATTCATAAATGACATAATCCGATAAGGGGCTGACATCCAAAATATATAAAGAACTCATGCACCTTAACAAACAAAAAGCAAATAATCCAATTAAGAAATGGGCAGAGGACATGAATAGACACTTCTTCAAAGAAGAAATTCAGATGGACAACAGGCACATGAAAAGATGCTCCACATTGCTAATCATCAGAGAAATGCAGATTAAAACCACAATGCGATATCACCTCACACCAGTGAGGATGGCCAACATCCAAAACACAAACAACAACAAATGTTGGCGAGGATGTGGAGAAAAGGAACCTTCCTACACTGCTGGTGGGAATGCAAATTAGTTCAACCTTTTGGGAAGTAGTATGGAGGTTCCTCAAAAAACTCAAAACAGAAATACCATTTGACCCAGGAATTTCACTCCTAGGGATTTATCCTAAGAATGCAGCAGCCCAGTTTGAAAAAGCCAGATGCACCCCTATGTTTATAGCAGCACTATTTACAATAGCCAAGAAATGGAAATAACCTAAGTGTCCATCAGTAGATGAATGGATAAAGAAGATGTGGTACATATACACAATGGAGTATTATTCAGCCATAAGAAGAAAACAAATCCTACCATTTGCAACAACTTGGATGGAGCTAGAGGGTATTATGCTCAGTAAATTAAGCCAAGAGGAAAAAGACAAGTATGAAATGATTTCATTCATATGTGGAGCATAAGAGCAAAGAAAAAAACTCAACAAAAACAGCAGCAGACTCACAGAACCCAATAATGGACTAACAGTTACCAAAGGGAAAGGGACTGGGGAGGATGGGTGGAAGGAAGGGACAAGAGGGAAAAAGGGGCATTATGATTAGCAGATGTAATGTTGACGGGGCGCGGGGAGGGCTGTACAGCTCAGAGAAGACAAGTAGTGATTCCATAGCATCTCACTATGCTGATGGACAGTGACTGTAATGGGGTAAGTGGGGGGGACCTGATGAAGTGGGGAGTTTAGGAACCACAATGTTGCACGTGTAACTGTAGATGAATGATACCAAAAAAAAACTTGTGGTAAAATACATATAAAATTTACTGCCTCAACCATTTAAAAATGTACAGTTCATCGGCATTAATTTCATTCACACTGCGGCACTACTGTTACTGCCATCTATCCTTAGAACTATTTTCATCATGCACAGGTGAAACCTGTATCTATTAAACACTACCTCCCCATTCTCCCCTCCTCATAGTCCCTGGTGACCTCCACTCTATTTTCTATGCATCTGACTACCCTAGGTATCTCATGTACATGGAGTCACACCGCAGTCTTTGTTCTTTTGTGACTGGCTTACTTTATTTAGCATAACATCCTAAAGACTCATCCATCTTGGAACATGTGTCAGAATTTCCTTCCTTTTCAAGGCTGAATAATATTCTATAGTTTGTATACAACACATTTTGTTTATCCATTTATCCATTGATGGACACAGGATTGCTTTTACCTTTTGGCTAGTGTGAATAATGATGCTATGGATGTGAGTATATAAATATCTTCTCAAGATGTTGGTTTCAAAAATCTCAATTATCTGGGAATACTGGATCATATGGGAATACTACGTTTAATTTTTTGAGGAACTGCCATACTGTTTTCCATAGTGGCTACACCGTTTTACATTCCCACCAGCAGTGCAGAAGAGTTCCAATTTTCCCACATCCTCACCAATGCTTGTTATTTTCTGTTGTGCTGGGTTTTTTTTAATAGTCATCCTAAAAGGTGTGAGGTGATATCTCATTGTGGTTTTAATTTTTATTTCCCTAATTGACATTGAGCATCTTTTCATATGTATCTGTTGGCCATTTGTATGTCTTCTTTGGAGAAATATGTATTTAAGTCCTTTGCTCATTTTTAAATCAGGTTGTTTCCTTGTTGTTGAATTCTCTATGTAATTCTTGGTGTTTGTGTTTCTCTAGTAATTTCTGTCCTCTTCCTTCTCCTATTTGTTTATATTTCATCAGTAGTGTGGCTTCTTATACTCTGTTGTGTAGTTTCAGTGTTCATTTAGGAAGGAAAACATTTAGGACTAAAAGAAACAAAGGAAAAAAGAGAGAGAAAAAGGAAGGAAAAAGAGAGAGAAAGAGAAGAAAAGAGAAGAGAAGGAGAGGAGAGGGGAGGGGAGGAAAGGAGAGAAAGAGAAAGAGAGAGAGAGAAAGAGAAAGAAAGAGGGAAGGAGGGAAGAAAGAAAGAGGAAAGGGAAGGGAAGGGGAAAGGAAAGGAAAAGAGAAAGAAAAGAGGAAGGAAGGAAGGAAGGGAGGGAGGGAGGGAGGGAGGAAGGAGAAAGGAAGGAAAGAACCAACTAGAACCTGGTGAATTATGACATAGTTTACAAGTCCTATAAAAAGATTATTTGATTCATTTAGGCTGCAAAATAGAGAAATATTGCTGAGTAGCTACTTTAAAGTCTACGGTAAACTCCGGCAGGTGGCCCGGGGCGCCCCTACCTGCTCTCGGCCTGCCCGCTCTGCAGGGCCTCCGAGGCCTGGAAGACGGGGGCCGGCAGCAACTTTCTTCTCTTGGCTCCTCCTCCTTCCCGCTCTGTTCTTCTCCAGTAAACTTTATTTTGACCTAATTACAGATGAACAGAAGCGTTACAAGAGATGTATAAAGATTCCTGTATGCGCTCTGTGAAGGAAAACTCACTTCCTGTGCAACGGAGTAAATTTGCAGATCTGACGGGCTTGATTAAGTGATTCATGGGTAGAGAGATGCTCCGCTGAACTGCAGAAAAGGAAAGATTTGTAAAGGTAGAGAGGGAGTGGAAAAAGACCTTATTAGCAGAGACTCCACTGTCTCAGGCATGGTCGCCCTCCTAAGGGGAACAGAAGGGGTCTGTCGGTAAGTTCCTTGTGCGGACCAGGGGATTCTACCTTGATTAAAGGTTATGTGGGGTGGCGGCTGACATTGCAGTTAAGTTAGATATCGGGTCTTGGTTTGCTGACATAGGGTCATTACCATGAGTGGCCCCATCTTTGGGCCTGGGGTTCTCTTTGTAACAGCGCCCACCGTGCCCCGCTTCGCTTCACTCCCGACACCACGACACCACGGGTGCAGCAGAGCAGGTGGACCGCCAGATGAGGGCGGGGCGGGGAGAGGGGCTTGGGCTGTTCTCGCGGGATTTGGGGAGCGAGAAAGTCAGCGACAGACCAGCTGAAGCTGGCTGGTTCCGCTATGGAGGAAACGTTACGCACACTTTACCCCACATCTCATTATGCTCTCATTACCATGACATTAGCATTGCACTTCTGACCCCGCCCCCGTGCAGGGGACGACTGCCCCGACAGTTCCCATGAGAACCAGACACAGCCAAAATCTCTCCACCTGCTGACAGGGTGGAGTAGGGCTGAACTCCGACCAGACTCTGCCTGTTCCCTTTGAAACCTATTCCCACTTGGTGAATATTGGTCTCCTTTTACATAAAAAAAAAGCTCCTGTTGTCTCCTTGGGGCAGCTCCCTCTGGGTCTGCCCTTGCCCAACACTTGAATGTGTACTTACTCTTTTCTTTAAACTCTTATTTTCCAAAAAACTCCTAAACTCAACCACTTTTTCTTCCATTCTTGAATTCTTTCTCTCGACAAAGTCAAGAACTCATCTTGGTAACAGTTTTTCCGCACCAGCTGGGTGTCCTACAGTTTAAGTCAATTCTGACACTCTCCGCCTGGAGACAGTTTCAGATGCCACAGATTAAGGGCTCCGTCCTACAAGACTGCTCCCCCCTTTGCAGATGCCAATCAAAATTCCAGATTGTCACCCATGCTTCTGACCAACTGGCTATAAATCGGAGGTTTCCTTCCTCAAGGTCAATTACCTTGCTTAGAGTGGCTCACAGAACTGAGAAATATTTACTTCCATTTACCAGTTATAAAAGATATTACAAAGGAGTCAGATGAATAGCCAAATAAAGAGGTATACAGGCTGGGTCCAGAAGGGTCCCAAGGACAGGAGCTTCTGTTCCAAAGGCACTGGGGTGCACTGCCTTCCCAATATGCGAATGCATTCACCAAATCTCACCAAACTTTGTTGTTTAAGGGTTTATGGAGCTTATTCTCCAGCTCTCTCGCCTACCCGGAGGTTGGTGGGTAGGGCTGAAATTTCCAGCCCTCTGATCACTAGGTCTTTCTGGTGACCAGCTCCATCCGAAGGCTATCCTGGGACCAGCCTACATCGCCTCATTTGCATAAACGCTGGTATGCTCAAGACTAGGCTCCTTAGGAAAGACAAAGGACACTCCTAACACTCAAGAAATAACAAGGGTTTTAGGAGCTCTGTGCCAGGAACCATGGACAAAAACCAAATATATTTCTTATTATACCACATCCTTTAACTAGGTTCCCTAGTTGTTAACTCTTTATCCCATTTGGTTTATCATTCTTTTTCTTGTCCCCTACTTTATACATACATGATCTGTGTTAGAACCCAGAACTGCCTCCGGGCATAGCAAGCCCCCCCCCTTTGTATCACCTACAGCAGCTGCACCCCAGCCTTGAATCCCCCAAGGCCTCACCCCCAACCTAGTTCTAAGAAAAATGTGTTCTAGTTACTGGAAAAACCACCCATTGTTCAAGTGACCCTAATCCTAGAAAGTTTCCCTAGCAACGGCCAGCCACCTTACCGTAAAGGGCAAAGGTAATCCGCCCTTACCATAAAAGGTACCTACTTCCCTTAACCTACATACCTTCTAGATTACATCAGCTGGCAACTTGGTGTCAACTGAGCTCAGCCTATAGAAAGTGTACAAGACATACTTGTTTTAAACCATCCAATCAGCACCCCTCTTCCTGAACCTTGTAATGCATAGAAGTCACGAGACCAACTTCCCACTTAAATTCCTTTATAAGCAGCTCCCCCCTGCTGCCCCTGCTGCTCTCTCCTTTAGAGACGCCGTTCTGTCTTCCAGGCAATAAACTTCGCTGCTGGAGATCTCGTGTCCTCTCTTCCTGAAAGAGTGAATCAGGTAGCTGAAGAACCCCCCTTTCAATCTGCATGCATGAGAGTGTGTGTACAATGTAACTTTTCTGAACCATGGGTGAATGTGTTGCAAATGTGATGATACTTTGTCTAAATACTCCAGTATGTATTGCCTAAAAATTAGCATATCCACCACAATACAGTTATCAAAATACAATGATCCAAATCAAAATATTAAGCTTGGTGTAATATCAGGTAATCTACAGACCTTATAAAATTTCACGAATTGTCCCAATAACATCTTCTACAGGAAAAGAAAACCACAGATTATGAATTATGTTCTGTTGTCAGCCTTTTTCTTGTGTGCTGCATTCCCCTCTGTCTTGCCAGTGGGTTTCAACCCCGGCAAGTTCACTAAGGATTCAATGTAACCAAAAAAATGGCAGTAGAACATTCTTGGGGTGAAAGTGTTTATACCCAACTTTATTCCCACAGTGGCAGGTCAGTCAGTAGCACCCTGTCCGCTCAGAGCAAGTCTGCACGCGGCAAGCCGGCCTCTGCCTCTGGGACTCTCTGCTGGCACAGCCACCTCAGTCTCTGTCCTTGGTGCTGCCACCACTCATCTCTGCTCTCCTGCAGCGGTGCAACCATGCCACTGTGCTACCATGTCACCCAGAGCACTGGGCGGAGTTCTTTATATAGAGTCAATAGAAACGTATTGGCCACACATGTAGTGAGTAAGCTGACCAGGGCCAGGTGAGAATCCTGGCCATAGGAATCTTCACTTTATCCACACACCACCCCTCCAGGAGTCTCGCCTCTCAATCTATGTGCCCTCAATCTTCTGCAATGGTCCCTGTGCAAGGAAGCTGGAACATTGCAACCAAATGCCATAGTAACATAATAACAGAGGCTATGACAATATACAAATAACAAAAATTATTACAAAGTATAGTAACCCTCAAGCCTGAGGAGATCCATTGCCACCAAGTGGTCATCCTGGCTGTATTCAAAGCAGTTCTACACAGAGTTAACCAAAAGGGCCATGGGTGCGCCTTACAATACCCACCTTCTCCAGCCTTTCCAGCACAAAGTCTTGCAGACACACAGGCCGAACTTGCTGCTTTGTCTCTAGCTTCTGCTGCATCCTCAGCGGCCAGAACCGCTGCTCTAGTGTCAACTGTTGCCACAGCTCCAGTAAGAGTCTATTTGACTTTCCATCCGGTTGCTTTCTGTCTGTTCCTGCCTTTATCAAATCAACCCACATCTGGGTCCTTGTGACCTTCACGGGGCCCTTTAAATTCTTCCTTCGAGGAACAGACTGTATATCCTTTTGTGCCTTCATTGCTTGAGCCTGAGGAGAGGAGCAGAGCTTGGAGTGCTCCACGGCCTGGGAGGGGGCTGCCCCTCTCCTGGAAGAACCCGCGGTTGCCAAGTCTTTATTTTCCTTTGGCCTCTCCAACAACTTTCAACCAGGTGGGGTTTCAACCAAGGGGCTGATGCCTCCGGCACCGCAGGGCCTCCACCCCCACCTGTTCTTCAAACCTCATCTCCTCCATTTCTGGGGCTGAGGCTCCAGGACCTCCTTCACCTGCCCCGCGACATCTGGCAGCCTGCGCTCTCGTGCTGCTTCCTCTCGAGCTACCATGACATCCTCTACCATTTCCACAACACCTTGTAGTGATGCCATTTCAGTCACCAATAAATTTTTTACCTCCTCAACATCACCTCGCAGCTCTTGTTCTCGTGATGCCTCTTCTCATGCTTCCTGCAGGAGGGTGTCTTTCTCCCTTGCGGCCTTTCTCAGTACTGGGCGAAAAAACTCCGCCACATTCCTGCCACCTCTGGGGACTCCTTCTCTAAGGAATTCCCTATTCTGCTGAGGGCCAACTTTACAGCCTCAGGGGTTGCCTCCACCACTTCCAGTCTTTGGGGTGGGGCCCAGTCCTCCAGGAGGCAAGCCACGTGGGACCACACATCCACTGAGGGACACTCCAAGGTCTTCCCATCCATAGGGGCGGCCGTGGAAACACCCCTCCCAGTAAGGCAGCCTTCCTTTTCCTTGGTCAACAGTGAATCCTGCCGACACCACCAACTGTCTTGCCAGTGGGTTTCAACCCCGGGCAAGCTCACTGTGGATTCAATAAGACTGAAAAATGACAATGGAACATTCTTGGGGTGAAAGGGTTTACACCCAACTTTATTCCCATGGTGGCAGGTCAATCAATAGAATCCCATCCACTCAGAGCGAGTCTGCACGCAGCAAGCTGGTCTCTGCCTCTGGGCCTCCCTGCCCCTGCAGCCCTCTCAGTCTCTGTCCTGGGTGCTGCCACCACTCCAGTCTCTGCTCTCCTACAACCGTGCCACTGTGCTACTGTGTCACCCAGAGCACTGGGTGGAGCTCTTTATATAGGGTCAGTAGCAACATACTGCCCACATGTGTGTAGTGAGCAAGCCGACCAGGGCCAGGTGAGAATCCTGGCCATAGGAACCTTCACTTTATCCACACCCTCCATGAGGCTGTATAGCATTTTGCATTCCCACCAGCAGTGTATTACAGCAGTGGGTCTATTCTCATCCACATTCAATGACAAAGAATAGGTCCAGGTTACTTAACAATGAACTCAGTCTCTTGGAATTTAGTCTTTTATGCCCTGAGTGGTCTGATTTGGGGCAGGTGTTCTTTCTGCACCAGTTACTGTTGTCAGGGGAAACTGGTGCTGATTGGCTTAATCTGGGCCACATACTACTCCCAAGGAGCCCCTGGGTGGATTTGCGTTCACATGAAGCAAGTGGGCTCAGAATGGGCGAGGCATTGGTCCCCAAAGTAAAATCCGGGGGCCCTATTTCTATAGAGCAGAGCTGGGTGAAAACAACAGCAACATTAACAAATACCCAATACACTCACCCCTTAACAGATGCCCAATACACAGATATACACCAAAACAACAAATGCCTATTGCGCACGGCAAAGCACAGACAGATCTATCCAAATTAGAGTGTAGGTAGACTCCACCTTAGTTTTTCATTTCCATGTAGTACTTCATTTCATGCAGTAAATATTTTAATCTCCCTTCTTTTTTTCATAGCACCACTCTAAGATATTTTGTTCCTATCTGCTGCCTCTGTTTAATTTTGTTTTGTTTTTCAATCTAATTAATTCTTACAACAGCTCTAGAGAGCAGCAGGAGATTGCATATTTATTCTACTTTTGAAAAGTATGTACTTGAAAGAATTCCATTAAATGCTCATGTAAATAAACACAAACCCAGTTTTTCTTTTTTTTCCCCAAACCATAAGTTTTCTGAAATTTTGATCTTTCTAAAAGAACTTAGGTGGTATTTTCCTCTAAGTTTCTCAAAAAAAAAATGTCAGGAGCTGTCATTGTTAGAATGTTTATTTTCCTGCCTTTTCAAATGACAGAGTTTCGTCTTTCACAGAAACTGCAGTGCTCTGGGTGTAGGGTAATGACTTGTTACTGTTCCACATTTCTTCTCAAGCTCCGTTTTCTTCTGATTGTAAAGCTTTTAAATGATCAGTTGCCATCATCCCAGATCTTAGGCCCGTCATGTCCTCCTGCTGCTGGCACTGTCTCTGGGGGCAGTTTCTTTAAGCCCAGGAGCATTAGCCTCCCAGATGTTTCTGTGCCAGGACAAACTGATCTCTTGTTTTAAGATCCAGAGAGTATTCGGGAAAGTATTATCCGAACCCAAGTGCTCAGCATACTTTGAAATACACACACTTTACTCCCCTTGTCATCGAACCTCAAGAAGTCCTATCATTCCTTGATGTAAGAATGTATTCTTTTTTTATTTTCCATTATTAACTTTTTATTTGCCACTCAATGCAGACCATAAATGCCTTAAAAAAAAAAAAGATCCAATTGAATCAGCCTCTCTCCATTCCTAATCAACAATTAGACAAATAATTAACAAAGGAAGTTCACAGATGGCCTGCCTGCTTCTTTCTCTCTATGTGGGTTTAAAGTGGAAAGTGATTTATGGAGGTGTTGAAGGATGCGGGGAAGAGAAATTGGAGGCAGGATACCTGGGTTCTAACCTAGCTCTGTGGTTACAGCCAAATAACCTATACTCCCTGAGTGTTAGACCAGGACGTCCAAAGAAAATTCCTCAGAATTTAATACAAAAGCCATGCTTCTCCAAAGGAGATAGGGAGTCTTCCTGAGAGAACCACCAGGACTTTGTAATCTCACTTTCCAGAGAGAAGTTATCTGTATAAATTCCCTAATAAATGAATTAAGTTTCTGTCCTTCCAGATGGAGTCTTCTATTTTATTTGAGTGGGGAAGGGATGAAGGCATATTCCCAATGAACAAGCTTTCTTCTCCCAACATAAAACAAACCTGAGACCATTTCTTTAATGCAGAAAATAAGTCTTAGAAGGAGGGAAGGCAGATGAATTACTCCTTTCAAAACAACTGATCTGACTTTGAATTGAAGGGCATGAGAACATTATTTGAGATCTTGAGGGAAGCTGGCTACTTTTCCAGAAAGTTTCTTACCCCAAAGTAAACAGCAATTCTTTTTTCAAAACCCATTTTTTGCCTACATTCTGTGTCTGTAAATGGGTTAAAATGTGGGAGAATCTCAAATTCAAAAAGAAACAGGATAGGACAAAATAGTTCCTGAAATCTCTTTTAAAAAACAAGCCGTCAAATGATACCAATATAAAAGATAAATAAATACCTAGCCCATAAAACTAGGAAGCACAGAAAGAATGCATGTCCCTGGACATTCTTTCCAAAACCATAAAGAGATATTTAGGAGAAGTCAGTAACCATCCCAAACTGCTACCACCTCACATTTCCCCTACTGGGGATAAAACATCTTTGTTGATTTATAGACCCTTAGAATATCATTTGAACTTTTGTTTAAGATAAAGAATCTGTGTTCCTTTAATCTGTTCTAAAGCATCCTATTTCTGAACCTTCTGATCACTATTAGTGTAATTCAATTTGACAAGCTTCCTCATATCTATGAAGCACCGTGCTAACTGCTATGGAGGACACAACGCAGATACGTGTCTGGCTTCTACAAGTTAGTAATATGTAATGAGACACGAGAGAATTAAAGATGGCGGCGTGAGAGAAAAAAACAAAAACAAAAAAAGAAGAGGTCAAAATCAATTTCTAGAATTCCAATTGGCACCTCTGAATATTCTTAGGACAAACCAGAGGAATTGTTTTGATGAAGGGTGTCCATGTCTGAAGTCTTTGCCTTCAGGTCTTTTAGTTTAAAAATATTCTACAATGTCTGTTTATTATTTTATAAGGCAGTCTCTCCAATTTTCTCTGTTACTGTCACTTAGTCCAGAGACTACACTTAATTGACCACTTAGCCTTCCAAAAATAAAAGTGAAATAATTTAACCACCAGGAAATGTCTTCGGAAGGTTTCTTATTAGAGAATGTTTATTCATTTATTCAAATGTTTAGTAAGAGCATCTGGGCACGCAGTAATGAACCAAGACAAAGACTCTGATCTCATGAAGCTGGATTCTAATGAGAAGAAACCTATAATAAGCAAATAAATATATAAAGCATGCTGAAGATAAGTGCTACAAAGAAAAATGAAGCATCATAAGGATGCAAAGAGCAAGTGGGGAGCATGTGGTCCATTTAAGTGGGGTGGTCCAGACCTCTCTGATAAAGTGAGCGTTGAGCTGAGACCTGAATGAAGTAGGGAAGTGAAACGTGAGGTTATCTAGAGCAGGAGTTTGCAAACTTTTTCTGTATGGGGCCAGACAGTAAATATTTTTGACTTTGTAGGCCATATAGTCTGTGTTGCAACTTTTCAACTTTGCCCTTGGGGCAAGAAAGCAGCCCTAAACAGCATAAATGAATGGGTGAAGCTGTGTTCCACTAATTCCTTATTTACGTACAATGAAATTTGAATTTCATATGCTTTTCATGTGTCACAAAATGTTATTTTTCTTTTGATCTTTTTTCTTACCATTTTAAAATGCAAAATTCATTCTTAGAGACTGTACAAAAATAGGCTTCGGGCTATGTTTGCTGACCACCAATCTCTGACCCATGACCTCAAACACATTCCAGGAGAGAGAGAACAATTAGACCCTGAAGCAGGGGCATGCATGACTCAGTGATGGAAAGCAAATGAAAGGTCCACCCAGAGGCACCCACTGGCAGTCATCACGGGCAAGAGCCCTCTACTGTCATTCCAAATAGTTTTTGCTTGGTTGTGTCAAGCTTCTAACTTTAAATATCCTCGGGACCAAAATTTGTTCTATATTGGATTTCTTTTAGAAGACATACACCACATTTCTGAAGGGTGGATGGGAAGAAATTTCTTAGAGGGAGTAGGCTTTGAACTGGTTCATCTTTGAAAAATGGACAAGGTTCTAACGGACAGGCCTGGATGAGGAGGGAGAAAACTATTCTAGTTAGAGAAATAACATGAGTACAAGCCTGAAAGTGGGAGAGTAGCCCGCTAGGGATCTTGGGCCTTGCGATCTCACTCCAGGTACTGGGAGAATCGGTGTGGGTAGCACATCCTTAGACCTTGAAACGCAAGCCTCTGAACAGTGACTCTCAAGTTCTAGCCTGCTTCCGAATCACCGGGAAGGCTTGTTAAGACCAGTTTCTAGACCCCACCCCTAGGGTCTGGATTCAGTGGGACAGAGGAGCCTGAGAATGTGCATTTCTAGTAAATTCCAGGGGGTGTTCATGATGTCAGTCCTAGGACCCCACTTGGAAAACCACTGCCCTACAGAGCTGTCTGCTCCGGAGGAAGGGAGGGGTCTAGCCATCCGCTGCCTGACCCTCACAGTGGGGTACCTGAGACGGGCTGTAAAATAACACAGTGCCAGGCCCATTGCAGACTTTCTCCTACATGGCTTCCCTTCCTCTCCTGCGACTCTCCAGACAGACTTTAAATTTGTAAACATGGTTCGTGTGGTGTTTCTTCTTCCAAATGTTAAAAAAGTCTTAGCATACAGCACACCACGCATTCAGCACCTCCTTGGGCGTCACCAAAGAGAAACAAAGGAAACCGATGACATTTTGGAATTGACTCACACAGCGGACTTGTGTATCTTTCTCAAAAATTAAGGGCCATGATTAGACTTAAATTCTCCAGCAGTGAAGAGTATCATAATTTACACATGTCACTGACTCTTGTCATAACCTCTCTTTCAGAGTGACAGCGAGGCGGAACTGAGCGGCACGTGTTTCTTTGAAATCATTCGCTTACCCCAAATTTCCGTTGAGTTGCCAAAAATCTCAAGAGGCAGGCAACTGGAAAATCAATATGTTCCAAAAGAAGTAGGTTTTATAAAACCAAGAGTACTGAAAATAACAATTCTCCTTTGTGTTCCAAAATTAAACAGTGACAGTGAGATGAAACACCAACGCACATACACGCACACCTGCACAATACTTGGAAGCGGCGCTTCAAAAATATTCAAGTTAATATTGAAGATTGGTTCTAGACTAAAATCTAATTAAGAACAGGGAGCAAAAACTCGAAGTTTGTATGCTCAGAATAACCTCTGTTTGATGAGCTTGCTGCTGACCTGTCCGTTCTAAGGGCTAAGATCCTGTCCCCGTCTACAGATTCTGTGGCCTGATGGCTGAGGTTTGCATCTCATGCCCTGTTCCCAGACCCCCAGGGGTTGCTCATTCGGCACTTAATCTAAGGGTGACCTATCTCAGTGGGCTCGCCACCTCTGGTGTGGCCTGGCGAGACTGAGTCACCTCGCTGTGTGAGCTAAGTATTGGCTCTCTGTGGACCACAGGCAAGGTGAGGGTCTGGAGAGGCCCAGTGGTAAAAAGAGGGTGGGGTGGGCAGACTCACAAGAAAGAAGCAGAGAAGCCACGAGTGAGAGACCACGTGGCCACAAAGGGAGAAAGGAGCAACTTTGTTGTGGATGATTCTGTGCTCCCCGTACACACACGTATCCTTAGAGTCAGCTCCCTTTTCCTTGAGATAATGGCCTCACGTAGGTTTCTTTAAAGGGACCTAATACAAACAGCAGCAGTGTTACTAATTACTACCATTGTTTCTAACTAGAAAAGCAAAACTACTGTTATTTTAAAACATCCTAGCTTCACGCATGGATCTAGGTTTTGTGAGGCCTGAAGCTTACACAGATTGGGTGGCCATCTTTAAGAAAAAGAATGCCAAATTACCCAGGGAAAGTAAGTGTAGGAGCCCAGACAGGGCCCGGGCAGGTGAGGGGCCTTCCAGCCTGAGCCTTATAAACTCTGTGTGAAAGGGGAGCATGTCCTGAGAGGCAGTGTGACCTTAGACACTTCTTTCTCCAACAGTAACCATGTTTAATTTAAATAATGCCCCCTAGAAAGTCACAGATACTATCCTCATGCTTTACTTCAGTGTTTTTAAGCCACAGCTAATGAACATTCATGGGCATGACCAGCACTGTTAAAAAGATGAAATGAAATAAGCTAGAGAAGAAGACATCAGGCTGTATCACGTGGTATAAGGATATTATTCTGTGGGACTTTGTTTCAGTTTTATAAAAACATAGATGCCAGCGAGCTTCCAACTCTTTGACCTCAGGATCACTTCATATCTTTAAAATATATAGAGGACCCCCCCACCTCAGAAAACATTTTTGTTTATGTGGGATGTATCTGTTCAGATTTGCTGCATTCAAAATTAAATCTGAGACTGTTTAAATATATGTACTTATTAATTTTTGCATCAATAACTGTCGTGTCCACTCCAGGGAGGCGGGAGGAACCCAGCAACTGGCCCAATGAGTACCACCACCAGGGGTCTTTCTTCTCCTGCTTTAGCGGCTGCCTGGCGCGGGTGCCCGTGGCCCAGCGGGCGTCGGGAGCTGCCGCCTGCGGGGAGCCTGCCCTGGAGGGGAGCTGCCTTGTGCTGCTCTGTGTCCTCCAGGCCTCCGTGAGAGATGTAAGCAGCCCAAGTTGAACGTTTCTGTAACTGGTGCTCAGGGCCAGGAGAACGGGGATAGGGCTCTCTTCAGAGTAGTCTGGGTTCTATGTGTCAGCCTTTGCCAGGGGCTGTCATGTCGAGGGAGGCGCCCCCCTCATTCCCCTTAGGAAAGCCTCTGGGGATCAGCAGAGCAAATGGCAATGGGAGTCGGAACACTTCACGGAGAACGTTGCCATGATCACGCGTGCTGGAGCTGCTGCTCTGCAGTCCTTTCCCAGGACATCCCTGAGCACGGATGGGACACGAAGGTCAGCACGGTCAGCTGGACTTCGGGCAGACAGCTCACTGGGCCCTGGCCAACGACTGGTCCAGCTGCACATTTTTACAGGTACTGGGGCCCTTCATTGCCAGTGGGCTCTGCCATCAGGTCCAGCCGGCGGCAACCGCTCTTTATCTAAGGTGGTGTCCCTGTGGGTAAAGAACTCTGGGATTTGAACGCCTCACAGATACCCAAAATATAAACTACGGTCACCACATATCTCTACACACACTCAAGCCACAACGCGAGGGCTCACCAACACACTTCTTGTCTTCTTTGCGCTTCTAAACACTATAGATAGCGAACAAGGCACACATTTCACTTTGCAAGATTCTTGGCTCTTGACCAGGGCATCCCACAGAACTTCCTAGCTGGCCTACGACCGCCCCAGCGACTTACCCGTTACAAGCTCAAGTTCAGTGAAATGAAACACGGCCCATTTCAGTTAGCAGTCAAATATCAGGGGTGAATTTGAAGAATAAGTCTGACTCCCTGTTTGATATTTGAGCGCTGACATCTTTCAGCCTCAGCTTCTCGCCTTTCCCGCTTGCCCTGCACCCGGGCAGGCGGTAAGAAAGCTCACGGGGCTCATCCCTCGGTGCCAACAAACACTTCGGACCACACAGGGGCTGGTCCTGAGGGGGAATCCTCAGCCCCGCCCCACCCCTAATCGCCGTGAAACTCCAAGCCAGCCACTTCTTCCTGCTTTCTCAAGCCATTTAGGGACCTTCTTGGGAGCCTGCCCTGCTCTTCCCAGAAAATCATACTTCCCAGAAGTAATACATTTCTTCAAACCCTGTTGGTACATATGTGCTGTATCGGTCTCAACGGCTGAGACAAATTTTGGGTATGGGGCCAATATACCTCTATGGGTGACCACAGTAACAATGACAAACCCATGATATGGTAAGTAAAAAAAGGAATTTTTTTCAAATAAAACATACCTTTTTTTCAAAATAGGAAGGCACTTAGTGAGAAGAATGGCATTTTTTTTTACACCTTTTGAGAATTTCTTTAATGCCTAGCTTAATAGAAGATGGTTTGATCCTCGTATCTACCTCTTTATTTGGTCTGTTGCGATGTGTTTTTCTGGTGAAAGTGTTGGAAGAAAATTCATCCTCACTGTCATGTAGTTAGAAAGAGGAAGAATATTTTAATAGCATCTTTAGATAATTGTGGCTATTTTTTATACTATCCCAAAGCTTGATAAGTGGTAGTTTCCTAAGTTGTAACGTGGAATCTGAAACTCTGTCGATGAACTTTCCATCCTCTGCTACATTAAAATCCATCTTGCACTTTGAATGGATCTTCCAGCCATGCATGGGTTTTTAATATCAGGCACTGGTCCCTTGGAAAATAGTGATTAACAGAGTTATGCAAATCTTATAAAACTTGACACATTTCATTATGTAATGTTTTTAAAAACCACCTTTGTTAACCTGAGTATAGATCTTATCAGAAAAGCAAGTACTGGAAAACTGTTGAGCTCATGGTGGTAGATACAAGTTTTCCAAAACTCTAATTTTTGCTTGAAAGCCCAAATTTTATCATGGGCAACAAATGCCATCAATTGTTGTCCTTAAAGTGACAGGCTCACTCCATTCATTCTCCAGGAAATGCCTGCCAAATTCTCAAGTGCGAGTACATATAGTTTGTCTGTTAGGTGTTCTTTCAGAAAGTAAAAATGTGCTCCATGAAAACTACAGCTATCTCAGTTTGCAACGGTTTCAAACAGTAGTTCAAGTGCTTTTCTTGGACAACCATTGTACTTCGTATGTAGCAAAAATGCTTATTTCATACACAGGATATTAAAAAGACGTGTGTGCAAGACTCAAGGTTTAATAAAATTAATGACTTTTTACTGATTAACCAAACCGTTCTTAGGTGATACTAGATTTTTAAAACATTGCCAGGGCCTAAAGATGAAGAATGCAACGGCTGCTCCTACAGTTCGGTGCCACACCCTGGACTGGAGCTGACCCACCAAATGTTTGACCGCCACTGCTTTCCACCATCAGTCAACACAGGGAAAAATGGCAAACGTCTGATGTTCAGAGGCAGGTGATATGAGGTTGTGAGGTGAAACCACCTTTTAGACAAGAAAAAGCAGGACACCAGGAACCTGAAGTCGAGTTCTAGTCTAGCCCCTGTGCTGCCCAGCACAGGGACTTATATGTACTAGGGGATCAATAAATATATTTTAGATTAAAAAATTATATATTTTTAGTGTGATCTTGGGACATCACTTAGCCTCCCTGGGACTCAACTGACTATAAACTGAGCAAACTAGATGGTCCTTAAGGCTCCCAAAAGATGATCCCATGTTGTTTTGCTAACATAAAAATTCTCCTATTAGCCAGGCCTCTTGTCACTCATCTTATTGCTCCACTAGCTGAGCAAGAGCCATTTCGTTCCCTTCCCAATTCAAGAAAACATGGAGTTTTGTGTCTTTTCCCCAGCTTTCCTAGAAACAGAAAATCGTATGTAGGTATACTGTCTCCTCCGTTTGGAAATGTACATGTACAAGTGGATGCAGGTGGACAGACACTAAGAAGACTCCCTTACAAACGTGCATTTCTACCGGAGAGTGGAGTACACGGGTAATCTGGTGTGCCAATAAGCCTGGGGAGAAGAACAGCACTTTCTGTTATTTTTAAACTGGTGCACAAGGTTGGCAACATCCATTAAAACCCTTACAAAAGAGCCCAGTTTGTTTGGAGCTAGGGGAAGAGCATGAATCCAAATCAGATGAAAAATCAAGAGGTGGACAACTGAGGAGAGAAAGCATCTGTACTGGGCTGAGGAGGGTCTCCACCCGCCCCCAAATTCATGCCCATCCGTAAACCTCAGAATGTGACCTTATTTGGAAACAGGGTCTTTGCCGATGTAATCAAGTTAAGATGAGGTACTACTGGATTAGGGTGGGCCCTGAATTCCATGATGGGTGCCCTTACAAGGAGAGGGAGAGTTGGAGACAGAGATACAGAGACACAGAGAGAAGGTCATGTGACCTTGGAGGCAGAGACTGGAGCAGTGCAGCTGCACTCAGGAATGCCAAGGGTCGCCAGAACCACAGAAGCTGGAGGTAGGGTTGGACTCTCCCCTGCAGGTTCCAGAGGGAGGATGGCCCTGCCGACACCTCGGGTTCAGACTTTTGGCCTCCAGAACTGGGAGGCAATAAAGTCTTGTTCCAAGCCACTCAGTTGGTGATACTTTGTTATAGAAGTCTTAGGAAACTAATTCATACAGCATCTTAAGAAGCTTCCATCTGAGAAAAGTCAATGTCACTGATTATGAATAGCTTTGACATGTCTAGGCCTGAGCGTGTGTGTTCCCTGGAAACAATGAGCTGTGACTGTGACCCATTCACTAAAGAAATCACTTTTTAAAATGTAATGGTGATAACTTAGGTAATTTAAGACAGGAGGCCTTATAAGGTGAAACCTGTGTCTTTCTGACCCAGACTACTGGCTCCAAATTCCTGAAGAGACCCATTCCCCCAATTTTAGGAGATCTTGGTGGAGGGCAGTGCCTCCCTAAGTGCACCCCAAAACTTGCTCTCACTGTACTTCCAGCCCTGCCCCAGAGCACTCACAGCCACTCACAAACAAAAAGGTGCATTTCGGAGCCCTACCAAAAACACCCCAGAGGAGACTTCCCCGATGGTCAGCGGGATCTGTGTCTCCTGAAACTCTCCAGGGGACTCTGAGGATGAACCAGGTGTTTGAGGGAGGGGAAATTGCAGCCAGGCTCTGAAGTATGATTCAAGATATTTATTTTTTGCCTTACACCTGCTACATTCATATGGGCTTAAAATGCCAAGACTCCAAGGGAAGTTCCCACAGTGTCATACCCTGTAACCTTGACGATCTAGGGAAGAGAAGTTGAAAATGAAGAACCAATCAGTTAAAGCCTGAAGGCAAGGAAGGTAAAAGCAGGAATGAGATTTCATTTATAGGAAATGCCCAGAACAGGCAAATCCAGAGAGATGCAAAGCAGACTGCAGTTGCCAGGGGCTGGGGACCATAGGAAATGGGGGTAAGTACTTAGTGGGCATGGGGGCTCCCTATGGGGAGATGAAAAGTTCTGGAATATCCGGTAAGTGACTGGGTAAATAAACTGACGTCTATCCAGACAATGGAATATTACTCAGTGCTAACAAGAAATGAACTATTAAGTCATGGAAAGACATGGAGGAAACATAAATGTGTAGTACTAAGTGAGAGAAGCCAATCTGAAAAGCTACATACTTTGTAATTCCGACTATATGATATTCTGGAAAAGGCAGAACTATGGAGACAGTAGAAAGGTTGCCAGGGGCTGGGGAGGTGGGAGAAATGACAAGGTGGAGCACAGAGGATTTTTTAAGGCATTAAAACTGCTCCGTAGGATACTATAATGGTGGATACACGTCATTATAAGTGTGTCCAAACCCATAGAACGTACCCCACCAAGAATGAACCCTAATGTAAACGATGGTCTGAGATGACTCTAATACCTTGGTAGCCTTAGTAAACAAACTGAAACCTAAGCCAGAGTAAGTGCACTCAAATCCCAGAAAAATGAAAATCAGGAACCAGCAGCCACCTAGGCTATCCCAAACAGGGCACACGCTCAAGCCATAGCCATTCAAACAACGTCTTTGCTTGGTTCTTTTCCAGAAAACCTTTCTGCGGCTCCTGTCAGGGGAGTGCCCCTAACCACTTTATATTTGGTACTGCCTGGTTCAAATTGATGTTTGCTTAGATAAACTCTTCAAGGGTTTAATGTGCCTCAGGTTATCTTGCAACAGCCGCCGTGTGCTGGTGCGCACGTCACAGCTGGGAAGCGCAGCTCTAGTACGTCCCCAGCTCCAGGAAGCTGTGATGAAAGTGACCAGACATTCCAACAGAAGAGTAGGAGAAGTTCGGGTTGTTGATCAGGCTGCCGGTCCGACTGGACTGAATCTGCGAACACTTTCTCTGCCAGGCCACTGAGAGGTGGCACTTTATTCATTTATGTATTTTTTGAAACTTGTTTTCACTTTACAATGAATTTTAGAGGTATTTCCCTATGAGCACATTCTTAATGACTGCATTACAGTCTTACAGAAGCAGTTTTAGGGTAAGAAAACACGAATTTGTTCCAGTGCAATCGATACATTAGGGAGCTATCATAGCATAATGGAAATTCCACATTTGCTTACGCATAACTTTTTCTGCAAGGAATGCTGCGACACGCAGAAACTGCTCCCTTCTGAGTTGAGCCACAAAAGGAATCCAGAAGTCACATACAGAGACGCACCTCAAACACCCTCCAGGGACCTCAACTCACTGCTGTTATGAGCCACACCCTGGAAGATGCGTCACTTCTAAAGAAGCAATTACACTCTGGGAAGAAGAGATCCACCCAATCTGCTTTTTCACTTTTGCGAACTAAAGGCCTCAGCCTCTTTTTCTGGATAGCACATTCCAAAGCACTGGCACAGTAAAATGACAGGTAGTTGAGACATTTAAAAAGACATTAAAACCTCTCAAATTCAAGAGAATCGCATTTCCTTCTGACATTAAGAGGTTCTGAGCACGTCTGTGGGAGGATCTGATTAGCACAACCAGAGAAAAAGAATGACAAAACTCTGTTGCCGGGAGGTGGCGCCCGTGAGCAGCCGGGAGCCTGGCAACCCAGAGCAGCTTCTGGAAAAGCGAGGCGGAGGAGACGAGCGGAGTGAGATCCCCCAGAGGTGCTGGCAGCCCGGGGACGGGGGCAGGGCGAGAGGAGGGGGATCTCAGTGGCCTAACAGCAAGCCAGGAAACCGAAGAACGACTCTCTTCATCTCCCTCTCACTCCCCAACCTAGTAGTGATTCTTAAACTCCTCGGGGTGCTTAAGAATCCCCCAAGATGCGTTGAAAATGTAAATGTAATGATGGATCCCATCTCAAGATTCGGACCTACTAAGTCTGAAAGCATCCCCCGGGGATCCTGATGTAGGTGTGGTCCTTAGGTCTCAGCCGTAATTGTTTTTAGAAGAAACCACATTTTACAACTTTAGGTTTGCGCACATTAAAACTAAAGCTCAACTTAAGAGCACATTACATCTCAGTTTACAAAGGGCTTGCACATCAAAGGTCTTATTTGAGACTCAGAATTACCCTTGTAGAGGTGGAGACTGGGGAGCTGAGCCAGCCCACAGCCAGAGCCTTGTTTCCAAATCCCACGCCCTTTCCTTCTCCCCTGGCAGCGTCTCCAGGGCCCCAGGTCAAAGCAAGACCAGGCAGAGGTAGCCTTAGTGTTTCTCAAAGTCTGAGCATCACGTCACCGGCAACTTGTTAAAAGTGCAATCCTGGGGGTCCCACCCCTGACCTGTGGATTGGGAGATTCTGGAATGGGGCTCAGCAATCTGTTTTTTGAGGCCACTTCAGGCGATGCCGAAGCTTGAGAGCCAGACCCTAAGCCTAATGGCATCCTCAGTGTGCACATCCTGAGCGCCGTCAGCACCTGCAGAGATGCCCGACGGCAGAGGGCTTGTCGGGCTGCACTAAGACCGGGACCTTTCTAAACCTTTCCTTCTCGTCCAGTACCCTGGGGCGTGCCTAGTTTTTCTGCCTCTCTGAATGGCTACACTCTGTCCCTATTACCACCCTTCTTCCCAGAAAGTTTATCTGATATCAGATAAAGTGTACAGAGCCTGTGGGCTCTCCACCCTGCCCCTCCCTCCCTCAGGCCCTGGGGGGAGGCCTGGAGGGCGCAAGGCCTCACCCTCGGGACTAGCAGTCTCTTCCTCGGCCTGCCTGGGTCCTCTGCTGGCTCATACGTACTTCTAATCGGACCTGGTTGGCCCTTAAACGCTGAGAATTCCCTGCCCCCGGGGGGAGATGCCTGATACCTTGTCTTTCCTGCACAGCCAGTCCCCACCAGCTGCTTCCTGACAGCTTTCCGGGCACCCACCCCACCCTTTCCGGGAAGAGTGAGCCAGTCCTTCCCCTGGGCTCCTGTGGCGCCTCAGGCTCGCCTCGCAGTATTTACCTCCCTGTGTCTGAAGTCTGTCTACTCTCCTGAAAGCCTTCTTATATTCTCAGTAGCTGTTCTTGGATCAAGCAAGGCATCGATAAATGTTTGTCAGATGGAATGTATGTGTGAATTCCTCCTACACTCACCATTGGTGTACGGTGCTCTATGCACCTGGATTTCTAATGCAAGGAGCAGCGGTGGGGGGGCTCCGCAAACCAGGGGGACCCCGCAGAGGTGAACAGAGCATGTATCATTGCCTCCGCCTCACCACATGCTCCATTCCTTTTACCTTTTGAGGACCAGTACAGTGTCTCTGGACCCTTGCTCTTGCGGGGACCCAGGGCAGGCCACCCCCAGATGTGCCACTTTGGCATGTGGATTGTTTTGAGCTGGGAACCACCAAGGCCCCAAAGACTCAGGAAGAGACTCTGACCTCCCGCCTCCACAGCTGCATAAAAAGAATTTAGATGGAAATGCTCCAGGAGAAGAGCCCTCACCATAGATAAATACATCATGATATGAACTGGAGGTGGTAGACTGGGAGGGAAGTCGCTAAATCTGCTGAGATTTCTCTGTGCCCCACCATTTCCGTGTAGCCCGTCAAGTATTTTGCTTACCCAACATTTACTCTTCTCACATTCCTGTGAATTATTGCCGTTTTCCTTTGAAGTTGCAGGCCCCCATCCACTTTTTCCCTGGTTCAGGATGACATATATACCTCAGTCTCCCTGTCTTTGGAACCCATGTCTATACCCATGTAATGAATGTACATAATTAAGCTTTGTTTTTTCCCCCTGTTAACCTGTCTCGTGTCACGCTGAATCTCAGGCCAGCCAGAAGAACGTACAGAGGGCGAGGAGACTTCTTCCTCCCCAACACTCTCCAAATTAGGCTTCCAAGTCTTGCTAACCACTGAGGTAAGCAACCTCAGTCATGTTCTCAGTAAAGAGAACACATAATTGATCAGCCAGGTTGGGGCTCTTGACAGTGAAAGGGTAGCATTAGTAATGACACCGGGACCCCAGGCAAACCAGGAGATGTGGTCACTGCCTCTGAGCCATCCAGCTGCCTGGGCCCGCGCGCACTGAGGAGCCTGAAGGTGGGCTGGGGACAGGAAAGGGGTCCCCTGGTTGAGGCAGACCGTGTTTTTCCATGGGAACTAGTGCCAAGCTTTGAACTGTGGGCAGTCCAGCTTAGAAAAAATATTAACTATCAAAGGTCTTATTTGACCTCCAGGTGCCTCTGTCTCCTCAGTTTTAGCACTTCTCCTCTTTCCCTGAAACAGGGATCGTGGGTTTAGACAGAGTAGGCTGAGGGCTCCCGGAAAAGCAAGGAAAGATAATTACAGTCAGAGCAGTGTAACAACATACAGGGAAACCCCCTACCAAAACTCCATGTTAAACATTAAGATCTAGATTCATTATTCAGTGAGATCAGTTACTATTCTCCAGATAAAGGAAAGTATCTCAGCAGAGCCCATGTTTTTATTATGCTAATCATTTGTAATCACATGTAGGATTCACTTTAGCATTCTAAAAGGTACTTAATGTCTCATCAAGGACGAACATTCTAAGACCACTTTTTAACAAGTCCACACCCCTAAACCCTTTATCACGTTCCTGAAAATTCTCAACTGCCTATAAAACCTCTAGACAATGCACAACTACAGGCTCTCTTGTCCCCTCCTGGTGTAAGCCAGGAGCTCTGTCGTCTCACTTTACCTCTAAATAAAAGCCTCTCCCTGGTTCTCCTACCTTGAGTGTTTGCTAAGTTCATTCTTCGACTCTGCAAACAAGAACCCTGGCATCATCCCCAGATGCTCAGGGATCCCAGGAAATTCCCCAACCCAGTTGCAACCCCTAACCTGTCTAGCTTCTCAGTGAAAAAGCATTTTCACATGCTTTATCTCTTCTGGGAGATATAAATTCGCTTTCTGGGAAGGGGCTTGTAACTCTGGGGAGAGGAAATCCCGGGGCAAAATACCTCTAAAACCGAAATCAATCAAAGTGAGAAATAAAGTTTAAAGCCCATTTATTGCTTACAAAATGCAGTCTGGGGCCATCTCTCTCTCCTACTCAGGCAGAAGCAAAAAATAACCTCCCCCTAACCTCTCAGGTTCAGATAAGTCCTCAGTTGCCCAGGTAATTACCCATTGATGTGGAGATGAACTACTGCTCTCCACCCCTGAGGAACGCCTGTTGATATGCAAATGCACTAAAGCCAGGCAAGATATTCTGGAAATATTACAATTTTACCCACAGGGCTGCTTGGAATGTCTGGTTGTCTATACAGAAACAGAGGGCACAGTAGTGTGAATAAAAGGAACTCTGTGTATATAACCATACCCTCTCCCCCACTGGGCAGTCTTTTACATGATTAAACAGAATGCTTACCATTTGCTAACTTGCTGTATCAAATTAGAAGTTTAAGTTATTCCCATGACAAAATGATTCCCCATATTTCAAAAGGGTCCCTTTAAGAAGCAGCTTCTCATGTATATACTTTCGGATGGTTAAATGTATTACAGAGACACCAAAACCTGAAAGTGCTCCAACTTGCAGCTTCTTAAATATAATTAAAAATTAAGATAAAGTTAATCTGCAATTATGAGGCTAAAAAAAGTATTTTCAAATGCTTATCTTTAAATGGTCATTTCACCAATAATGTTTTTACTTTACTAGGCAGGAAACTAAAAGGCCAGATGTCCAGCTCAATATTGAATCCACAGGGAGTCAAGTTACCTGGACACAGCCAGAGGGAGGCAGGCTGGGACCCGGGCTTAGAGTCCCCAGGTCCACAGGGCCTCCTCACCAGGGCTGCCTGACCATTCACTGCCTGGGGACTCTCCTGTCAGAGCGCAAAGAGCGTGTGTCAGCTGATGACCCGCATGTGCTTCCCCAGACTCTGGGATTCACGGTGGGGGCATACCCATCCCTCACAACACCCGGGCCACACGCATCTTTCCTTTCTCTGAATAAAGCTCCTTCCCAGTCAGGGCCTATCCCCATGTGGTTCCCCTGCCTGGAAAGTCTTGCTCTTACTGCATTATCTGCCGAATCTCTATAGGACACTGAAAGTTCTATATAAGCTTTTAAAGATCATTGGTCTGGTTATGACTCTCTTTAGCACTTGGTAGTCCCAGGCGCCTAACAAGTACCCGTGACATGACCCAGCCTTTGCTTGTTCTTCCCTGCCAGCCAGCATTGGAACTTCTACAGTGACTCCCAAAGGGGGAAAGCTTCCAGCACCACCGTGCTATTTTGGATTTCTCCAGAGTTTTGTTACCTTTGAACCACCATGAGATTAAAAGCCAAGAGGATAAGTTACTAAGCCAATATGAACATTCTAAATAATTATTTACAAACAAAAAATAAGTAAAATTTCTGTGAGATACCGAATTTCTAAGCAGTACTCATTTATCATTTGAACAGTGTATTGTACAGAACACTCACTGTTTAAAAATTCAATATTAGAATTTACCAAAACATCCATCAATCAAAATGAGCTACCATTATATTCAGCAACATGGACAAGTTCACAGATGACACCGAGTGAAAGGTATGTGCTACAAGACCATCAAAACTAACAGATGACATTAAAAGTCAGAAAAGCGGTCACATCTGGAGAAGTCAGAGTAGCAAAGGTTGGGAGGAAGCAGGAGAGGGCTTCTGGGGGTTCATATTTTTCTACCTCTCAATCTGGGTAATATTTAGGCAAATGCACTCCCTTTGGGATATCTGATCAAACTGTCCAGTTATCATGTGTGTACTTTCTGTATACAAGTTATACTTTAATCCACAAATCTTTTTTTTTTAATATGTTCATTCCCTTTGACCTTGCAATTTCACTTTTAGGATTTTTTTTTCTTAAGGAAACAATAATAAAAGCACCCAAAGATATATAACGATATGTACTGAAGCACTTATTATAAACAAATAAATAAAAACTAGGAAAACCCAAAATGTCTAATGATAGGGGAACCAGATTAATAATTTAGGAGATATCCACACACGGAGACACTATCCAGCCAAGTAGATGATATAGATCTACATTTATTGACCTAGAAGAAGGCTCACTATAAAGCCTCTGGTGACAAAGGCAGGTAAATACATTGATGTTTTCAAAAATAACACCAAAGTATTTTCTGCAGTAACTTCGGATAGAGGATTATGTATGATTGCTTTTCTATTTGCTTCTATATATTTTCCAACTTTTCTATAAAACCCATATATTTAAAAAGATGCTTCATCATTTTATTCACATTAAGACAGCCCAGCTTTTGATAAACAGCCAACTTGCCTCCCCTTAGAACTTAGGCTCTGTGGATAGACCCAGAATGGTACTGTGGCCCAGCCACTTACTAGCCATGTTACTTTGGAGGTGTTACCTTAATTTAAGAGCTTCCTTTTCCAGACCAATAAAAATCAAGATAATAGTGTTTAGAGGATTTTAAATGATTCAGCATGTGTAAAGCATTTATCATTCACTGCCACACAACAGATACCAATAAATGTCACTGCCCTGCTTTTGAGATGTTCAAGGAACATAATTTTAGAATTTGGATTTCAGATACAACAAATCCTTTGGAGGGATGCCCAGTTTTCCAGGGGGTTAGAAAATAGTCTACTGTCTCTCTTGTTCTGATAAAGTTATTTTTTTCCCCCTTCTGTCAGCTGCTTTTGATCAAAATTGTTGACAGTTCCTGGGCCTTTTTCCTTCAGGAGGGTCAAGGAAATGAGATTGCTTGGGGCGGGAAGAATACTCTTGTTTAACCCTTTTAGTAGGTGGAGTTGCTGCACTTGAGCTCCAACTCTGATATCCGAAGGGTCAGCAGCCCCATGAGGAGGTCTGGTGGGCAGCAGGCCTGACCCAGCAGAGGGTTGGCCCTGGAGGGCAGCAGGTGGGCAAATTTACTGTCTCCCTCTACTCAGGAGAGAGCACCCAGTGACTTCCCACAGTCCGAGCATGCCGCACCCAACTGTCCCTGGCCCTAAAGTGTCTGCCCCCTAAGTGTCTTTTTTCTAGTAAGTTAAACTAGGTCAGGCCACAGGTCTAAGCACAGCATTAGATGTGTGGCATTAGGTTGGTACAGAGAAACCTGAGGTCCCTCCCAAACGTCATTCCATGTCCCAGCATGTTAAGAGATGCCTTCCTCAACACAGAAGTCCTGCTATAAACTCCAGTGTCTGGCTGATGTTCCAAAGGAGGAACCTGCAATGATCAGATGCTTCCAGAACATGAACTGCATTAGTACATGAAAACTACTTCACTTATGAAACCCAAGTTCATTTGTACTGTGACAGTGTAAGCACTGCAGTTTTTTCATTAAGATAGAAACTAAAAACAAAGTAAACTGTGAACACTTTCATATGAAGAGACTGTACTGGTAGGGAAGGAGATGTGTGTGGAAAGTCTTCCTGGTTTTGTTTTTTTTTTTGGTATCATTAATCTACAGTTACATGTGCAATATTATGGTGATTAAACTACCCCCTTCATCAAGTCTTCCTGTTTTTATCCACTGCAGCAGCTACCTCATTTCCTTACCTCTGCTAATAATTAAAATAATAATAATAATAATAATAAATAAAGCTAACACATAGCACTTAGTAACACTTTATGACATTGACTCATTTATTCCCCATAACTGCTTATGGGGCAGGTAATATTTTTATTGCCCACTTTCAGAGAAGGATGTAGTTGTCAGTCAAGCAGACCTGGGCAGCACAAGCCCTGCAACTCTGCTTTGTCAGCCTCCAGCTCCTTCAGCATCTTTCTGGTCTGGCTAAAGATGAGTCACCCCTGTCCAGGCCTCTTGGTGCTCAGCTTAGAGCTTCCAGGCTTTGATTCACCCCAGAGATGGGTTCCCGCCACCAGTCGAGATTGGTGATGTGGGCTTGTCTGTAGTTGTCTGTTGCCATCACTGAGACTGCTGACATCGCCAATTATCAATCCCGGTGGTGATGTGTCCCCCAGAATGGAGACTCACTCCACTGTCCCACTGAGGCTGCTTCTGCCAGGAGGGGACACTGATGAGGTTCTGCTTCAGATCTAACAGTGATTCTCAACTCTGGCTGCACGTAGGATTCACTTGGGAGACTTTTAAAAAATTGTTGCCCAGACCACACCTTGGACCAATTGCATCAGAATCTTTGGGGGGTGAGACCCAGGCATTAGTTTGTTTTTTTTTTTAACTTCCAGGTGAGTTACACCTGAAAACCACTGTTGGCTATCTGTCATTGAAAAAGGGGAGAGCAGACCTCCAGGGAAATGGTCTTCAAACTGAACGGTTGGAAATCCCAACACAGGGCTATGATCTGGCCTTCCCTCTTTATTGAAAGTATAAAACTTCTAAATGAGCTATATTCTATTTTCCTATTACAGAGAACAGAAAGATAAGCATTCTGTAATAAACATATGGTATGCGTTAGTCCTTCAAACTAGGAAGGCCTGCATAGAAGATAAAAACGAGCTCTGCTAGATAGTCACCACCAGGAAGGTCACAGATTGTTTTAAACAATTTATTGAGCATCTACTCTATGCTCTACGGCTGGTATTGGGCTTGATACTGCGGAAGGCAGACAGACAGGCAATTAAAGCTCAGCATGACATGTATGATGGAGAGGAATACTGTGGAAGCCACAAAATCCAGAGGTTGATTTTATTCAGTCTATTCATTACAGAAAGCCCCCTAGATCTAAAGATAGAGTGTCAAGGCAGGGTGGTTTTGTTCTTAGACTTTTATAAGGAGGAGTAAACAGGCTACAGGTGGAGGGGATTTACAGTTGGGATTGCTTTGCAGTCAGGGAAGCCTCAGTCGGCTCAACAGGAAATGTTTATCTCTGTTCTAGCTAGTTTCAGGAGGATGAATAGTTCTACCTTAGCTAATCACTCATGAGACAAAGAACAGGGTATTGACCAAGGCAAAATAGAGGGGTGTGTCTGGCTTTGTCGCTCCTAACCAAGATCTTGTGTATGTGTATATGTGCTTTTTCTCTTTTCCTTTTTTCAAGTGGTAAAATTTCAAATATATGCAAAGGTAGGGAGAATTGTATGATAAATATTCATATGGTAATCCTTCCATTTCAGTAAGTATCAAAACTTGGCCACCCTTGATAATTTAACTATTTTCTTTTTGTTCTTTCTTTTGAAGTACTTAAAACAAATCCTAGACATTGCATCATTTCACTCTTACATCCTTTTATATGCATCTGTAAATAATACTTAACCAATTTGGGGGTTCAGGAAGGCTTCCTAGAAGAAGCGACATCTGAGCTGAGATCAGAAGGACGAACAGCAAATAGCCTCCTGAAGATATAGGTGGCAGGTCTGGAACTAGGAGCAGAGTACGTTCTAGACAGAGAGAAGAGCATGTGCAAGGACTTGGAGGCAGTACTGAGGACAAAGGGATCCATGAAAGACGAATGTAAAGAGGTGGTGAGCTGTGGACCTTTCACAAAAGGGTTTGTGAGGCTCCAGTTTCAGAAGGCCTAGGTCAGAGGAGTGAGAAAGGAGAAAACAGCATATCACAAGATTTCAGCCCACCCACATAGACCCTTCTTGTAAAGCGTCATTGCTCTGGGGTCCACTTTCAGTTCTTCCCTGAAGTGGGGGACATGGAACCCAGTGGGTCTCAAAACATCACTAGAACAAGCCAAATGTCTATCTCAGGGTGCTCAGTTCTCGCTCAGAGCATTCCGCCGTCGGGCTGGCAGAGGAGGCAGGCCCCTGCCTGGTCCATGCCTCTCCAGAATATTAGGTCAGAAGTAGGGGCTTGTCTTTCACTGGTTTATTCCTCCTCAGACCTACTCAGGGCAGTGAAGAGATCCATGTTACCCCCATTCCCCTTTACTGAGACCAAAGTTCAAGCTAAGGCTGAGAAGGCTCAAACCCATCCCTGTTCTTCCCGAGCGAATTGTCTGACTGAGCCAAGGAGAGAACCTACCGAGAGCAGCACCGCGATGAATCTGCCCTGGGGGTCTGAGGACGCGGCCCTGTGGCCTCAGCACCGGGAAGGGGCAGTTTTCTGGATATGGCCAAGGTGCCATCAAGAATGGAGACCCTCTTAGTGAAGTAAACAGACAAAGACAGATACTGAAACTCATAAAAACAGAACTCATAGAGAAGGTAGAAAAAGGGCTGGGGAGTGGGGGAAGTGGGGAGAGGTCGGTAAAAGGGTACTACTACCTACCAGCTGTGATACATAAGGCGTAAGGAAATAATGTAAAAGATGGTAACTATAGTTCCAACACTGAATAGAATAACTGAAATCTACTCAGAGTAGAACTTAAATGTTCTCACAAAAAAAAAAGGATAAACATGTGTGGTGACGGTTGTGATCATTAACTAGATGGGAGAACTCCTTTCAAAATGTATATGTATATCAAACCCCAATGTACACTTTAAATACCTTACAATTTTATGTCAATTACTCAATAAAGCTGAATCTTTTTTTTTTAAAGATACCTTCCTTTAGGGCCATGTCTGGTTATAATCTGTTCAGAGTCCAGCACAAAAGATCACCTTCAGAGCAGAAGCTGGGATAGAGTGTACAGTTGGGGTTCTAATGCCAGAATTCTAGAACCCAGTCTCCTTGGGGGCAGGGGCTTTGCTGTCATATTCATTACGGTCTCCCCAGTCCTTGGAACAGGGCCTGGCTCATAGTTGGCCCTTAATGCAGACTGAGAAAGGGAGGGAGGAATGACTTCCTTCCAGGGACCCACCCCAAGCGGGACTGAGCCAGGTTCTACAGCTCCAGGCCCTCCTGGGACCGACACCCCTCCGCCCACAAAGCCAGTGAGTAGACGATGCCTGCCACGTAGGAACGTCCAGCCTGGCCCCTGTGGCTACGGACCCACGTTTCACTCGACTGCTGGCCACCTGGAGCAGGAGAGGCCCCAACAGGCCGGCCTTCAGTCTCCCTGCAACTCAACTCCGGCCCGTCCTCTCCTCAGCCCGGCGCACACTTCGGTTGGTTGAGTAGGCGTCCGTTTGCCAGGGTGTTGTCTCCCTCCTCCGCCCGACCCCATCAGGAAAAGCCCATCCCACCCTCGCCTCCCAGTGCTGCCTGCACCCCGCTCAGCCTTTCCAGGCCGAGTCAAGGCAGCGCCCTCATGGCGGAGCCTTCTCGCACCACGTCCTCCTCCGCCCCATCCCAATGCCCCACGGCGGCGCGTTCGGGAGGAGGGTGGGGGGCCGGGGGAAGGTGAATGTCGGAGACCACAAACGAGGCGCCTGCGGGACCCCCAGGAGGAGCGGAGGCTTGTCTCTCGGGCTCCGTCTCACCCCGCAAGCCGCACCACCCTCGCCAGCCCCCCGGCCCAGGCTCCGCGCGCCGCGCACACCCACCCAGCTACGGTTGACGTCACGGGACTCCCGCTGTGCCATTGGTCATTGGTCGTTATTTCCTCCCCTCGCGCGGGAAGGAGGGCGCGCCGGGTTGCGGGAGACCGGGCGGCGGTCTCTGGGACGACTGCAGGCGGCCTGAGCGGCGGGGGCGCCGTGCGCCTGCCCCGCCCTGCGGAAGACGGGATTCCCCGGGCGCGAGGCGGCTGCAGCCGCAGGGCCCGGCCCCCGGACGCCCGGGCCTCCCCACTGCGGGCTCCCCTGCAGCTCCCTCGCTCGGGGAGGCTCGGCGCGGGGGCGCAGCCGCGGTGAGGCCTGCGAGTCCGAGGCCTCCTTTCGCATCATCGCCTCGGATTGGCCTCTTCTGCTCTGGGCATGTTTTCTTATCGAGAACCTGAGAGAAGGGACGGTCCTCCATGACCAGTGGGCAGGCAGCTTCAGCTTCGAAGGGAGGGGCTCTTAACCACCAAGGGCCTGGTTTTTAGGCAGACTCCCTGGTTGGCCTCCGGCCTCAGTTTCCTCATCTGTAAAACAGGATGTTGAAACTTGGAATACTGGAGCAGGAGCGCAGGGGCCCTAGAGCCCCTCGAGGCTACTAAGGGTGCTAAGCTTGGAGTCACCCACTGACAGGTGTCTTTGAGGGGTTTAAGATGAAGGGACTTTACCCCGGGTCCCACAGCTCGGGAAGTGGCCGGGTCAGCATACAGGTCTTTTCCAGCAAGGAAGACCTAGAGCGGAGGTCTAACCAGCAAGACATGGAGTGATCTCTCAGCCTCAGTTTCCTCATTTGTAGACCGAGACCTGTGAATCTGTCTTCAATGGGGCGTCCCTGGAATTAGGTGAAATCGTGTAGAAAAGGTGACACGTGCATGCGTCTTCATAAATGGTCGTTTTAATGGATTTTTAATAAAATGAATAGTAAATGTGCATTCTTTGTTGGACCCCTGTGCTGCCTCTGTTAACTCTTTCCCCACTGGCCAGTCTGTGTTCCCCTGCTCTCCTTCTCTCCCTCCTTTTCCCCGTTTCTGTAATTCTCAGGGACTCAGCTTGCTTCTCTCTCAAACTGTCCACTTTATTCTCCCCTCCTAGAGATCTGTACCCCAGCTGTTCAGCCACAGAACAGGACCTTATCTCCTAGCTTCCTCCAGTCCTCACTATCCCCAAAGAGGAGGCCACAAAACCCTGCAATAATTCGCAGCTTTACAGATTTTACTGTAGGAACACAGTTGGGAAGAATTAAAATAACAAGCCAGGGCAATTAGGAAGCATGAGGAAATGACACCAAGATGTAACACGACTCCTCTGGTAGGTACTTACATATTGGTATCCCTCTGGCTTCTGGACTTCCCTCATTTTCCAGCTAAAGTGTGTCTCTGAAGATGGCTTCCAAATCTCCATTACCAGCTCAGGTCTCTCCTGATCTGTGGATTCAACTGTGTATTTTGTGATGTCTTCATTCTTTCATTCAGTAACATGGATCTCTTCACTGCCCTGAGTAGGTCTGAGGAGGAATAAACCAGTGAAAGACAAGCCCCTACTTCTGACCTAATATTCTGGAGAGGCATGGACCAGGCAGGGGCCTGCCTCCTCTGCCAGCCCGACGGCGGAATGCTCTGAGCGAGAACTGAGCACCCTGAGATAGACATTTGGCTTGTTCTAGTGATGTTTTGAGACCCACTGGGTTCCATGTCCCCCACTTCAGGGAAGAACTGAAAGTGGACCCCAGAGCAATGACGCTTTACAAGAAGGGTCTGTGTGGGTGGGCTGAAATCTTGTGATATGCTGTTTTCTCCTTTCTCACTCCTCTGACCTAGGCCTTCTGAAACGAGCCTCACAAACCCTTTTGTGAAAGGTCCACAGCTCACCACCTCTTTACATTCGTCTTTCATGGATCCCTTTGTCCTCAGTACTGCCTCCAAGTCCTTGCACATGCTCTTCTCTCTGTCTAGAACGTACTCTGCTCCTAGTTCCAGACCTGCCACCTATATCTTCAGGAGGCTATTTGCTGTTCGTCCTTCTGATCTCAGCTCAGATGTCGCTTTTCTAGGAAGCCTTCCTGAACCCCCCAAATTGGTTAAATACCCCAAATTTGAGGTTCTAGGAACTTGGGGGTCAGTCAAGGAAAATGATATGACTGCCAGAGGTGGTATCACACAAGCCTTACAAGGTTGTGCTTGTACTCAAGGGGCAGTCCCTCAAGGGGCCGGCTTCCACAGGGGAAGGGAGGCAAGGGGACGTGGGGCGGGAGATGTGATGGGAGCGGGGCTTACATGTCTGGGTGGTATTGTCCTGTAGCTGCATCTCGGGAGGTCTCTCCCTGTGCACTAGGTGAAACCTCAACCTGGACGGGTGAGGGTTCTTGACTTTGATCGAGAAACAATTCTCGAACAGGTTGGATAAGTGTAGGTAAGGAAGGAATTCATTACAGTGACAGTAGTAGTGAACAGCAGCCGTGCAGGCAGCAGAGAGCCAGGGGAGAGCAGAGGGAGGAAAGGGAAGGTCATTGAACTCCTGCTGAGCGTGGGGCAGATCCCTTGCCAGCTCCTGGAGTCAGGGTCACCTGGTGTCCAGTGTCCACTTGAATCTTCATGGCATGGGACTAAGCCCCTACCACCTTAGGACTTGGGGGAGCCTCAGAGCACTGAATGGAGTGAGATTATGTTCTGAGAACTTCCCTGTGGGTAAAATTGTAATTTATCCAGAATATCTTGCCTGCATATCAATATATGCATATCAACAGGAGCTCAAGGGTGGAGAGAAGTATGGCTTTAGTGGATTTGCATAATTCCTCAGGGGTGGAGAGAAGCTCATCTCCATATCAATGGATAATTACCTGGGCAAGGAGGGCTTATCTGTACCTGAGAGGTGAGGGGAGTGCTGGTTTTGCTGCTGCTGGAGCCGGAGACAGAGATGGGCCGGACTGCAGTTTGTAAGCAATAAATGGGTTTTAAACTTTATTTCTCCCTTTGACTAATTTCAGTTTGTAGAGGTATTTTGCCCAGGATTTCCTTTCCCCAGACATACATCTGGCGCAGTCGGCAGGGTTCCTCTGAACCTGAAATCTGTCATAATGGGTGTGATCTTTGGGAGGGCCACCCCTAGAAATGATGGGGAGAAGTGGCGCTCGCACCGAGGGACGTGTGTCTACACTCATGTGGTCGTGGAGGCGCCACCACTGCTGGCCGCGCCGACCCCGGCCCGTGGCCCGAGTCTAAGGCTGCTGCTTCTGCCACTGCTGCTGCTCCTGCTGCTGGCCGGAGCCTGGTCACAACTATGGAAAGGGGCAGAGTCCAGTACATCTTGATAGAAAAGCAACTGGCTGCTGTGTACCACACCTTGCTGGCTATGGAGCCCATCGCCGGAAAAGCTCCGACCAAGGTAATAATGACCTATCCCATCGCGGGTGGGTGAACCCAAAGGCCACAGAATGGTGTGGCACAGATACCTACTGTATATCATGTGACTGGCCATTTGCCTTTGGCATCCCCAGGGAATGGTGAAGCAGACGCATTGGCCCAGGTGCTCTGGCTAGAAGGAAAGCCTGCCTCCGATGTGGCCCAGTGGCTACACCAGTGTTTGTTGCACGTGGGGCAAAAAACAATGTGGGCTTTAGCCCATTGGTAGAGCTTGCCATTGATCACTGAAGAAGTCAGCCAATCCTGGAAGGAGTGCCCTGCACATTGTGAAGATCAGCAAACCACCAAGAGGGGCCTAGAGGGTCTCTTTGCAGCCTATGGCTGGTCGCTGGTGATTGAGAGCCATCAAGGCACCCACTTTATTGGACATGTGTTGCAAGGATGGGTGCTGCAATTAGGAATAAAATGGACATGGCCTTGGACATTTTGACACATGGATCGGCGATGGCTGGTTCTTCTGGCACCTTGGGGAAAAGGCCTGGAAGCTGGCCTCCTGGGTTTTTCTGGAATAACAGCAAAGTGGCCCCCACAATTAAGGTTATTTGCTTCTACAATCCTTGTGTCCTGGATGCGCCCCCTGGCTGCAGCTGCTGTGTGATGGCTGGAATGGACGAGCTTTGGGCTTAATCTGCATGGGACTTTGAACCTAGCTGATTCCTCTGGCTTGAGAATTATCATGATTGTATTGCTGTTGTCAAGAAAAAAGTACTAAAGAGAGGCTTGACTTTAATGTTTGGTCAAAGTTTTGTGAGTAATCTGGTATGATTGTTAGGAATGAATAAACAAATGTAGAAACATATTTTGTGCTTAGTGAGGGATTGTGCTGTAAAGTAGATTTACTTAATTTGCATAGGCTGAATCTTCTGGTTTGAGGATTATCATGATTTTGTTGCTGTTGCTATTGTATGTCATTAGTTTGGTTGGAAAAGGGGGAATGAGTAAATTGTAAGACGAGATTTCTGGAGGGGTGGGGGGCCTGTGGGTAAAATTGTAATTTATCCAGAACATCTCAACTGCATAACAATATATGCATATCAACAGGAGCTCAAGGGTGGAAAGAAGTATGGCTTTAGTGGATTTGCATAATCCTTCAGGGGTGGAGAGAAGCTCATCTCCATATCAATGGGTAATTACCTGGGCAAGGAGGGCTTATCTGTACCTGAGCAGTGAGGGAAGTGCTGATTTTGCTGCTGCTGGAGCAGGAGACAGAGATGGGCCAGACTGCAGTTTGTAAGCAATAAATGGGTTTTAAACTTTATTTCTCCCTTTGACTGATTTTGGTTTTTAGGGGTATTTTGCCCCAGGATTTCCTTTCCCCGGGCATATATTCCCAAAGCAAAGAAACGGGACCTTCGGGCAGTACTAAAGAGCATGATCGTACAGCTGAAGTCCCGTCCAGGTCACCTAGGTGATGGGAACTTGCAAGCCCAAGTCAGAGATCTTAGTAGCCCTTCCCTACTTGTCTAAAGTAGAACAAAGAAAGTGAGGACTTGTGCTTAAGTGTAGAAAATTTAATGAAATGGCGAAGTAACAAAAATACTTGCCACTGGGAAAAGGATCTCTTATTAACCTTCCAAGGTGCTCGGAAGGGTGCAGAGACAAAACACAGTAAGGTGAGCTTCGAGAAAGCTTTATTTAAGGCAGAGTACATACTTGAAAAAGTGTGGGCAACCTCAGATGGGAGGCATGCTTAAAGTTTTAGATTTGTGTCTTTTAAGAATTTCAAGAAGGCAGCAAAAGGTCAGGGGTTGTAGGCTAGACATGTGATCTCATGACGCCTGCTCTGGTGAGAGACATGTCACCACTCCTAGTCAGTCCTTTAGATATTCTGTAAGAGATACTTAACACAAGGGATCTATTGCTTTTCTTCTCTAAGCTAGTGGTTACCCTCAAGCAGTGGTAACACCATTTAGGACTGCCTTGCATTGCCTTAGGATAGGTTTTTAAAATGGAATCTTAGCCTTAAGATTCTTACTGTATTCTTAGACTTAAGAATCCTGTTCTTACTATACCATTTATATCTTGGCATTTTTAATCGTAGGTGGGAAAAATTAATCATGATGCTTGTCCCATGTCCCTGCCCTGCCTCAGTATTGCTCAGCAGCATGGTGGGAAGTGTATGGGTCAAAGGGCAGTGTGGTGTCTTATAACTACCAGATCTATTTTGTGTATGGCTGGCAGATGTGCAGGTGAGCTGTGTCTCAAAAGGCATGCAAAGTGGGCAGACTCTAAATGACTAAAAATATGCTTATTTGGGCTATTTTTTAAATAATTGGATTTGTAAAAAATTTGAGTTTGGCGCTAGCAGGCTTTTTAGCTAATGGGTCTCAGTCCACAGGGAAGAAATAAACAACCTTGGGACCAATACATGGAGGCCAGATTAAGCTCATTAATATAATGCTTGGACCGAAGGAGGATAGAAAGGTCTATTGATGGCCTCCCCTTTGGGTAAGACCTTGACTCAGGGCCCTCGCAAATAATAAATGTGGACATATCATTATGTACGGGTTATTTTCACCCTCAGGGGACTCCTAAGCCTGCCATTCAAGATCCTTCATGATCTGACCTCTGGTGGTCCCTGTACCACTGTTGTAATTACTTAAAGGGTAGATAGTCTTCTTAGAATACAACCTCCTTCATGTTAGTATACTGGAAAATGTCATGGCTCCCTATTATTCACTTTGTCCCACCAACTGGATGAACAAAACAACAGAAATGTATCATCTCACTTCTGGGGTTGAGAGGGAACTTTAAGAAGTCCTCATCCGGTAGCCATTTCCCTTGCTTGGGACAAAGCACTAGGCCGGGGAAATTCAAGACTGAGTAGGACTCAGTGTATCTTAAAGTGGCTCCTGGAGCTGGAAGTTGTTCTGTTTCTTATCAAAGGCATTTCAGAAAGAACCTCTCCCTCTCCCCCCACCCACAGCGTCCTAGTGCAGGAGCTGGGGCAGGCTTTGCCCAGAGAGAGCTGAATGGAGCTTGCACAGTCAGCTTTGGAAGATAAAGAGCTTTGAGTCAGGTGGGGCCCCGAGGGTAGCCTGGCCACTCCAGGTGCTCCTGAGAGACTCCACATTACGGGTCACTGAGGCCCAGGGAGTACAGGAGGGGTCAGCCTGCCTGTACAGCAGCAGATCCACATCGTGCCTTACGAAAGCCTTCCCAATTGCTGGCCCAATAACTGTGTGTGTGTTAAAATTCATCCATGTAAACGTGGAGATCTAATTGGCTTTATTAAGCGAATTGTGAATTTGGTAGCATCTCCTCCAGCAGGTGACAGGTGCTCGAGGAGTTGTGCATGGAAGGTTTTTATAGACTGGAGTGTGGGGCAAAAAGTTATTAGCAAAAGAAGAGATTAGGGATTGTTTTGGGCAAGGTCACTTTCTCTTAGGGGGAAGAATAGGGAGCCTTCGAATGCAGATGACCTCATCTTCTTTTAGGGAAGATGGAGAAGGCTCAGGTGACAGATTATCCCATTGGTGGTGCTGGCCAGAAAATTCCTGCCCGACTACATTTTTCAGGGAGCTTGAAACTGTAATTAAGTACAGGTATTAAGCCCCAGTTTGGTGACTTGGCCTAGCAGAAGTGACACCTTTTGGGCCTGTGTGTTTCTTTTTAACAGTATGTCTATATATTTTTTAGCATCCCAGATAGAGTCTTTTTTTTATACAAATTTAAAAAATTAAGGTATTATTGATATACACTGTTATGAAGATTTCACATGAAAAACAATGTGGTTACTACATTCACCCATATTATTGAGTCCCCTCCCCTCCCTCACGAACCCCATTGCAGTCACTGCCTATCAGTGTAGTAAGATGCCAGAGTCACTACTTGACTTCTTGGAGTCATCCAGCCTTTCTTAAAACTCTAGCATTGGAGTGTAAGGGCCAAGGGCGGGCCGCCCCAAGAGGTGCCACTTTGACAGGCAGGTTATCTCAGATATGAAAACAGTCAAGGCCCAAAGACTCAGAAAGAACTTTGACTTTCCCTCCCTGAGCTGCATAAAAAGAAGATAGTTGGAAGAACTGTTCCAGAGGAGAGCCACCACCCCAGCCGAGTACATTATAATATAAACGAGGGGTGGTAGGCAGGGAGGGAGGTGGCGAAGTCTGTTGACATTCTTCTTTGTGCCCCTCATTGTTTCTGCGGCCCAGCAAACACGTTTACCAAACATTTACTCTCTCACGTTCCCGTGAATTGCTTCCTTTTCCTTTGAAGTCTCAGGTGCCTATCCGTTTCTCCTTAGTTCAGAATGACTTATATACCTCATTGTCCCTGACTGTCTTTGTCTATGGATTCCCCTTAAAGTCGAAATTAAACTTTTTTTCTTCTGTTAATCTCTTGTCAATTTGATTTCTACACCAGCTAGATGAACTTTGAAGGAAGAGGAAATTCCTCCCCAGCAAGAAGAAACCATCTTTTTATAGGAGAGTGTTCTGATCTTGGACAACTCTAATTCTATTTTATCTTAAATTTTTTATGGAGAAATAATTATAGTCCTGTAGGAAACTGTGAAATTATTACAAGGGATCCCATGTACCCTTTACCTACATTCTCCCATGAGTGACATCTTATTTGGGTGTATGTATAGCAAAACCGGAAATTGACCTGGGCACATTACTGTCCAGACTGTAAATCTTATTCAGTTTTCATTCCTTTTTAAAACTACATTCAGTTGTGTGTATGTATATTCTGTGTGACTTTATCCCACGATGGCAGAAATTCCTGTAACCACCACCACAATGAAGATATGAAACAGTACCGTCCCTGAGAAAGAATCTCCTGCTACCTCTTTGTATTCACACCTACCACCTTGTCCTGCTCCCCTCCCTGGAAACCACGAATTTGCTGTCCATCTCTAGATGGAGAATGTTATATAAATGGAAGCATACAGATGCCGTCTTTATTGATATATAATTCACATGCCATACAGCTCATCTATTTAAAGTGTACGGTTCAATGTGCAGCCAGCACGATTGTCAATTTTAGAACCTTTCATCACCCCACAAAACCTTTTATCTGTTAGTAGTCACTCTCTATTTTTCCCAAACCACCCAGCCCTAGGCAACTATCAATCTCCTTTCTGTCTCTATAGATTTGCTATTTGGGACATTTCATATAAATGAAATCATACTATTTGTGGTCTTTTGTGTCTGGTTCCTTAGTGCAGTATTTTCAGAGTTCATCCATTATATAGCTTCATTCCTTTTTATTGCTGAATAGTATTCCTTTGTGTAGATATATGTCATTTGTTTATCCATTTGTCAGTTGACAGACATTTGGGGTGTTTCTACTTTTGGGCTATTATGAATAATGTTGCCTTGAACATTTACATACAAGTTTTTGAGTGGACATATGTTTTTATTTCTCTCAGGTATATATCTAGGAGTGGAATTACTGGATCATATGATCACTCTATGTTTAACCTTTTAACCTTTTCAGTTACTCCCACTTTGTTTTCCAAAGCGTTCTTTGAAATACATACATATGTAATATGTGTATCCAATCATGCAAAGAATATACTATTTTATATTCTCACCAGCAGTGTATGAGGATTCTAATTTCTCCACATCCTCACCAACACTTGTTACTGTCTTTGACTAAAGCTATCCTAGTGGGTATGAAGTAGGATCTTATTGTGATTTTGGTTTGAGTTTCCCTAATGAATAACCTGAGCATATTTTCATGTGATTTATTGGACATTTGCATATCTTGGGGAAAAAAATGCCCAGTTGAACTTTGTCCACTTTTAAATTGGGTTATTTATCTTTTTATTGTTGAGTTGTGTTTTTTTCATGTCATCTAGATATAAGTCCCTTACCAGATACATGATTGCAACTATTTTCTTCCACTCTGTGGTTGTCTTTACGCTTTCTTGATAATTTCTTGGTATTTTTTGAAGCACAAAAATTTAAGTTTTAATAAAATCCAACTTACCAAGTTTTTCCTCTTCTGTTCTGTTTTTGGTGTTATGGCTTAAAAGGCTTTGCCTAATCTCAGATTATGAAGATTTACTTCTATATTTTCTTCTTAGAGTTTTGTAGTTTCAGCTCTTAAATTTAGATCAGGAATCCATTTTGAATTAATTTTTGTGTATGGTATAAAGAAGGAGTCCAGTTTCTCTCTTTTGTATGTGGATATTCAGTTGTTCCAGCACCATTTTGTTGAAAAACTCTTCTTTGCCAATGAATGGTCTTAGTGTGCTCTTGTCCAAAATAGATTGGCTGTAAGTGTATGGGTTTGTTTCTGTACACCCAGTTCTGTTCCATTGATTTATTTGTCTGTTCTTATGCCAGTAGTACAGTCTTTATTACACTAGCTTTGTAGTAAGTTTCAAAATTAGGACTTTGTTCTTTTTCTAGATTGTTTTAGCTACTCTGAATCCTTTGATTCTGATGAAGACTGCATTGAATATAAGATCATTTTAGGGAATATTGCCATCTTAGCAATATTAATTCTTCTAATCCGTGAACACAGGATGCCTTTCCATTTATTTAGGTAGTCTTTAATTTCTTTGAACAATTTTTTTTTTAGTTTTCAGCCATTTGCACTTCTTTTCTTAAATTCATAAATATTTTTCCCTTTTGATACTACTATAAATAGAATTGTTTTTCTTAATATCATTTCAGATTATTCATTGTTAGTGTATAGAAATACAACTGATCTTTGTAGATACTATGCTCCATAATCTTGCTGACCTTATTTATTAGTTCTAACACTTTTCAATGGATTCCTTAGGGTTTTCTATGTACAAGATCATATCATTGCAAATAGAGGTTTTTCCTGCACACTTTAAAAATAGACTATTTTTTAGAACAGTTGTATGGTCACACCAACATTGAAAGTCATACATCTAGACATGCACCGCCTCTTCCATTGTCAACATTCCCCACAAGAATGGGACATTTATTATAATCAATGAAGCTACATTGACACATCATTATCCCCCATAATTTACATTAGTGTTCACTCTTGGTTGGTACATGCTCTGAGTTTGGACAACTGTGTAATGACATGTATCTACCATTATAGTATCATACAGAGTATTTTCACTGCGCTAAAAATCCTCTGTGTTATGCCTGATAGTTCATTTCTCCTCTGGCAACCACCATCTTTTTACTGCCTCCATAGTTGTGCTGTCTCCCAAATGTCACATAGTTGGACTCATGCAGTATGCACCCATTTCACATTAGCTTCTCTCCCTTAGTAGTATGCACTTTAGGTTCCTCCATATCCTTTCTTTTTTTTCTTTTTTCTTTTTTCTTTTGGTATCATTAATATATACTTACATGAACAACACTGTGGTTACTAGATTACCCCCATTGTCAAGTCCCCACCACATACCCCATTACAGTCACTGTCCATCAGCGTAGTAAGACCCTATAGAGTCACTACTTGTCTTCTCTGTGCTATACTGCCTCCCTGTGCCCCCCCCACATTATGTCTGCTAATCGTAATGCCCCTTTTCCCCCTTATCCTTCTCTTCCCACCCATCCTCCCCAATCCCTTTCCCTTTTGTAACTGTTAGTCCATTCTTGGGATTTGTGAGCCTGCTGCTGTTTTGTTCCTTCAGTTTTTGCTTTCTTCTTATACTCCACAGATGAGTGAAATAATTTGATACTTGTCTTTCTCTGCCTGGCTTATTTCACTAAGCATAATACCCTCTAGCTCCATCCATGTTGCAAATGGTAGGTCCTCCATGTCCTTTCATGGCTTGGTAGCTCATATCTTTTTAGTGTTGAACAATATTCCAATGTCAGGATGTACAAGAGCTTATTAACCCATCACCTACTGAAGGACATCTTGGTAGCTTCCAAGTTTTGTCAATTATGAATAAAGCTGCTATAAATGTCCATGTGCAGGCTTTTATGTGGACATAAGTTTTCAACTTTTTGGTTAAATACTGAAGAGCACAACTGCTGGATCATATGGTAGAGTATATTTAGTTTGTAAGAAACCACCAGTCTTCCAAAGTGGCTGTACTGTGCTGCATTCCCACCAGCGATGGATAAGAATTCTTGTTGCTCCATATCCTCCCCAGCATTTCTTGTTGTCAGTGTTCTGGATTTTGGCCCCTCTAATAGATGTATAGTGAAATCTCCTTGTTGTAATTTGCATTTTCTTGATGACAAATGATGTAGAGCATCTTTTTGACTCTTTTTAAATTGGGTTTTTGTTTTCTTATAGTTGGGTTTTAAAAGTTCTTTGCCTGTTTTGGACAAGAGTCCTTTTAACAGATGTGTCTTTTGCAAATATTTTCTCCCAGTCTGTGCTTGTCTTTTCAATCTCTTGACAGTATCTTTAATTTGCATTTCCCTAATGGCTAATGATGTGTTTATATGCCAACTAGTGAAATACCTGTTTGTCTTTGTCCGTCTTTTAATATTTATCTGCTGAGTTTTGAGAGTTCTTTATATATCATATTCTAGATAAAAAGCCTTTGTTGGATATATATAATCATATACTTAAAAATTAATTTCAATTATGTAAGTAGAATGCATTTTTCATTTTAAAATGGTAAAATAAGATAGATAAAGTTTAAACTCTCAAATTCTTTCCTTTTCCACCATCCTCCCAGGGGTAACCATTATTATGCACTTAAAGGACACCCATCCAGATTTTTTTAAAGTAATTTTCTCAAGATCTACAAACTTGTAGAATGTATATGGCATTGTTTTCTATGTGCATTTTACAAAAAAATCTATATGTTTGTGTCCCTGTGCAAGATGCATTTCTGACTGAAGAATCTCTATGTATTTTAGACATGTTGCTGGTGAGGGTGAGGTTGGCAGAGCTCACATTCATTGGGTGCCTTCTAGGTCACAGGGCCTATACCCACACATGTCCCCTTCTTCCCTGTTAGGAATTGTCACTGGTGGGAGGAGACTAAGGAGACAGGAAGACTCAGTTCCACATGGATTCTGGGTTGGACTGTGAAACAGAGTTGGTGGGCAATCTGGTGAAACCTAATAGAGTGTGTAGTTTAACCAGTTGTATTGTACCAGTGTTAATTTATTGGTTGTGACAAGTGTATTCCGGTTATGGTAACATTAGGAGTAGCTGGGGGAACAGTAGTAGTAGTAGTTCCTATCCAGGAACTCCCTGTACAGTCTTGGCAACTTTTCTGTAAGTCTGAAACTATTCTAACACAAAATTTATAAAAGAAAATACTTGAATATATAATAAAATACAATGTGTGGATCATATTTGGATTCTAACTCAAATCAACAATAAAAAGACTTTGGAGAAAACAGTAGAAATTTGAATTTAGACTGGGTATTAGATGATATTTGGAATTGTTATTGATCTTGTTAGGTGTGATAATATATGTTTATGAACAAAAATCATCTTGACCTATTTATTGAAGGTGCACTGAGGTATTTATAGGTGAAATAGTACGATAGCTGGGATTTGTTTTAAAATATTCAGAAAGAAAAAAAACAGAAGTATTCATGGATAAAGTGATATCATTTCTTGGGGTTGCTTTACAATGCCCCTAAAAAAGAAAGTATAGCTGGGGAAAAAGATGAAAACAGTTGGCAAAGTTGATAGTTACTGAAACTGGATAAAAGGTACATGGTAGGGGGTCTATACCAGGCTCCCTTCTCTTATGAATGATGAAATCTTTCCATAGTAAGAAGTAGGTAACATTGCTCCCTGGATGTCGGTGACATAGGGACTCCGGTTCCTCACAGAGCTCTTCCCACCTCCACAGCGCTTCCTGTGTTGTTTGACACTGTTCACAGAACTGTCTCCCTTTCTGGTCTGAAGGCTCCCTGTGGCGGTATTATCTCCACATAAGCCCCATTCACTCCAACAAATACTTGCTGGGCATTACTATGTCCAGGCCCTGTGCTGCCCTGGGAGCCGTGATGACGAGTAAAAGCCGACATTGTTGCTAACTCATGGAATTTATAGTGCAGGCAGGCCCACAAATATTGATTCAGTAGTTGGGCCAACAGATGTACAATTGCTACTAGGGGTTACATAAGAGAGAGACATAGAATTAACAGAGAGGAATTTGATTTATTGGAAGGTCAGGAGGCCTCCATGAGAAAGTAGCAGTTAAGCTCTCAGGCTGAGGGATGAGAAGGAATGACCCACAGGGATCAGGACTGCAGACTACGAGTTACTGAAATCCCAGCTCAATCAGTCCGAACAGTAAGGAGACGGTATCGTTCCATGTAAGATGCCCAGAAATAAGGCCACTTCCACACTGGTCAATGTCGTGCAGAGCCCAGGTCCCCTTCCTCCTCCTCGTCGCTGTTGTCAGAGTGCCGGCTCATCTCCCCTCAGAGCGCACGACGGCCGTCACAGTTCCAGGTGTGCGTGGACACAGCCGCAGCCAACAGAAAAGGAGCTGTTACTCCCTGTGTAGCTCTTTTTCAGCAGAAAACCTTTCCCTGAAGTCTTGCAGCAGGCGTCTCTTCCAGCCCCACTGGTTGGAGTCACCTGACGCCTGACCAGTCACTGACAGGGCGACGGGACCCTCCTGTTTGCTTCAACCGGTCCCGTGAGAGTCACCTCCGCAGCTGGGATGGGGCCTTGGGCTTGGCTTCATAGAGAGGAGAGTGGGTTCCTGAACAAAATGGGGCTCTGCCAGGAAGGAAGAGGGGTGTGGAGAAATGGATCGAGGCAGGAAACCAGCGGCGTTGACTGTACTGGCCAAAGAAGGAAGGGGAGCATTCTGGGCAGTGGGGCTCGCCTGCCAAAGGCCCTGAAGTAGGATGGGCTACAAGGACCCAGTGTGGCTGAGACGTGGGGCGCCAGGGGAAGGAGCACAGAGTAAAAGAGGGAGAATCTGTTGGGCTTGGGCTGCGCAGGACCTGGTAGGCTTGTGTATTAGTTTCCTGTGGCTGCTGTAACAAATTACCATGAATTTAGTGGCTTAAAACAATACAGATTTATTATCTTGTGGTTCTGGAGGTCTGAAGTCCAAATGGGCTTTATGGGGCTAAAATCAAAATGTCCGCGGGGCAGGTAAGGTGTCGGGGTGAGGTGGTGGGGGTGCCTAGGAGAGAATGCACGCGGGGCGTTTTCCCACTTCTGCTGGCTGCCTGCACTCTGTGACCACGGGGCTGTATCACTTGGCTCTCTGCCTCCGTGGCCCCATCCTTCTCTGACGCTAACTCTGACCCTTCTGCTCCCTCTTATAGGACTCTTTTGTGATTACACTGGTTCCACTAAGATAATCCAAGGTGATTCACCATCAGGGGATCCCTAACTTATCACTTCTCAAAGGCCTTTGCCCTCTAAGGTAATAACATATTCCTAGGTTCTGGGGGTTAGAACATGGACATCGTCAAGGAGCACATCATTTTTGGAGTTCTGTGTTTACCCTAAAAAGGATGAGAAGTAACTGAAACGTTTTAAGCAAAGAGGACACGATCAGATCTGAAGTTTGCTCTGGTTGCTGTGTCCAGGCTGGACGGGGTGACGGGAAGAGAGGAGCAAGAATGAATGTGGTGAGAAACTAGGCAGCAATGGGAGAGTGCTCAGGTGAGCTCATGCTGCTTGGGTGAGAATGGAGGCAGTGAAGATGGAGGAGAATGAAAAATTAAGTTGGATGAATGAGTGAATGGACAGTCTGTCCAGGAACTTGCTCCCTGGCTTAGAGGTCTCCACTCTAGAAGCATGTCTTGGTGCCGCCCTGCTGACAGTCCCAGGCTGATGTCCAAGGTCCGCTTGGTGCAACGACCTCAGAGGTTCATGCCTTATCTCCTGGGAAATGGTTGTCGGGACAAGCGCACATCGCCAGCCTCCGTCAGCAGAGGAGCAGACCCACAAAGCAGTTGCTGAATGCCTTGAACTGAATGTTTCCATCGCTGTTTGGCAGACGGGCAGTGGGCTGGGGGCCAGGAGCTCACTGGGGATGGTCCCGGCCGGGCCGGCAGCTCCAAGATGCTGCTGCTCATCATTTGCTTCTTTTTCTTTCTTTCTTTTTAATCGTGTGTTGATACAAGGTCATGAATGTTACACTGTTTCAGCCTAAATACAACTGTGACTTAAATGTCACAATTCCTTTAGCTGATTTCACCATGTATTATCTTTTTCATTTACTAGCATTTTTCTGAGATTTTATAGCTTTTTCCTTCCGCGGTTTCAGGAGTGTTGTGTGCTGGGGGCAGAAGAAGAGGGAGGCGATGCCCATTCCATGCCCAGGCTTCACTCACATGAGTGGCTGACCCTGAAGAAGACCGTCTTGTGATTGCAAGCTGCTCACCAAAGTGGGAGAACTAAGGAGGGGTGGGTCATGTCCCTTGGGTGCTTTGAGGCAGTGGGCCACCCACTCTGTACTTCCCTAAATGCAACCTCATCCTCTCAGATCCAACGCAACGGGCTGTGCTGGTCAAACCCCACAAGCTCTCGGAGCTGGCCCCTCAGGTTGCTCTAAAACATTTATTTGGGAATGAAACTCCTTAGCGATTCTCACCGTTGTGCTTCCTGCAAACCCATGGGTCAACATGTTGAATGACTGGATCCCCCCAGTCTCTGAGTCAATGAGTAAGCACACTGAAGGCCTCCTCCAGGCTGGAGGGTTTGTATCAGGGGCCGAAGAAGATGCCCATGCCCGCATTAATGATCCTTCAGTTTGCCTCTCCCCCAGTGCGTCAGGACTCCAGTGAGGCTGTGAGGACCCGGCAGCTATATCTCTGACCTGTTCACTGGGAAGGGAATTCCTGATTTGCATGAGGTACTCAAGTGGGACAGATGGGATGAGAAGTGGGACTCAGCCAGCAGTGCAGGATTAAGTCCTGATTAAAGCCAGATTCTCCATTGGTGACCTTGCCCAGGTCACGTGGGCTCTGCACACTTCACTTTCCTGGCCCTGTGACTGTCATCTCATGGTCCTTTCAGTGGTAAGATTCAGCGAGGACAGAGGTAGGGCAATATAAATCTCCAGCTCCTTCAACAAGTCTCCATGGTTTCATCAGTGCAAAACACTAGGTCACATATAAACGATTTTTATTGAGAACAGGGGGCCAGGCATGGCTGAAACTTTCCTCCGATTTAAAAATACTTGCCCTATAATAAAAATAGCTTATGCTCTAGGCATTCCTCTTAATAATCTCAGGAGGTAGGCAGTGAATGCCTGTTTTAAAATCAAGAACCTGAGACCCAGTAATTGCACTTCAAAGAATTTACCTGAAGAAAACAAAATCCCTGATTCAAAAAGATACATGTTTGTCACCACATTATTTACAATAACCAAGATATGGAAGCAACCTAAGTGCCCATCAATAGATGAATGGATAAAGAAGAAGTGGTATATATATATATACACCATGGAGTATTATTCAGCCATAAAAAAGAAAAATCCTGCCATTTGTGACAACATGGATGGACCTAGAGGGTATTATGCTAGTGAAATAAACCAGGCGGACAAAGACAAATACCATATGATTTCACTTACATGTGGAATCTAAAAACAAAACAAAATGAACAGAACAGCAGTAGACTCATAGACACTGAGAAGTAACTGGTGGTCACCGTGGGGGTGGCAATGGGGTGGGTGGGTGGGAAGGGTGAGGGGGATTAAGGGGCACAAAGGTTCTCAGTCACAATATAAGATGGTCACAGGGATAGTGGTACAGCAGGGAGAATCTACTCAATGTTTCTGTAACATCTTTCTTTGTTGACAGATGGTTAACTGTACTTGTGGGCTGAGGATTTAATAATACAGGTAACTGTTGAACCACTGTGTTGTATACTTGAAACCAATATAAGATTGTGTATCAACTATACTTCAGTTTAAAAAAAAGAAAGAACCTGAGGTTCACGGAAGTTCCTCAAGGCCAGTGAGCAGTGAGAGAGACTGAATTTGAACTTCAGTTCATCCGGCTCTGGGAACCCTCAGTCACTTGTGCTGTCTCCATTTAAAGCACCCTCACGACCATCCAGAACTTGGAAAGGCCCATGGGAAAAGCTGGACTTAGGAGACAGAAGACCGGCAATCTAATGCTGGGTCTTACATTGCCTGTGTGATCCTTACTTCTCTCTTCTGGCCTGTAAAATGACAGAAAAGTGTCTAAGGTTCCTTCTAAGCCAGCTTCTGATTTCAGGAAAACCATCTAAATATCTTCCTACCAAATATGGCATCTTTTACAAACAGCAGTCAACCAACCAACCAACCAACCAACCAACCACTTACTGGCTGGCCTGTGAAGTTGCAACGCTCAGGGCTACTGCCTGAATTCCTTGTGCTTCTCCGTGGTCGGGCACCCTCCCAGCAGAGGCCCGCAGGGAGCTTGCATTCTGCTCCTTCCCTTCCAGTTCAACATGTCTTCGCTCTAAATTGTTTTTGCTGCATCAAACACTCTGCCTTTAGGAGCCTTTTCTAACTGCTAGGTGCTTGCAAGCACCTAAAGAATTCAGGTTGGGGCTTTTGGTAAAGCAAGTGGGTTCTTCTATCGGATTAGCTGTGCAAGTTATCAGAGGCTCACAGCCTCTCTTACACCCCCAGAAATGATGTGAGGATTGAGAATATAGATGGCTGTGCCTCCCTCCCCTCCCACCTCCAGCCCCTCCAGGCCATTGTCCCCACCTGCTGCATGCAGGGCTGCTGGAGCAGAGGACTGGGTAAATTATTTTGTAGTTAAGAGGATGTGGGGTGAAAGCTTCTCACCTGCCACAGGGCTGCCTCTTTACTGATCAGTGAAAAGCGCTGTATGGCCTGACTCCACAGCTGAACTCTGCAGTTTTCCCTTCTGGCACTTGATTCTTCTTTTAGCAACCAGGCTCTAAGTGCACGAGGCCTCGCTTCCCTTCACAGCAACCCTCTGCAAGCTTTCTGAAGACAATCTTGGAATAAGTGGCTACCTTGGGGAAATCTTGGGCATTTCCCACCTTAGTACAGCTGCAGAATCATTAGTTTTTGTCTCTCTCTGCTTCTCCTTCACTGTGCAGTGATTAAGAGCATGCCAGGCAGACTGCTATGCTTCCAATGCCTGTTAGTTACTAACTTTGTGGCTTTGGCAAGTTATTCAACTGTTCTATGCCTCAGTTTCTTCATCTGCAAAATAGGGGTTAATGATAGCACCCACTTCTTAAGGTTAATGTTAAATTTAAGTATGTTTACAGTATCTTGCATATAGGATGCATTATATATATTTGCTTATTTTATGGGTTGACCAGAGAAGAACTAGGTTGAGTATCTCATTTTTTTTAAACTTTATTTCCTCTTTTTATGCATGGGACACATAGTATTTTGTCTTTTTTTGGTGTGAATCTGTGTAATTACCCCTAACTCGTGTGTGTTCTTCACTTGTTACATTCCCAGCAGTGCCCACAGTAGGCACATAACACTGTTGAAAACTAAAGTGTTGAATGAAGATTGAAGACCTTTGTTGACCTGCCACTCTGGAATTCCAAAGTAATTTGCTAAAGGAGACTTCTAACACTGGATTAAAAAAAAAGGTTACTTTGAAAACTTTACAGGAAGTTTTGGTAAATGCTTTGATAGTTTTAAGGTAGCAGTACTACCTTTGCAAAATGTTAAGTTTTTCATCTGTAACTCCAGGGGGAAATATGCTTCTACCCTGGGTCAAATAACCTTTGAAACTGAAATCAGTCAAAGGGAGAAATAAGCGGGAGAAATCCATTTATTGCTGACAAGCAGTCGTCTACTTTTGTTCACCTGTGTCTCTCATGACCCGGCTATAAGAAGGGACCCAAACTTCTCTGGTGCAGATATGCCCTGGCTCTCCCATCCTTGTAATCACCTACTGATATGGAGATGGACTACCTCTCTCCACCCCTGTGGAAACACCTATGGAGATGCACTAAGGCCAGGCTAGAGATTCTGGAAATACTGCAAATTTTACCCACACATCTCTGTCACAAAATTTTGAGACATGACGTTTTGATTTAGTTTAAGACTAGAACTTAATCTAACCTTTGTTTGGTACATTAATATCATATTCCATATTGGTGTTAAAAATGGGTCCATGCAGTGAGGTTAAAATTATGCCGATTATAACTTAAATGTGCTCCCTCTGGCACTGCTTGTGAGGTAAGAAATTAAGATGAACTGGATTTTGAAAGGTTGTGTCCCATATTGGGCCAGATCATTTCTTGCCCACAGGCTATTTGACTGTTAATCAGCCACTATTTCCTGCCAGCCATCCAATGTAAAAGAGAATGGTCTGAAGCTTGAGGAACTGATAACAGAAAAGCTACTGTTGCCACAATTTGGAAAATAAATTGTCTCTGGGGATCATTTCCATTAGAATAATATGAATATACAGCTGTCACCTATTCATTCCAGTTGTAGTAGTGTTCTAAACATAGTGGACACTTGTGGCTCTCACGTGGGCACGAGTCCCCTCTATGTAACTGCACGTGGGATTCTTCCATTTCTGAGTCTTCATTAAATCTGGGCAATGGCGACACTGTTATTTAGGGAATTTGGAGTTACACTAAATAAATCCATAAACTGGTAGCTCAAAAGATATAGTTGTTTTAAAATCTCTGGTAAAGATGTCCAGGTTGATAAATCTGAATTTTACATGTTACCTTGCAAACATCAAGTTAACACCACAAACATTTAAAAAAAGGAATTTTATTGGTCTTTAAATGGCTCAAATTT
>JAQQAC010012171.1:5230490-5354951 GCA_029783875.1 Phataginus tricuspis | reverse complement strand
CCACTTGTTGCCGTTCAACTTCTCAGCAGAGTAGAGACTTTAGAAGAGCTGTACTCCAAGGTCCACAGCTGACCAGTGGGGCGGAAAGCTTCCAAACCAGCTACACGTATTTATTAGAGCGCTCCCAGCACTGCTTTCTGGGGTGGATATATCACTATGGAAGGGGTACTGGAAGAATGCTTAATCTCTAATTTTAGATGAGTATCTTCAATAAACTTCTAATGAGCCCCTGTCAGAAACAGTCAAGGTCTTCTTAACAAGCAAACAGTGGGAGCTCTTAAAGTCTGCACTGGCTAATGTAATCCACTAAGGCTAAAGGAAACCTGGTTTCAACTCCAAGTGGAAGGAAAGGAGTAGCTAGGGACAAGAGTAAAGAACTGGTTTTGATGAATTCAAACCCACGATAATCCTCAAAGTACGGGGCTTCTTCCAACTTCTTTTAGTACACACACTTCCAAAATCACTTTTCTCTCTCATTGTCTCCCACCCTCCTCTTTTCCTGTCTCCCTCTTTCTTTTTTCCCATTTTAGGGCAACCCGGTATGTACAAAATTTGGCTCTTCTAACTCCAGACTAGAGATCACAGGAAATCCCTCTTCTCATACAAATAAAAATAAAACAGAACTAGACAAACATGCACAAAGGCTCAGAATGCTTAGCATAGCATACAGTTGAAAAAAACATATAGAAGTTATTAGAAATGACCAACATCTTTCTTAAAAGTGTCAAAGGTCATGCATTAGCTTAAATCTAAACTTTTGCCTTCACCAGTTTCTTCATTTTAAGGACTTTGCAGTCCCTAGTTCACATCACAGACAATATTAAATTTTCAAATGGATAAAGGATCTACTGTAAAAGCCAACACAAAAAACAAAGTGAAAAATTATAGGCAAGTTTTTTTGAAGTTTTGGATGGGAGAGAGCTTTTTCTAAGGAAGCCACAGAACCTGGAAGTCACTAAGAAGAACTGACAGATCTGACAATGAATTTTTCGTGTTCTTCCATGGTAAAAGACAAAAATCAGCAGTTAAACAATATAAATGGGCAAAGGGCTAATGTCTTTAACATAAAGTGGACTTAAGAATCAAAAAGATAAGCAGCGCATTAGATCAATGGAGACAAGGAAGTCATTTCACAGAAGATATGTAAGCAGCCAAGGAATTAGCTCCAAGACGCCGGCCTCATTGGGAATCAGGAAATGCAGCACAATTATTTACCCGTCTTATTGGTGACTTTTAAAGGCGGCTTCAGTCGGCGCTGGCAGCGGGGGAGGAGGGTGCCTCACACACTGGGTGGGAGCATAAGGACAGGGTTGCTGGAGGGAGACTTGTCATTAAAATTTGAAATGCACCCTTGCTTTTACCCCGGCACAAAGTTCACTACACTACTGTCTGTAACAGAGAATACTGTAGACGATCTAAATGTCATTAATAGGAAAATGGCTTAACTATGGAATATTTTGTAGATTTTAAAAAGAACATGGCACAATCTATATGTAATACTGGGAAAGAACTGTAAGATCTATTTGTTATATAATTTAAAAAGCAAATCACAGAAATACTCATCTATCTACATACATAGAAATATTGTACAGACTATATAAAAACCCTATTCATCCATGGGAAAACAAGCACAAGCTTTCCCTTCGGTTCCATAAGCCCATCTCTAGATGCAGGGAAACGGCTGGGAAGACACTGGAGTCAGCAGCGCTACCTGAGGGTAGGGGAGTGGGATCTGGGTGAAGATGAGCCACGTTTTCCTCCTTACACTTTTCCCTCCATATTATGAATTTTTCTTTACACAATAAGCATGTGTTCATGTATTATTTGTACAATGAGGAAAAAACCCACAAAAGACATTAAAAATAAAAATAGTACATTTCTACTAAAATTCTTTCCCAAGCATTAAATTGGGTCTCTTGATACAATAAGTCATCTCTCCCTTCTGACATCTTGCTCAATTTCTTCCCACTCCTCCAGAAATCCTTGGAGCTCTGATTTCGTGCCAGAGCATCTAGCCAGAAGGGTGTTACCAAGGTCACAGGACGAGCCTGGCCTGGAGGGCCCCCCCGGGCAGGCCGCCAGGTGCTCCCTGGGCCGCTGGGTGATGCCTCTGTGGTGGGAGTGGTCTCCAGAGCAGGCTGGGCCCCAGGCTCCACAGCTCTGACGCTCATGAAGCTTGTTCATGGGGTGGATTTAAAATCTGCCTCTTTAAAACTTCTACCCAGCTGTCTATCTGGAATCCAGATGAGGATAAGGCATGAGCCCTTAAGATCAAGTATTTGTTTTCTGTGACAACATCCGACACTTCCTGACTTAAATGAAGGAGACAATATTAACACTGGCTTCCCCAGAAAACCCACAGCAGGCTTCTAGAGTGGACGACACACAATATGGGAGATACTGCAGCTATTCGAACCATTGTTTTCAGTAAAATGGTGAAGAAATAACATGGCTACTGGAGCTGGCGACACCCAGAGCCTCAATCAGGAGTGTAATCTGTGCACACCTCAGTTTCCCTGCCCCAAAGGGGAGCATGAGAAGAGTACTTACGCCTTACAGAGCTAAAGAGGAAATGGTTAGTGCTTGCCACAGGCCAGGCTCTCATAAACACTAATGAAGATACGCCCTTGTGACTACTACATTATGTCCTCAGCAAAAGACCAAATATAACCTAATTCTAGAAACTTAATATTTGCCGCAAGTTACTTTTATTTAGACACTGAGGTACTTTATCTGGCAGCCGCTCTCCAGGATGCAGTGGTACATGGAATTCGTTTTCAGTATGAACTTGTACCTCAGTTTACAAGTCGACCTGTTTTATGTAATCCTGCTTTGGAGTGGTGACCACTGACTGCAGACTGTGTTTTTCAAACACTGGCCACAGCAATACTTCTGCGTGTTCTTCCAGAGTCCTGCCACTTTCCATTGAGAGGCAGAGTCTATTCCCCTTCCTCCTGATATTGGTTCTTTGTGACTCCTTTGGCCAACAGAATGAGGCAGCAATAATGCGGTCTAGCTCAGGAAGGGTGATGTGGTTTCTGCCTGGTTCTTTTTCTTTTGTGCCATTTGCCCTCGGAACTAACTCAGCCACCTACCGTGGGAAAGCCTAAACCATCACACATGGGAAAGGTCACGTGGAGAGGGACATATCCCTGACAACAGCCAGGAACGACCGGCTCAACCAGCGCTCGCGAGCAAGACTTCAGAACCCAGACTGAGATGCTTCCTGTGCCCAGGCTTCAAGCTTTTCAGTGGAGGCACCAGCCATGGTGGAGCAGAGTCGAACCACCTGCACTGACTGGGCCCTGTCCAAATTCTTGGCTCCCAGATTCCATGACCATAATAAATGGCTCTTTCAGCCACTTGGTTTTTGGGTCTATTTTGTTATGCAGCCAGAGTAACTAAAATAGCCCTGTATCTTTGACATTTCTCTTTTGAAAACTAATACAAGAATATGGCAAAAAAATTCATACCAGCTGCTTTATAGCTTAGATGGATGGTTACCAGTCACCTGCCCTCCCCACTCCCCTTAGTTCAAGTGTGTTCTACTCAAGACAGCAGCTAGGAGGAAACCAAACAGAAATGCCATGGTAATGCTCCCTTTCAAAACCCCAAACACACTGAATCTTAAAACATAATGTTTTACTTTAAAACATTTGCCATAACTTTAGAGAAAACTAGCAAACTAAGTGGAAATCTTGTAACAGTAATTTTATACAGATACCTTGGACCTATAGGAATCTGACCACGTGACTAAAATACCAGTCAGCTTAGGCACACCTCGGAGGGGTTGCAGGTCCCACTCCAGACCAGCGCAATAAAGCGAGCAACACGATAATATGAGTCAAATGCATTTTTCGTTTCCCACTGCACAGGAAAGTTACATGTACACTATACTGTACTCTACTAAGGGTGTGCAATAGCATGTCTAAAAAAACGTACATGCCTTAATTAAAAATTACTTTATTGCTAAAAAATGCCATCCTCTGAGCTTTCAGTGAGTCATAATCACTGATCACAGATATCACCATAACAAATATAGCAATAATGAACTTGAAATATTGTGAGAATTATCCATGCAGTGCGCAAATGCTGTTGGGAAAATGGTATCAGCAACTTGCTTGATGCAGGGTTGCCTCAAGCTTTCAATCTGTAAAAAATGCAATTATGGGAAGAGCATAAAGCAAAGAGCAATAAAATGAGGTGCGCCTATAAAAACACTGTCTTAAGACCTATGGTAAATGAACTGAAAGAATCCTTAATTTTTTTAACCTAATGATTTCTGGATCAGGGTTATGACTCTGTAGACACAAGCAGACCAGTTCACTAAAACCCAAGACCACCTGGGGCAGTTTTACTCAAGTGTGGTCCCCAAGGCCCAGCCTGCACTGGAAGCTTGCGTGACATGCACATGCTCAGGTCCCACCCCAGACCAAATGAATCAAACTCCCTGGGGCTAAGAGCCAGGAATCTGTGCTTATCCAGCTTTATAAGCAATTCTGAAGTTTGAGAGGTGCTTGGTAGAGTCTAAATGGTGTGGGGGGCTGAAGGCCCCCTACGGAGGGCTCTCAGGACCGTGCTCCCTCAGCCCACAGACGTCTTCCGGACCCTGGAGACGGTCTCTGGCGGCAGGACGAAATGCACCTCAGACCCCTAGAAACGAGGTCGGGTGTGCCTCACCTGGGCTCTAGGAAGGGCCACTCTGAACAACGTGGAAAGGTAAGGAAGAGGGCAGAGGATCTGCCTTTCCACTCAGGGGAAAACCGGCTGAGGCTGGGGAAGAGCAGCTGTAGTAATAATAGATTCTCTTGTCTGGGGCCCCCTCATTTTGGAGGCACCTTCCTTCTGGGAACTTAAATGGGGCTAGGAGGGGTGAGCTCGGAGGACTCAACATTCCTTTTGAATTATCTAGCCAGTCAGGATAAGAAAAAAAAAGAAAGGCAGGGCTTCAGGTCAGAAATCCTGTCAGTGCTAGAAAAAAAGCACATTTAGCTGTGCGTCTCATGTTTTAACATCTCTTGGAAACTTAAGGACAGGGTGAAGTAAGAAATTCTTAACATGTTGTACTTGAACATTTAGGGCTGATAAAAATCAACACGTATTAAACCTCTCCTTAAAAGTCTCACAGAATCCCTGGACAAAATGGAGCTGCGTTCAAGCAAATCAACCTGTTTCTAACATGATGTAGTAGGGAGAGCCACCTTTTACCTTGTCAACATTAGCTCGCGTTTTAGCAGATGTTTCCACATAGTTAACATTCCACTGATCGGCTCTGGTTTTTGCCTCTTCTACAGAAACCTGCCTTTTATCTTCTAAGTCTGATTTGTTACCAACCAGCAGAAATGGAACATTCTCGTCTTCTTTTACTCGTAAAATCTGCTCCCTGGATAAGAGTAAATGAGACAGAAATAATAACATTACCTCTGCTTGTTAAAATAACAAAATAACAGACACCACCTGCAATTAGCATTTTTTTGTTTCTGCACAATAACAATCAGCTCACTTATTGGTAGGAAATAAGCAGCAGTTCTCGATTCTACCATCAATCACTTGAGTTACACATTCACTCACTAATGAAGGAAAAATATACTGAAGAAGAGAGTATCAATAGGGCAGTAGAGGTGCAAGATGAAAGCACCAAATGCACCTTCCCCTGAATTGCCTTTTTAAAAATTAACTTTTTATATTAGGACAGTGTTTCAGATTTGCAGAAAAGTTGTGAAGACAGTATGGAGAGTTCCTGTAGAGCCCACACCTGGTTTTCCTACTGTGGACATCTTACATTATCATGGCACATTTATCACAACTAACAAACCCAAGCTGATACACCACTATTAACTGAAGTCCCAACTTTACTCAGAAGTTCTTAGTTTTCCGAGTGACGTTGTCCTGCTTCTGTTCCAGGATCCCGTTCCAAGACACCACATGACATTTAGTCAGTATCTCCTTTGACTACACTTGATGCTGACAATTCTCAGACTTTCTTTGTTTTTGATGACCTTGACAGCTTGAGGAGAGCCAGCCAGGTAATTTGGAGAAAAACTCTCAAGGGGGATTTGTCTATGTTTTTCTTGATTAAACTGGAACCCTGGGTTTATGGGAGGAAGACCAGAGAGGGAGAGAGTACCATTCTTATTATATCACGTCAGAGGTCCCACTAAATTTTCTTAAAGCCCCACACATGCCAGAAATATCTGGAAATAAGCTCTGAAGTACACATTTTACATGTAGAGGTAAATTATACTCTGAGAGTGTCACCAGTTTTAAAGGTATCATGGCTCCCTGCTCTTCCTAGTCATGTGACTCTGAGAAAAGTAATTCTTTGTCTCAAATTACTCATCTGGAAAATGGGGCTAACAGTAGTACCTTCCTTATATGGTTGCTACAAGGATTAAACAAAGTGCTTAGAATTGTGCCTCGCACACAGTAAATATTCAATAAATGTTGCTCTTCTTAATGATTATTAATCTACTGGAAAAAGATGTTTTCTTATAAAATCAACCATAAATGAAATGCATTAAGACTTACATTTACTATCTTGTTATCTCACAGTTGCCTCTCACTTGAAGTGATTAAGAGATGTTGAAACTATAAGGACATAAATATTTTCGACTAAGAGAAAATGAGAAAATTAAAGGGATTATCAGAATGACAAGTCAGCAAAGCTTGTTTGACTTTGCAGGGTCTGTGTGGTGTCTGTGGCTGAAGGCACACCTAGGCCATGGCTTCTTTTCAGGTGATTCTACTTGGGGTTCCTTAGACCACACCTCCTGATTCCACCCCCACCCGCGCTGCTGCTGAGGGCTCACCGTGGGCCCAGTGCCGCCAACGTCCTAGCTGCTTTATGTCCGTCATCACAACTAATCCTTAACCCCCAAACCGACCAGGTGAGTGCTGCGGTTACTGTCAGCCTACCGCAGACAAGGAAACTGAGGCACAGGCAACGCATGTAACTGGCTCAGGGTCGCAGGTAAGTGGAACTGGGATTTGTATCTGAGAAATCTAACTCCACAACACATACACAACCCTACACCAGACACCGTGGGGCCTCCCATAATGGAACATTTAAGGATACAAAGCCTGTTCAGGGATGTTTAGTTTCCAAAAGTTCTTCATCACAGGAGACCCCTACCTCTGATATGGAATGAACACCAAGGTGTCCATGGACATCATGGGGTGGGGGGGTCTCTAGGTAACACAGTATTTTCCTTGCAAGGCCAAGTTACAAACTGGCAGAGGGAAACTTCTTAATTATATATCGTGAACAGACCAAACCTATGGGAGCAGATGAGGTAAAAAAATGTGGAAGTAAAGTGTTGATCATATAAAGATGATTTCACCTTTCTGAAAAAACATTTCCAATTAGTTGCTTCAATGTTAGAATTGATACTAACAAAGTAAGTAGTGATGTAATGATGTCATAAAATAATTATAATCTTAAAACAATGCCTCATATAAAAATGCTTAATACATTTAAAAATACACAGTAGGAAAAAGGCTGGATTTTAAAAAGGAACTTAGCACGTCCCATTAAACATGAAATGTGGCAGCCATGTGGTATTAAAAAAGAGCCGTCATTCATTTTATGAGTATTACAGATCAGCTGTTAAAGGCAAGAATAAGGAGGCAGATCTCCTGGTCTTAACTGCCCTGTCATCCCTGCTGCATGACAGCAGGGCAGGTCACTGAACCCCCTGTGCTTTGGTTTCTTCCTTTATAAATTTAGATAATAATTTCTAAAAAGATGTCACAATCTGCAAGCGTTATTTTATGCACCACGAAGAAAAACTGCTGCCAATTTTAAATGTAAGATGTGATACAATTAAGACATGGCCCTGATTTTAAGAAATGATAAAATGTAAAAAACATGTTAGAATCTATGAAATACAGTGATATCTACCTCCCATATGTTAACAGAACATAGGATAGTGTGTCTGGTATGTGGTAGGCATTGTATGAATATTAGGTAGTGTTTTTCTTGCAAAAATCGTATCAACACACACTATTATTACTATTAAAATTATGATGTATTTGTGAAGAGGATTTTGGCAATCACAGTGCTGGTAACAACAAATTTGCTGTTACTTTCTTAACCAGCTTCCTTCATGATCAACAGCTGGAGCTGAGATGCTAACAACTGATCACTTGCTTACTGACCACCAGGAATATGAGACTGGCATAGGTGTTTATGACTCCAGCACTTCTGCTCACGTGTATATACAGTCTTTATTTCTTAATAAATAATACCTACTCTGAGTATAGAAATATTCTTAATACATAAGCTACTCTGAGTCAGGGGCTTCAGGAAGGCAAATACTAAAATTAGGGTGGTTGATGCTATCAGAAACATGGCCACAGAAGACCTGCACCTATTTGGTTCAGAGGTAAGAAGACAGTATCTGTTAGAGTTAGTAAATTGGTTTTATTAGCTACTTTCCTGGATGTTAGAGAAACGTAATGCCACGTCTGTAATCTTCATACACATTTTGTTTAATGTGATGTTCCCTTTAAACAGAGTTTTAGAGGCTATGATAGATTTTAGAATAGGAAATTACCTTTACAAAGTGGTCCAACTTTCTTCATTTTGGACATAAGTGAGAACCAAAAAAGGTTAAGTTTCCTAAGTTTTCTCAAAGTTGGAAACATTTACTAAGCATGCACTGTATGTTGTAGGCTAGCAACTGTGCCACAGCCGGATACCAGGGGTACTAAGACGGGTAGGACTGGGTCCTGCTCTCAAGTAGTTAGCCTTATGAGGAAAAACACGTAAATCAAGCTTATTCCAAGAGTACTCAGTGTGCTCTTGGAGCTGTTGCAGGTACCCTGCTCATGCAGACGAGGACAGTGGGTCTGCCTTGGTGATGGGAGGGCCGCCTAAAGAGAGGAGCTGACATTTGTGCTGTGCCTTGCAGGTTAGACCATGTGCGTGCCTCCTATGACCATAAGACCCTCTCAAAAATGCTGAGTCATTAGGACCATTTTTATTTATGGGAAGGGCAACACACTGGAGGTACAACACAAGAGCAATGATCATTCACTCATTTCTGTAAAGCAAACGCCCAAGATTCTTTTGTCATAAAAATACCTAGTCCCTTGAGTTACCACTTTGGCTTTGGTGACTGTGGTGACAAAAGCTATTCCATTCCCTAGAACAGGACCCGCTACATAATAAGCACTCATTCTTGTTGAATGAATAAACATCGACATTTCTGTAACTTCTAACATGTCTCCCAGGATTATAAATTACAGGGTCTGCCCTTTATCACCTACAGAGCGCCTTCCTTATAGAAACCAACAAACTTAATTTTACAAATAAATCTGTATTTTAAAAGTTTCTCAATAAGTTTTTTTGCAAAGAATGTTCTCTCAGAATCCTTTAAGTTCTTGAGACTTTCAACTGTACATAAAAAGGAATGCTTTGTATAAGCCCAAGTCCAGTTTTCTGCTCCACCACCTGGAATGACTTCTTTCCTTGTCTGTGGAAATCCTCTCTCCCCTTTAGGCTCCTCTATTTCAGAAAGGCCTCCCAGCCTCTCTCCTCTGCTGGATCCCCTGCAGCGAACACTGCCCATGTCTCCTACTTTGTCACTAACTTGCTCTTGGTATCATGCCTATTTCAACTAGGCTGTGTCAATCTTGAAAACAGTGGATAGATCACATGCTTCTTTTGTGTCCCCTATATCAAAGCAAACAACTACAGAAATAAAAAATATACTTTAAAAATACTTTAAATCATGCATGTAGCATTTGAGATGACTCAAAAACTTTATTTCTCTTAGATATAGAGTCCTTCTGCCCTTTACCAAGACCTAACCTGCAAACCAAATGGATGATTGGTTTTGATCAGCAAATAGTAAATAAGATATACAAAATACTATATAAGACAATCTAGTGTGCCAATCTATGGCATTATTTCTATTAAAAATTTCAGTCCATGCTGCCAGGGCATCTACAGTGGGAAGGACGGCCATGTGCCTACTGAGTGTTACACAGGTGCTGTGAAACCAGTGACTAACACAGGAGATTCAAAATCTGGGTCAGAGTCCCGTCATGTGATCCGACTGGCAGCTCTTATGGCAGGAACACTGTACTCCAAAGAGAAATACTTCAGTCGTGCATAAAGAGACTTAAGGTGCCGAGGTGCTCACAGACTCACGCGCCCACACAGCCGACCCTGGGATGGCTGGAAGGCAATGCAAGGTACACCAAATGTCTGCGTAGGAGACACAGCGGACGGAGTCATGTACTGGTATCAGAGAGGAAATACACACAATTAGACACAGATGAAAGACTAACATAGTAAGAACCTCCAGTTGCCCACTTGTTTCTGGGGAAGAAACTGTTACGCAGTGTATCAGCAACGACATAACTGCCACCATACCTGAAGTCAGCTGTGGCTGCAAAGGACTCCATTTCTGTAATCGAGAAGACGCAGAGGAAGCCCTCCCCGCTACGGAAGTAGTTGTCTCTAATTGCAGCATAGTCCTCCTGCCCGGCTGTATCCAGGATATCGATCTGCACCTCCTCCCCGTCCAGCACTACCTTCTTCCGATAGCTGTCTGCTTTGGTTGGCTCATAGTCCTCTACAAACTAGGAAATAAAAAAATAAAACTCACTTTTATATTTTCTTTACTTTTCAGAACCTCCTATTGGGAAATACAGACAGATTCACATGAAGTTATAAAAATACTGCAGAAGTCCCATGTACCCTTCTTTCAGTTGTCTCCAAAGGTAAAAACCATATTAATTAAAATTTTCATTTTAGACAATTTGGTGGCTACCTCATTTGCAAAAAGTTGGGGTTTAACTATTAGCTCTAGACTACTTACAGCTTGAAAACTGTGCCTTTTTTCTTCCTTACAACACCATACCTGCAAAAACTATTACACATACATTTTAGCAGATGTGTAAGAATCCCTTTCAATGTAGCTCTAAACAGTAACTTAAAAGTACCTCAATATGTCAAATCTTCAAATATGAGATTTCTCCTCAAACTTCTGATTTTTTTCAATAGTACCACTGGCCACTGAACAACCAACCACGCATATCCAGATATAATACTATATATAGTCAAAAAATACTATATAGTACTGTAAATGTATTTTTTCTCTTCCTTATGATTTTCTTAATAACATTTTCTCTTGCTTTATTGTAAGAATATGGTATATAATACACATAAACATACAAAAATGTGTTAATCAACTGTTTGCTATTGTTAAGGCTATTATTGGAAAGTCAAGAGTAGACTATAAGTATTTAAGTTTTTGGGAAGTCAAGAGTTATACTTGGATTTTTCAACTGTGCAGGTGGGGAGAGTGTCAGTGTTTTAAAACATAAAATTAAAAAGCCAAAGTGAGATTTCTCAAAAACAGGTGCTGCTTCCAACTTTGGTTTGTTTTTAGGGCATAAGGCTTGAAGGATCATGTTAAACCAAGTTGTGTACAATTGCTGACTTTGAATTTAAAAGTGAAAAAAAATTAGTAGCTTTCAAGGATTCAAGGAATCCATCTGACACAGCACCAAACTAAGCTAGAGAAACACTTTCTGAAAGCCCAAACTTCTCTATCCATCATAAAATCGGCACTTACCTCATCATACATGAACTGCAGGGTCAGAGCCGACTTGCCCACGCCACCACTACCCACCATGATGACTTTGTGCAAAGCCAGAGAATTCTGACCCTTGGGCTTATTTGCAGCCATCTTCTCGGCACAGAGTTTTCACCAAAGATTAAGAAGAATCTAAGAATGAAAGAGTAAGTCATGCTCAGTACATCCCTCCTCAGAATTCCAATGTAGCAAATAGTTATCATGTCCTTAGGCTTCAAGATCCTAGTTTTTGTTCTGCAGTGATTTTAAACAGATGGACAATGAAGCATGTTCATTTAGGGGAAGAACCACCTAAGTATGACTAAAGGGCACTTTTAATAGTTTGTTCTCAGTAATGAGCTGTGACCAAAAGTGAGAAGTTCCCAGTGCAACCTCATGCTGACAATACTGGCATGTTAGCTGCTAAAGAATATAATCACACAGATGATGAAAGCAGGCAAAACAATCTGTTTTCATATTAACCTATATTGGCAATAATTAAAGAGATATTTCCTCTAATTCCAGTAAGAAACAACTCATTAAAAAAGACTGCCAATTGAAATGCTGCTTACTGCCAGTTTATAAAAGACCTCATCCCAATAAATTGGCAGTAGAATTATAAATAGAATCCAGTACTGCATACCCCAACGGCCAGGTATCTTATCACTCAACATCTGTGTGTCTTGCAGTGGACGGCCAATCTAACTCACATACCTGGATCTAGTGCACCCTCACTTTCCTCAGAACATGCCTTTGTTTACTACACTGTGTGCTCGGTCAAGAGCAGGTTCCTCCAGAAGCTGTAGTGGTACCGCACACTAATGGCAGGTCCCATCCTTACTCAGAAAAAGAGGCCCTGAGGTCAAAGCAACCACTGAGTCTGTGTGGAGGCCCCAAGCTATGAGACTTTTTGTTCTTATAGGTCTCCTCCTCAGTGTCTCTGACTGGTTACAGTACAGCTTTCCCAAGTTGCAGCTCACGAGACCACAGCCCATCCTGCCTCCCTCGGCTGCATCAGCCCCACACTGGTCTCCTTCAGTCCTTTGTAGGCTCTTCTCTGCCTCCTGGCCTTTGCCATGCAGCTTCCTCTGTTAGGCATATTCCACTCCATCTGGATAACACCTCTCAGTTCTTGGGTCTCAGCCTTCCCCAAAACTCTCGACCTAAATTGGCCTCTCCCTTGCCCTGTGTTTTCATATAGGATCTGATACTTTTCCTTCAAAACCACAAGTTGAAACTGCGTGAGTGTTAGTTGTTCACATGGGTCTTCTTCCCTAATACACCAGAAGCAACTCGAGGGCAGGGGCCCATCTACTTGGTTTACTTTATGCTTAATGTAAGTAACACGGCTTGGCAAAGCCAGCCATTTGGTACGTACGTGTTGAATGAACAAACGTTTGCCATCTGATTTAACCTTGGGGAGTACTTTAGACGATACTGGTGTCAAGTAGCTATTGTTACTAGAGATTCAATCACAAGTCTGGGCAAGGACAGTCTGCTGTGGCTCTATGCCTCACACACCGGCTGCACAGGGCACTGAAGAGCCGAGCAACACTCAGGCTACACCCAGAAATCACACCCATATGCCTATTTGCCCCAAACAGAACAGTCCTAAGGCAGCCCCCCCCCCCCACAACACCCACTCACTAGTCTTGCTGTCCATTTCAGGACATGAGCATGTTATACTCCAATACTGCTTTTAATCTATATGCAGCACAATTAAGATCATGCTACATACGTACTGTTTGGTCCTGTTCTTATTTTATATCACAAACATGTTAGCAGAAGCTGCGTGAACTGTGAAGCATTATGGTAAAGATTCTACACTTAGAGGCTAGTTCAGTTCAATGCAGGAAACAAGGATGGAGTCCCTTTTTCCTGGGTATCAAGGACATGATCATTAGATTCTGAATGACTAACACTGCTCAGAAATAGTGAAAATTAATAGTATGCTTCAGGTAAGTAACTAGAAGTCTAAACAATACCAAGTCTAAGCCAGTTGATAGAGCATGCTATCGCTGGCATCCCTAATAAACCAGAAAATGCTTCCTTTCTCACTGTTATGACCCTCACTTGCTGGTAGCTCTAATTGTTTCACAGCTAAATGAACTTTTGTTTTTAAAATAGTAAGTACCATATGAGCTCAGGGTGGGTGTTACCATATCAATTAATACTGTGTGTGTGTGTGTGTGTTTAAAGTAAAACATTTAGAATTTAAACCAACTGGGTTAAAACACTTCTCCTTGCAGAACAATTTAAAATTTAGTCTGTGGCTGAGGAACTGAAAAGGCAGAGATTCCCAAAAGGCAAACATTCCCCAATTTCTATGAGCAGCACATTCCATACTTTCAAGAGGCTACCCAGGAAAAAAGTTCCCACCAAAAAGACACTCCTCTCCCTTCATTTCTAAGAAAACTCGGCACTCCACAACTTAGCTCCCAAAGCCCCTCTCTACCTGGAACTTAAGACAAACACACCAATTAAGAAAATTCCACCAGTGTTATGTGCAATAAAGAAATGGAAGGGGGAGGCTGTGGGAAGAGGGGCTACTGCAGGCAGGCAGGAGGGTCACGGAGGACTCCTTTGAGGAGCTAGCATCTACGCTGAGGCTGATTTTTATGAAGGAACCAGGCAGCTAAAAGGGAAGGGCACTCCAGACAAACAACGAGCGCAGAGACCTAGGATGGGACAGGGTCGGGCATGTTCTAGGGGCTGGATGAAGGCCGGAGTGGATGGGGCCTTGGGAGTAACAGGAGGTGTGAGGTAGGGGGGTCCAAATCCCAGAAAGCCTTGAAAGCCAAGGAGAGGTGTCTGAGTCCAATTATAATTGTAATGGGAAGCCTGTGAGTTTTTAAGCAGATAGTGACATCATTTCATTTATGTTTTTAAAGAGGTGACCATGGCTGGTGTGTGGAGAAGGGATGGTAGAGGTGCAGGAGTGGAAAGCACAGGAGGCTATCCCACAGTCAATGGGAGAGAGGACAGAGGCTTGGGCTATGGCTGCAGCATTAATGGTAATGATCCTAGTTCCCCATTATAGCTACAGCCGGAACGACCATCTGCACTGGGGGCAGCGGCCCTCTTCTGAGCGTTCACTAAGTACCAGGCTCTCTTTTTAAAAATTTTTTTATTAAGGTATTATTGATATATACTCTTATGAAGGTTTCACATGAAAAAAAAATGTGGTTACTACTTCTACTGATATTATCAAGTCCACACCCATACCCCAATGCAGTCACTGTCCATCAGTGTAGTAAGATGCCACAGATTCACAGTTTGGCTTCTCTGTACTACACTGTCTTCCCCGTGACCCAACACACCATGTATACTAAACATAATACCCTTCAAACCCCTTCTCCTTCCCTCCCACCCACCTTTGTACACCCCTCTGCTTTGGTGACCACTAGTCCCTTCTTGGGAGTCTGTGAGTCTGCTGCTATTTTGTTCCTTCAATTTTGCTGCGTTATTACACTCCACAAATGAGGGAAATCATTTGGCATTTGTCTTTCTCCGCCTGGCTTATTTCACTGAGCATAATATCCTCCAGCTCCATCCATGTTGTTGCAAATGGTAGGATTTGTTTCTTTCTTAAGGCTGAATAGAATTCCATTGTGTATATGAACCACATCTTCTTTATCCATTCATCTACTGATGGACACTTAGGTTGCTTCCATATCTTGGCTACTGTAAATAGTGCTGCAATAAACATAGGGGTGCATATGCCTTTTTGAGTCTGAGAAGTTGTATTCTTTGGGTAAATTCCAAGGAATGGGATTCCCGGGTCAAATGGTATTTCTATTTTTAGGTTTTTGAGGAACTTCCATACTGCTTTCCACAATGGTTGAACTAGCTTACATTCCCACCAGCAGTGTAGGAGGATTCCCCTTTCTCCACATCCTCGCCAGCATTTGTTGTTATTTGTCTTTTCAATGCTGCCATCCTTACTGGTGTGAGGTGATATCTCATTGTGGTTTTAATTTGCATTTCCCTGATGATTAATGATGTGGAGCATCTTTTCATGTGTCTGTTGGCCATCTGAATATCTTCTTTGGAGAACTGTCTCTTCATATCCTCTGCCCATTTTTTAATTGGGTTATTTGCTTTTTGGGTGTTGAGGCGTGTGAGTTCTTTACATATTTTGGATGTTAACCCCTTGTCAGATACGTCATTTACAAATATATTCTCCCATACTGTAGAGGAGCCTTTTTGTTCTGTTGATGGTGTCCTTTGCCATACAGAAGATTTTTAGTTTGATGTAGTCCCATGTGTTCACTTTTTGCTTTTGTTTCCCTTGCTTGAGGAGATGCGTTCAGGAAGAAGTTGCTCCTGCTTATATTCAGGAGATTTTTGCCTATGTTGTCTTATTCTAAGAGTTTTATGGTTTCATGACTTAGATTCAGGTCTTTGATCCATTTCAAGTTTACTTTAGTGTATGGGGTTAAATAATAATTCCATTTCATTCTCTTGCATGTAGCTGTCCAGTTTTGCCAACACCAGACGTTGAAGAGGCTGTAATTTCCCCATTGTATGTCCATGGCTCCTTTATCATATATTAATTGACCATATATGGTTGGGCTTCTATCAGGGCTCTCCAGTCTGTTCCATTGGTGTATGGGTCTGTCCTTGTGCCAGTACCAAATTGTCTTGATTACTGTGGCTTTGTAGTAGAGCTTGTAGTTGGGGAGCGTAATCCCCCCAGCTTTATTCGTCCTTCTCAGGATTGCTTTGGCTATTCGGGGTCTTTTGTGGTTCCATGTGAATTTTAGAACGATTTGCTCTAGTTCATTGAAGAATGCTGTTGGTATTTTGATAGGGATTGCGTTGAATCTGTAGATTGCTTTAGGCAGGATGGCCATTCTGACAGTATTAATTCTTCCTATTCATGAGCATGGGATGTGTTTCCATTTATTGGTATTTCTTCTTTAATTTCTCTCATAAGTGTCTTGCAGTTTTCAGAGTATAGGTCTTTCACTTCCTTGGTTAGGTTTATTTCTAGGTATTTTATTCTTTTTGATGCAATTGTGGATGGAATTGTTTTCCTGATTTCTCTTTCTGCTAGTTCATCGTTAGTATGTATAGGAATGCCACAGATTTCTGCATATTAATTTTGTATCCTACAACTTTGCTGATTTCAGATATTAGATCTAGTAGTTTTGGAGTGGATTCTTTCAGGTTTTTTTTAATGTACAATATAATGTCATCTGCAAACAGGGACAGTTTAACTTCTTCCTTGCTAATCTGGATGCCTTTTATTTCTTTGTGTTGTCTGATTGCTGTGGTAGGACCTCCAGTATTATGTTGAAAAGAAGTGGGGAGAGTGGGCGTCCTTGTCTTGTTCCCAATCTTAAAGGAAAAACTTCCAACTTCTCACTGTTAGGTGTAATGTTGGCTGTGGGTTTGTCATATATGGCCTTTATTATGTTGAGGTACGTGCCCTTTATACCAGTTTTGTTGAGAGTTTTTATCATGAAAGGGTGTTGAATTTTGTCAAATGCTTTTTCAGCATCTATGGAGAGGATAATGTGGTTTTTGTCCTTCTTTTTGTTGATGTGGTGGACGATGATGATGGATTTTCGAATGTTGTACCATCCTTGCATCCCTGGAATAAATCCTACTTGATCATGATGGATGATCTTTTTGATATATTTTTAAATTCGGTTTGTCAATATCTTGTTGAGTATTTTTGCATCTATGTTCATCAGGGATATTGGTATGTCATTGTGGTGTCTTTGCCTGGTTTTGGTATTAGAGTGATGCTGGCTTCATAGAATGAGTTTGGGAGTATTCCCTCTTCTTCGACTCTTTGGAAAAGTTTAAGGAGGGTGGGTATTAGGTCTTCACTAAATGTTTGATAAAATTCAGGGGTAAAGCCATCTGGTCCAGGGATTTTGTTCTTAGGTAGTTTTTTGATTAATTGGTCTGTTCAGATTTTCTGTTTCTTTCTGCATCAGCCTTGGAAGGTTGTATTTTTCTAGTTTATCCAGTTTGTTAGCATATAATTTTTCATAGTATTCTCTAATAATTCTTTGTATTTCTGTGGTGTCTGTGGTGATTTATCCTTTCTCATTTCTGATTCAGTTATGCGTGTAGACTCTTTTTTTCTTGATAGGTCTGGCTAGGGGTTGATCCATTTTGTTTCTCAAAGAACCACCTCCTGCTTTCATTGATTTTTTCTATTGTTTTATTCTTCTAGATTTTATTTATTTCTGCTCTAATCTTTATTATGTCCCTCCTTCTACTGAGTTTGGGCCTCATTTGTTCTTCTTTTTCTAGTTTCATTAATTGTGAGTTTAGACTGTTCATATGGGATTGTTCCTCTTTCCTGAGGTAGGCTTGTATTGTAATATACTTTCCTCTTAGCACGGCCTTTGCTGCATCCCACAGATTTTATGGTGTTGAATTATTGTTGTCATTTGCCTCCATATATTGCTTGATCTCTGTTTTTATTTGGTCATTGATCCATTGGTTATTTAGGAACATGTTGTGAAGCCTCCATGTGTTCGTGGATTTTTCATTTTCTTTCCGTAATTTATTTCTAGTTTCATACCTTTGTGGTTTGAGAAACTGGTTGGTACAATTTACCGAAGCTCTTTTTGTGGCCTAGGATATGATCTTTTCTTGAAAATGTTCCATGTGCACTTGAGAAGAATGTGTATTCTGCTGCTTTTGGGTGTGGAGTTCTGTAGATGTCTGTTAGGTCCATCTGTTCTAACATGTTGTTCATTGTTTCTCTCTCCTTACTTATTTTCTGTCTGGTTGATCTGTCCTTCAGATTGAGTGGCGTGTTGAAGTCTCCTAGAATGAATGCATTGCATTCTATTTCCCCTTTTTATTCTGTATTTGTTTCACATATGTAGGTGATCCTGTTTTAGGTGCATAGATATTTATAATGGTTATATTTTCTTGTTGGATTGACCCCTTTATCATTATGTGATGTCCTTCTTTGTCTCTTGTGACTTTCTTTGTTTTGAAGTCTATTTTGTCTGATACAAGTACTGCAACTCCTGCTTTTTTCTATTAGTTGCATGAAATATCTTTTTCAATCCCTTCACTTTTAGCCTGTGTATGTCTTTCGGTTTAAAGTGAGTCTCTTGTAGGCAGCATATAGATGGGTCTTGTTTTTTTATCCATTCAGTGACTCTATGTCTTTTGATTGGTGCACTCAGACCATTTACATTTAGGGTGATTATCGATAGGTATGTACTTATTGGCATTGCAGGCTTTAGATTTGTGGTTACCAAAGGTTCAAGGGCAATTCCCTTAGTATCTAACAGTCCAATTTAACTTACTTTGTATACCATTACAAACAGAACGTAAAGGTTCTTCTTTTTTTTTTCCTCCTTTTTCTTCCTCCTCCATTCTTTGTATGTTATGAATCATATTCTGTACTCTTTGTCTTCCCTTGGGTGACATCTATTTAACCTTAGGAATACTTCCATCTATAGGAGTCCCTCCAAAATGCACTGTAGATGTGGTTTGTGGGAGGTAAATTCTCTCAGCTTTTGCTTATCTGTAAATTGTTTAATCCCTCCTTCAAATTTAAATGATAACCTTGCCGGGTAGGCTATTCTTGGTTCAAGTCCCTTCTGCTTCATTGCATTAAATATATATCATGCCACTCCCTTCTGGCCTGTAAGGTTTCTGTTGAGAAATCTGATGATAGCCTGATGGGTTTTCCTTTGTATGTGAACTTTTTTCTCTCTCTAACTGCTTTTAAAAGTCTGTCTTTATTCTTGATCTTTGCCATTTTAATTATTATATGTCTTGCTGTTGTCTTCCTTGGGTCCCTTGTGTTGGGAGATCTGTGCACCTCCATGGCTTGAGAGACTATCTCTTTCCCCAAACTGGGGAAGTTTTCAGCAATTACCTCCTCAATGACACTTTCTATCCCTTTTTCTCTCTCTTCTTCTTCTGGTACACCTATAATGCGAATATTGTTGCGTTTGGATTGGTCACACAGTTCTCTCAATATTCTTTCATTGTTAGAGATCCTTTTTTCTTTCTGTGCCTCAGCTTCTTTGTATTCCTCTTCTCTAATCTCTATTGCATTTACTGTCTGTTCTAGTACATCTAATCTGCTTTTAAATCCCCCCATTGTATGTTGCATTTCAGATATGGGATTTCTTAATGATTGAATCTCTATCTTAAATTTGTTCCTGAGGTCTTGAATATTTTTCTGTACCTTCATAAGCATGTTTACAATTTTTATTTTGAACTCTCAGCAAGATCGGTGAGTTCGGTTTCATTTGGCCCTTTTTCTTGGGTTTGTGAGATTTTGGTCTGAACCATGTTCTTTTGGCGTTTCATATTTCTGTGTAGTGCCCACTTGTGTGCAGAAACTCCAGTCTCTGGAGCTGCTCCGCCCATAGAGTGAGGTTGGGGGTCACAGAGGAGTGGAGCTGGTGCCTGGTGGCAGGAAAGATCTATTTTCTGATTCCCGTCTGTGGTACCTGTCTCCAGTGTCAGAGGCAGTGGGCCAAACACACATATGTAAGCCTCTGTGCTTTGTGTCTCTAGCTGTTGTAGGTGGGGCCTCTGTCTGGCTGGCCTGACGTCTGCGCAGTGAATGCCGGTTTGTGAGCAGGTGCCTGCAGGCCAGTAGGAAAGTTTGGCAGGCTGTGGGTCACAGTGGGGGGCCTTGGAGCTGAGTAGGCAGCCAGAGGGATGGAGCACCTGAAGCTCCCCAAAGTTCCCAACCAGCTGGGCAGCGCACGTCCAGGCAACCTTGTCCAGCTCGCCCTTCTCTTGCACAGCAAGCTCTGTGCAAAACCCACCTTCAGCAGCCCTCTGCTGCTAGGAAGTCTCTCAGACTGCCTGCCTTTCCTCTGACAGAGCGGCTGGGTGTGGATCCCGTCCTCCGGAAATGACCGGACTGTCAATTTCTCAAGCACTCTGCCTGTCCGAGCTCCCCAACATCCAAAGCACGACACACTATAGGATTCTGCTCACAAAGCAGTTCTCCAGGGTTAGGTGTTCAGCAGTCCCAGGCTTTCACCCCCTCCCTCACTCTGTTTCTCTTCCTTCAGCTGTTGAGCTGGGGTGGGGAAGGGCTTGGGTCCCGCCAGATTAAGGCTTTCCTATGTTACCCTGTTTCGTGAGGTCTGCTCTGTTTGTGAAGTCCATTTGCCGTCTGATTCAGCCTTCTTTCTTGTTGCTGTTTTAAGGTTAGTTGTATTAATTAACTATATATTTTTTGGAGGAGCTCTCCGTCACCTCTCATGCCACCATCTTGCAAGTCCCCTGGCTTCCATTCTTTGTATGTGATCTTATTTCTCTCTCTGGCTACTTTTAATAGTCTGTCCTTATCCTTGATCTTTGCCATTTTAATTACTATATGTCTTGGTGTTGTCTTCCTTGGGTCCCTTGTGTTGGGAGTTCTGTGCACCTCTATGGGCTGAGAGACTATCTCCTCCCCCAGATTTGGCAAGTTTTCAGCAACTCCCTCCTCAAAGACACTTTCTGTCCCTTTTCCTCTCTCTTCTTCTTCTGGTACCTCTATAAAGCGAATATTGTTCTGTTTGGATTGGTCACACATTTCTCTCAATATTCTTTCATTCTTAGAGATCCTTTTTTCCCTTTGTGCCTCAGCTTCTTTGTGTTCCTCTTCTCTAATTTCTATTTCATTTATCATCTCCTCCACCCTATCTAATCTGCTTTTAAAACTTTCCATTGTATGTTTAATTTCTGATACTGTGTTCCATAATGATTGGATCTCCGACCGGAATTCGTTCCTGAATTATTGAATATTTTTCTGTACAACCTTGAGCCTGTTAATGATTTTTATTTTGAAATCCCTTTCAGGCCGATTCATGAGGTCGATTTCATTTTAATCTTTCTCAGGGATTGTATTTATAATTTTACTTTGAGCCAGGTTCCTTTGGCATTTCATATTTGTATATGGCACCCTCTAGTGCCCAGAAGCTCTGCTATCCAGAGCTGCTCAGTCCCTAAAGCAGTGTTGGGGGTCACAGGGGAGCAGTATTAGTGCCTGTGGGGAGGAAAGAGCGGTTTCCTGCTTCCTGGCTGCTATGCCTGTCTCCACTGTCAGAACCAGTGGGCCGGCACACAGGTATAAGTCTCTGTGCTTTGCGTTTGTAGTTGCTGTAGACAGGCCAGGGTAGGGTTTGCCAGTTTGCGAGCCAGGTGGGGCTGGCCGGGAGAAAGGCTCAGTAGGCTGTGTATCATGGAGGGGTGTCCTTGGGGCTCTGTAGCCAGCCAAGGAGCTGGGGTCCTGAAGGTCATGAAAGTTCGCAACCTGCTGCGCAGAGTGAATCTGCACAATTTTGTCTACCTGTTGTTTCTCCTGAGCAGTAAGCTCTGTGCAATCCTTGCCCCTTTCGCAGCCCTCTTGCTGTTAGGAAGTCTCTCAGACTGCCCACCTTTCTTTTGTCCCAGAGCAGCCGGATACGGATCTCTGCTTTCCACAAGCAGCTGGAATCTCATTCTCTCCAGGTATTCTGCCTGTCTTAGTTTTCCAACTCCCTAATCACGAGAGTACCATGAAAACACCATGAAATGTAGGTTTGTGCTCTCAGATCAGATCTCTGGAGTTAGGTATTCAGCAGTCCCAGGCCTCCACTCCCTCCCCGCTCTGTTTCTCCTCCTCCCACAGGTGAACTGGCATGGGGGAGGGCTTGGGTCCCGCCGGGCCACGGCTTTGGTACGTTACCCTCTTCTGTGTTTTTTTTTTTCCTCCAAGTGTATGCAGTTTGGTGCAGTCCTCTTTCCTGTTGCTCTTTCAGGATTAGTTGTATTAATTATATTTTCATATTATCTGCAGTTTTAGGAGGAAGCCTCTGTCTCACCTCTCATGCCACCATCTTTAATCCTCTCCAGGCTCTCTTCTCAGCACCTTACACATATTAGCTGAGCTGGTACCACATTTCATGTGTGAACAAAACTATGACATTTGTAATATTTTAACTTCATTTAGGAGATGAGGAATTTGTGGAGGCTGAGCTAGGACTCAACCTGAGGCATCTGGGCACTCTACCTGGGATACTTTTGGAGAAACAGCTGACAGGACTTGATGACTGACTGGATGGAGGAAAACAGGAGTAATTTCTAAACGTATCTGAATATGTGGTGTTATCATTACCTAAAACGGAGAAAGATGGGAAGGAACAGGTCTGGGCAAGAATCACTAAGCTTTGCTTGTGTATTAGATACCTAGTTGGAGTTGTCGAAAGCAAATGGATGTTTGTAGATAAAGTGAAGATTCCTATGGACAGGATTCTCACCTGGCCCTGGATGGCTAGCTCACCACACATGTATGGCCAATATGTTGCTACTGACTCTATATAAAGAGCTCCACCCAGTACTCTGGGCAACATGGTGGCATGGCTATTGCACGGCTGCAGGAGGGCAGAGACTGAGATGCTTGCAGGGGCAGAGAGGCCCAGAGGCAGAGACCAGCTTGCTGCATGCTAGACTTACTTTGAGTGGACAGGATTCTAGTGATTAACCTGCCACTGTAGGAATAAAGTTGGGCATAAACGCTTCCACCCCAAGAATGTTCCACTGTCATTCCTTCAGTCTCATTGAATCCATAGTGAACTTGCTCAGGGCTGAAACCCATTAGGAAGAACATGCTGTAGTCTGGAGGTCAGGAGTGAGGGCAGAAACATTGAGACAACAAATTGAATGTCGGTTTACAGATGTATTTAAAGTAACAAAATGGAATAAGCTCACTTCAGATGATAAGAGGGAAATGGGTAAGAGAGGCAGCCGAGGACAGATCCCTGGGATAAGGCAACAGTCTGGTTGAGGAGGAGTAGCCACTCCTGAGGAAATCCAGTGACTATACGGACAGCTGGGGAACTGTCAAATCCTGCTGAGCGACTGAGATGAGATATGATAAGGTAAGAAATTTTCAGAGAACTGATTAGTAGAGTTGGCAAGATAGAGATTGCTAGTGCCTGGGAAGAGTCATTTCCCCAGTGACGTAGGAACCATTGCCTGACTGAGGTGGATTGAGGAGAAAACAGAAGGTGCAGAAATTGACTTTTATTCTGAAGACAATGTAGAAATGGGGCCAAAGATGGATGAGGTTTTTTGTTTAGTTGCTTTTTAATTATTATTAAGGGATGTTTATATGATAACCATCTAAAAGAGGCAGGAAATAATGATACAGCAGAGAGGGTGCCTCTAGGAGCTAAGTGCCTCTAGGGGTGGATCAGAGGAGTGGAGATGGGAAGCCCTGGGGTGGGGCATCTCTTTGTAATAGGAGGTGACGTAAAGCAAGGAACTGAGATATGGATGCAGGCTGCAGACAGATTTGATTATTTATTTAACTGCATCTGTATTTCCTCAATGAAATATGATCACACACAGGAAGGAGTAGAACTAACTCAAAAGCAAGCCAGTCCAGAGAGATCACTGGAACAGAATATACAGAAATAGATCCAAAAACATACTATAGTGTATAATAAAGGTGGCATTTCAAATGGAGGGGGTAAGGAAGCATGAGGAGAAATCCATAAATGGTACTGGGACAAATGGTAAGCCATTGGGAAAAACAAAGCTGGGTCCATTCTCCTCATACCGATACAAACTGAAGTGGATCATATTTAAGTGATAATATGAAATCACAAAAGCACCAGAAAAAAAAAACCTACAAAAGAAATCGCTTAATAATCTTAGAATGGGAAAGGCAGAAAGTACTACATAAAACTCAATCATAGAATAACTGATAAATTTTACCAATCAGAACAGTTCCTACATCTTCTATAAGCCAAGTAAAAAGATAAAGATAAAACTGAGGAAAATATTTGCAATTCATTTCAAAGATAAGAGATACTTTCCCTACATAAAAAGTTACTATAAATAAAAATCAACTATAGGAAAATGGGAAAAAATATGAATAGTCACAAAAAAGGAAATAAAAAACCAAACATGGCTCTAACATGCTCAACCTTGTTGATAAGAGAAATAAAAACAAAATTGTAATGGGTCACCATTGTTTTCTGATAATAGACAGAGTGATACTATGTCTGCAAAAATCAGCAAACTATAGTCCCCTGGGCCTGCTTTTTGAATGGCCTATGAGCTAACAATGGTTGTGAACAAAACCAACCCAAATGAAGAAGAATACGCAACAGAGAATGTATTAGGCCCACAAATAAAAAATGTTTACTTTCGGCCCTTTACAGAAAAAGTTTGTTGATCTCCAGTGTAGAGAAATAGGCACATGCATCCATTGCAGTGGAGATATAAATTGGATACATGGAATAATATGCAATCATAAAAACACAGGAGCTCTTTACCCATTGTTATGCAGGGAGCTCAAACATATTGCTAAAGTGAAAAAAAAAAGCTAAGGAACAGTGTATCCTGTATGCTATGAATTGCACAAAAATGTGAAAAAGGATTATTTAGGAATTGACATGTTTATATATTTGGAAGGGTCTAAAAAAATGGTAACAGAGGGTTGCCTGTGAGGAAGGAAACTGCTGGTGCAAAGAGGTGGGGATAGTGCATTTTGTGCATTTTGATTTTTTGTATTATGTGAACATATAACCTACTTTAAAAATAAAATCAAAATTAGTCATAAAATAAACCAATATTGTACACCTGTTTACTTCTTGCATTTACTTGGCTAAAGTGGAATTAACTACCTTCTTGGCATCTTAATACAAACTAGGAATTGGAGAAATGACCCAGGATTTTAACTAAAATATGACTTCTCCATTTATGCATGCATTTGTGTTTTCCTCCTTCAAGTAACAACATAGTGATCCTTGAATTTCAAATTCTGTGATTTGGTACCTCAATTATTTTCTACTTTTTATTGTTCAATTTTTAAAAAGTGATCTACTGGGATAATACTATAGGATCTATTTGGTAATGGGTAGGTTTCAAGTTTTCAACCTTACCATTTTTCTCTGCTTCATCCAGAAACTAGATACCTACACCACACTTACAATGTTAATTTAAATTATCAATTACCTGATTTTTCTTCCCCCTTCCCTCTGTCAACAAATACACCGAGTGCTACTTTATGTAAGGCACTGTTCTAGGTATCTGGGATATGGAATCAAATTCCACAAGCCTAGGTCCCTGCCCCATATGTTTAGTTAACAGGTACCCAACCTGTATAAGTTGCCTGTTGCTACTAACAAATTACCACAAACTTACAGTGGCTTAAAAACAACACATATATATTGTCTTACAGTTCTGGTTTCCAGAAATCCAAAATGAGTCTTAAGGGGCTAAAATCAAGGTGTCAGCAGGGTAGATTCCTTCTGGAAGTTCCAGGGGAGAATCTGTTCCTTGCTTTTCCCACTTCTTGGAGACTGGATTTCCTTGGTCCTTAGTCACATCACTACAATCTCTGCTTCTGTGGTCAGACTGCCTTTTCCTCTACAGAGTCAGAACTCCCTTTCCATCTCCCTCTTATAGGGATACTGGTGATTACGCACTTAATCTAGAGTAATCATCCCATTTCATGATACTTAATTACATCACACCTGCTAAGTCTCTTCTGCTATAGAAGGTAACATTGACAGATTCCAGGGATGAGGACATGGGTACCCTGGCACACACAGGAATGGGTCAAGGTGCTTCAGACCATAAAGTTCAATCCAAACTCTAAACTCTGTATTTTAAACTAACAAACGATCAATCTAGTTCTCCATCACTTAACAAGGAATACTCTACCAATAGGAAACACTCCCTGCCCACCAAAAACAAAAAAATCTAATGATCTTTGTTATTTCCAGAGTTCATTACCATCTTCTTCAGACTTTCTTAATAAAGACACGTATTAAGCTTTAGTCTAACAAAAATACTAGCTGGTAAAAGTTCTTATGAGAGATTGTTAATAAAGAGATTAAGTAAAGCATTCCCCTTCTTTCCAACCATTTAAAGAACAGGTATCACCCAGAGCATAGAGAAAGCTTCCAAATTCTTTTTACTAAGCTACCTTATTAACACAGACGCAAAGTCCTAAAGAAGCTAAAAGAAAGGTGGATTGACCTATTATGTGAATATGGCACAAAAATTCTAAATAAAAATGTTACCAGATATAATTCGGCACACTAAAAGAACAAACCAAAGTGACCGAGTGGGATTCAACCAGACATGCAGAAACGCAGACTGACTTTAGGAAGTCAATATAATTCTTCATATTAACAGATAAGAAAAATCACATGACTATTTCTATAGGATCTGGAACGGTATTTGATAAAATTCAAAGTCTACTGCTTATAAAAGCCGTTAATAAAGTAGAAGTTTGTTGGTATTGACTTAATACAGAAACTGGCAACCTTAAAACCAAAACCATAAAAATATCACCATCACTAATGATAAAATAAAAGCATTTCCATTAATATCAGGATTAAGGAAAGAACGCCCACAATCATCACTCTTTTTTAGCATTGTTCTAGTAGTAACTGACATCACAAAGACATATAAGGAGGCAAATGATAATTATTAACTGATAATATGATTTCATACCTAGGCCCAACTGAAAAATTGCTATAAGTAAAAGATTTCAAAGAGTAAATGGTTATATAATCAATGCATTATATAAAAAATATATTTCCTTTTGAATAACCAGTTAGAATATATAATGAAAGAAGGGGCCAAAGCTATTCAACAGGGAAACGACAGTCTTTGCAACTAATGACCCTGGAACAAATTACATAAACCTTCAGGAGAAAAGAGCCTCTACTTATTCCTAATGCTACACACAAAAATTAACCTCAGATGGATTATAGACTCAACTGTAAAACTGAGATATAACGTTTTCAGAAGAAAACAGGGAGGAAAATACCTTTGAGACTGTGAGGAAGGAAAAGACTTTTTAGAGAAGATACAGAAAATATGAGCTTCATAAGAGAAAAAGAAAAAATTGGACTTCATCAAAACTAAAAACCTCTACTCATCAAAAAAGATTGTTAAGAAAATTAAATGCCAAGTCACAGGGTGGGAGGAAATATTCACAATAATGCGAATGCATTACCTATTTGGAAATTAAATACGTAAAAGGTTTTCTTTTTTATATATATATTTTTTTATTAAGGTATTATTGATAAACACTCTTACAAAGGTTTCACATGAAAAAACAATATGTTTACTACATTTACCCATATTCACAAGTCCCCACCCATACCCCAGTGCAGTCACTGTCCATCAGTGTAGTAAGATGCCACAGATTCACTGTTTGCCTTTTCTGTGCTACACTGTTTTCCCCATGATCCGCCACACCACATGTACTAAACATAATACCCCACAATCCCTTCTCCCACCCTCCCCACCCGCCCTCTCACACCCCTCCCCTTTGGTAACACTAGTTCCTTCTTGGAGTCTCTGAGTCTGCTGCTATTTTGTTCCTTCAGTTTTGCTGCGTTGTTATACTCCACAGATGAGGGAAATCATTTGGCATTTGTCTTTTTCCACCTGGCTTATTTCACTGAGCATAATATCCTCCAGCTCCATCCATGTTGTTGCAAATGGAAGGATTTGTTTCCTTCTTATGGCTGAATAGTATTCCATTGTGTATATGTACCACCTCTTCTTTATCCATTCATCTACTGATGGACACTAAGGTTGCTTCCATATCTTGGCTATTGTAAAAAGTGCTGCAATAAACATAGGGGTGGATATGCCTTTTTGAATCTGAGAAGTTGTATTCTTTGGGTAGATTCCAAGGAGTGGGATTCCCAGGTCAAATGGTATTTGTATTTTTCGTTTTTTGAGGAACCTCCATATTGCTTTCCACAATGGTTGAACTAATTCTCACCAGCCATGTAGGAAGGTTCCCCTTTCTCCGCATCCTCGCCAGCATTTGTTGTTCTTAGTCTTTTGGATGCTGGCCATTCTTACTGGTGTGAGGTGATATCTCATTGTGGTTTTAATTTGCATTTCCCTGACGATTAGTGATGTGGAGCATCCTTTCATTTGTCTGTTGGTCATCTGAATTTCTTCTTTGAAGAACTGCCTGTTCATATCCTCTGCCCATTTTTTAATTGGGTTATTTGCTTTTTGGGTGTTGAGGCATGTAAGTTCTTTATATATTTTGGATGTTAAGCCCCTGTCGGATATGTTATTTACAAATATATTCTCCCGTACTGTAGGATACCTTTTTGTTCTGTTGATGGTGTCCTTTGCTGTACAGAAAGTTTTTAGTTTGATGTAATCCCATGAGTTCATTTTTGCTTTTGTTTTCCTTGGTTGAGGACATGTGTTCAGGAAGAAGTTGCTCCTGCTTATATTCAGGAGATTTTTGCCTATGTTGTCTTCTAAGAGTTTTATGGTTTCATGACTTACATTCAGGTCCTTCATCCATTTTGAGTTTACTTTTGTGTATGGGGTTAAACAATAATCCAGTTTCATTCCGTAAAAGGTTACTTTCTGAATTTACTGGCTGCAAAACTGGGTGAAGAAATAATACTCAAAACTTGGATGCTTAAGAAATCTAATAAAAAATGGTAATTTATGTAATTCCTATCTGGTTTAGATTCTACTGAGTAAGAGCTATAAAGGGAAACTGTTAGAGTTCCAATTACTGATGTGTTTGTGAAATTGCTGTTGTCTACAAAAGCTTTGCAAATTTAAAAAATGCAACCAGAAAAAAAATTTTTAATTAATCATGCCTGAATGATCCAGCTAAAACTTACTCAACTGAGTAAGACTTGTAGCAAACCACATATTAGAAGAAATATTGACAAACAGTTTAATCATGAACAGTCATGGCTTTCTGGTAGAGGCATGGAGTGGGTGTGGCCTGTGGGCTGGGATGAGCTGCACTCATGGTGGAGGCAGGAGAGCCAAGCCAGAGCCAGGCCCAGGACAGTGGCAGTGTTGGGCTGATCACTGCTGCTGCAGGGTTTGCAGGCTGTTTGGTTTTTTAAAGCCATGAGGCACATGGAGCCTCGAGTAAAACAAGTTTTTCAAAGTCTGCCAAAATCTGCCTTCAGTGCAGCTCTTACAAAGGTGGATTTGAACCCAAAATGACAAAACAGGAAGCAGTGTAAATAACTGGTATAAGCCATACAGGCAATAAAGGAAAAATAAGAGATGCTCATCGACAATTATGCTTTTAAATCATCCAGACAAGGAGGCTCTCTTTATATAGAAGCCAAAATCAATGAAGCTAAATATTTAATAGAAGGTCAAGCTAAAAAAAGAAGTAAATACATGACAGATTTTAAGTTCTTACTAGTTTACATAATAAATGCCTCAAAGCTACACATTTTTTATATGTTTACCACAAGGGAAATCAAAGCCTTGGTATAAGATTCTTATAAATCAGAGTATAGAATATTCAGAGATTAATATTCTAATTATGGATAAATACATATCATCTGAATAGACAAAAAAAAGGTAAAGTCATTAGCAAATGAAATATTTTTAAAGAATCTAAGTATAGACTCTGGTTTACATGAACACATCTGTTAAATCCCATTTTTTATTATAATATTGTTGATATGCAATATTATATTGGTTTCAGGTATACAACCTAGTGATTCAACAATTATATATACTACTAAATGCTCACCATGATAGGTGTAGTTATCATGTTAACAAAGATATTATCGTATTATTGACTATATTTCCTAGGCTATACTTTGATCCCTATGATTAATTTATAATCCTAGGAAGTTTGAACCTCTTGATCCCTTTCATCTATTTGCCCATCCCCCCATCCCTGTGGTCCTATGGCAACTACCAGTCTGTTCGATGCTAGACTGTTTTATTTTTTAGATTTCAAATATCAGTGAAACCACATGGTATTTTCTTTCTCTGTCTGCCTTATTTCACTTAGAATAACACCCTCTAGGTCCATCCAGGCTGTCACAAAGGGCAAGATTTCACTCTTTATTATGGCTTAGTAACATTCCTTTGTATATATGTTACCACATCTTCTTTATTCATTCATCTACTGATGACACTTTGGTTGCTTCCACATCATGGCTATTGTGAATAACGCTGTGATAAAAATAGGAGTGCATGTATCTTTTCAAATTAGTGATTTTGTTTTCTTCAACCCAGAAGTGGATTACTGGGTCATAAGGTATTTCTGTTTTTGATTAACTTTAGAAATTTTTAAAGAACTCTCCATACTGTTTTCCATACTGGCTGCACCAATTTATATTCCCCCAAACAGGGCAGTAGGGTTCCCTTTTCTCCACACCCTCACCAACACTTGTATCTTGTTCTTTTGATACTAGCCATTCTGACTGGTGTGAGGTGACATCTCACTGTGGTCTTGATTTACACTGCCCTGATCATTGGCGATGTTGATCACCTTTTCATGTGTCTGTTGGCCAGCTGTAGGTGTTCTTTGGAAAAACATCTGTTCAGTTCCTCTGCCCATTTTTTAGTCAGATTATTTTTCTTGGTATTGAGTTGCATGAGTTCTTTATTTTGGGTATTAGCTCCTTGTGGGATAGTTCACTTGCAAACATATTCTCCAATCCAATTGCCTTTTCATTTGTAGACAGTATCCTCTGCCGAAGCTTTTAGTTTGATGCTGTCCCACTTGTTTATTTTTGCTTTTGTTTCCCTTGCCTGGGGAGACATATTCAGAAAAAAATTACTAATGCCAATGTTCAAGAGTGTATTGCCTGTTTTCTAGGAGTTTTATGGTTCCAGTTCTTGCACTTAGGTCTTTAATTCATTTGGAGTTAATTTTTGTGTATGGTGTAAGACAATGATCCAGTTTCATTCTTCTGCATGTAGCTGGTCCGCTTTCCCAACACTATTTATTGAAGGGGTTGTCTTTTCCCCAATCCCACTTTTTAATGCATGTTTCACTAGTTAAGTTAGTTCTCTCTTTGAATAGTGACTTCTCTGATCTTTTGGTTTGTTTTTGGATTTCCTTTGTTTCTTTTTCCTATGCCTGTATCCTGACTCAAGAATATTTTTTGAGTCAGTACTGTGCTAGGCATTGGAAGGGGGTGATAAGTGGTTACACAGATGAGCAAATCAGTATATCTGATTTGAAGGAATTCATATAATCGAGTACAGAGATGGAGGGGAGAGGATTATTAAGTTGTAACAAATTATTAAGTTATAATACAAGTGTGCTTTCTGCATCCTTTTCTACTTAAGTCACACATGCTTTTCTATTTTGTTTTGTTGACTTCACAGCTGCAATTTTTAATGGCTAATATATCATCTTGTAGATGGCAAAGTAGTTTACTTGCCAAATCCCCTAAGACATATAGCTGTTTAGATTATTCAGTATAATAATGGATGAATCATCTATTTCTACATTTAAAATACTTTCCATGAGGTAGATGCTAAGATGACATGGAAATGAGTGGATTTACTGGGCATGTTGTCCAACTGCCTTTCAAAAAGTGCTGCATGATTGTTCAGAACATTTTTATCAGCAATGGGATTTCTCTTTAAAAATTTGATCATATCTGGGGAAAAAGATCTCATTTTTATTTCTAACTACATCTTTTGACTACATGAAGAGGGTGAACATTTTACCATGTATTCATTTTGTGAACTAATTCATATCCTTTACTAATCTGGCAATATCATCTTTTATTGTATTTTATATAACTTATGCCGCCACTGGCCAGGTTTTCTTTCCTCTTGCTTTCCATAGATTCCCTCTGTTGTTGGGGACATGGGCTTCCCTCAACAGATAAGGAGAGGTAACAGACTTTATGTTCACTAGTATTTTGATGGACATGTTTCACTTCAGGGGTCATGGGGCAAGGAGCAGGCTGAAGGGCTGGATCATTCTTCAAATATCAAACACAGAAAATTTACCTTGGGTCACTAACACCTTCACTAGAACTCCCAGTCCTCCTCAGGCTGAGAGTTTAAAAAGAAAAAAATTTTGAAAGTAGAGACCCAAAATTAGCAAGGGAACCAATGTCCTTGCAGTCTCTACATAGGTCATATGTATAGGTTGGATATTCAGATAGCTCTTGATATATACTCCTTTAATTAAGAACATGTCCTATCATCTCTACTGCTCTGTCCCTGCTGACTCAAGCTTAAAGTCTCTTCATGACACAACGGGAAAGAAGAGATTCCTCTTGCAACCTTTCCTCAAGGGTATGCTGCATTGGGGCTTCCTCCACTCTGGCTCATCCATCAACGCCATCTGTTTTCTGTCTCCCGGAACCTGGAAAGTCTCTGCTTTGCTGATGGTCACTCCATCTGTCCCCATTCTCAGTGCTGTTAGGAATTTACAAATTTCTGTTTGTAAATATAATATTTTCATAGGGAGTTTGGGATACAAGGAATCAGTCTATTGGCTTACCGTAAACTTGAGTCCTGAGTTAACTTGTCTTGGAATCCCAAAATATTTCAAATTCACAAACTATCAAAATCTCAATTAGTCTGTGTTTTAAAGAATACAATTATTCAGTACCTATTTTAAGAATGAATCATTTTCCTGAAAGGAATGATCAAAGAATCACAAATGAAGAAAAGCGTTACGATGAGGCTATATCTAGCATAGAGAAGAGAGGGAAGGAGGTCCATGGGGGAAAGGAGAGCTGGTAGTCTTCTCTGCAACAGGGGAGGGTTGAAACGATTTTTTTTTAAAAGTTTTCTTTACAGCATTGGGACAGGTTAGCTAAAACTAAAAATTTATATGGGACATATTGATCAGTCATGCTCTGCAAATTTTGTACCAAAACTAATATATTATAAACCGGGAACTTAAAGATTAACACTACAGAAACAAAGAAAAATTCCCTCTGCACCAACTAACCATTACTACAGCTCTTTACAGACCACCTGCTGAGTTTCTAACTTTGTGGAATTGTGGTTGAATACCTAGTTCTTTTTTAAGAAGTAACAGCCAATCAAAAAAAACAGAAAGGAAGAAAATATAAACTAGTAACCTCTGAAATTCTGACTTGCTATGTATGGCACTGCGCATGCAATGTAGTCAGGTTAACCTCTCGGTATGTACTCTACGATGCTTAGGGTACGAGGATGCCACAGCAAATATACCCGTTAATGAAAAACTCCCTCTGACAATGAATGTAAGTGATATACTCTCTGAACTAGTATTAAACGACAACTTGAGTATTATCAGTTAGATTCTCCATCGCAATTCGCTTAGCACAGGCCCATTTCTGGGGCTATGCTGAATGCTGCTGAGCAGTCCTGATCGTAGTGCTGCTCACCCCGCCCCTGACACACACTCACACACCCACACACATGCAGGGGCTCCTCCTTCCCTCCACAATCTTTCATGATTCTAAAAGGAACATGTGTTCATCATATATATGCTGGACAGTGAAGAGTGGGAAGTCATCTGTGTGGTCCTATTATCCAGCGTTAGTATTTTTTAATTTTTATCTTTTTCTAGGACTGTTTTATACAAAGCATTCAACCAGTTACACATTTCAAGAAGCTGGGAGATAAACTCCAAGGAAAGCATGGAAAAGGAAAATAAAAGAAAGGAGACCGAAAGAAAGAAAGAAAAGTACCTGGAGATAAGACTAGAGGAAAAATAGTATTTTCATTTATTGTTTATGTCAGACACTTTTCCAACTACTTGATTATTTCACAAAACCCTCAAATGATATTTATTTTTCACATTTTACAGGTAAGAAACTTGAGCCATATAGGGCTTTAAAAAGGTGCCCAAAGTCACACTGCTGGTGTGGAGTCAGGATCTTTAAAAATGCAGATCCTAGGCATTTACCACCTAAACTTTACCACCGCATGGCAGGAATCTTACTATAAGAGAAAGACAGTTTTAGAGGTAAATGCTCGTAGACATAAAAAGATCATTGTCATGGGTAGCACAGGATAGCTACCAAATCATTTTATGTGGTAATAAAAGTCAGTGGTACCAAAAAAGCAATAATCATACCAAAAATAAAGCCATATTACAATTTCATTTATGAACAGAAATTTCACAAAGCACAAACACCTGTTTTTACCTCTTCGTAAAAGAATAATCATTACAGTTAAATGTATTTTATCTCAGACATACAATAATAGCTTAGTATTAAGAATGCTGTAACATAATCACATCAGTAGGTCAAATGAGAAAAGTCATATAATCAACACAAAAGAAAGGCATTAGACAAAAATTCAATATATCCTTCCTGACGGAAATTTTTCTGAGTTAAATACTGGAAGCTGCCTGTTTTTAGTATAAATATGTATTCTAATTAAATGCTTCACAAACTTGAGAGTCACTTTTATGTAGGAACCACACTAAAATTCTCTATATTTAAAAAAAGCATATATGCCACTAAAGCAAGCATATTTCACTTTTAAGTACTGTAAATTGGAAAGAACATGACAGTGGGAGGTAGGAAAAAAGTTCAGAATTCCCTTTTCTGGGTTTTAGTATTTTTGTGTACATTGCCAATGGATTAAGAGAAAAATTTTGCTCATAACTCTGGGCTTACCAAGAACCCATTCACCCAGAGATTTCAAAACACTGTTTATAATAAGAGCACAACATACAAATTACCACCAGTGAAGGGACACAGATACTGTTCAGGAAACTCCCTCCATTTCTCTTGGCTATGCTAAAATTATAAATCACACAGGTAAGCTGCATTGTGAATCAAGTGAGTTAAGTTAATGCTGAACTGTGGCCTGGTTACGACTGTTCTCTTTTTCATGAAAACTCAAAAGTGTATTTGAAAAGTGCAAAATCCCATTTAAATTGTATAAAAGATAATGTGAATTTATACCCTGGGGGGTAAAAAGTCTTGGAAATTCTATGAAAATCATGAAAACACCTTTTAGCACCCAAATTTCCTTCCCAAGATTGAGTACCGATAAATCTTAATTTGAAATCTGATGGTATCTTGAAGTTCAAAATGGTAGTGATTTGTGGAGTCATAAAACTAAAATTTCAGTTCACAACCAGACAGTGAAAAGCACACAGGTCTGTATGATAGAACTTCTACATTAAAAGAAAAACATCCTGAAGGGCAGATTCTCTCACAGGTGTTTTTAAGCAGAAGTGTAAATTAGAATCATCGATGGAGCTTTTTAAACATGAATTTACCTAGAACCCACGCATTAATATCCTAATTCATGAGCTAGGATGGGGACAGTATACACACACGTGTATGCATACATATTTAAAAGGTGTCTAATTTTAATTTGCACCTATTAAGAACCATCATTGTATAGCTATAAAGTTGAACCATATGAAATTGCCAATGTGAGATTTTTTCAACATACAAAACAATTTCATGGTTTATTTAATAGAAGGATTAAAGGGATTAAAAACAGCTAACATTTTCTGAACATACTACTTTGTACCAGGTGCTAAGTTCTTTATACCTATTGTTGAGGGTTTTATAACACTAGGGCAAGTGGTGGACAGAAGTATATCTAGACTTTGTATGGGGAGACGAGGGGGACAGAGAGGCAGTTGAGAAAGATGAGCTGAGTCAGGGATGATGCCACAGAGCAAATATTGTTATGTTTGAGATAAGAACCACGGGGATTATAGATGGGGTGATGGAGGCTGGAAAAGAGACCAGAGAACAGTAATTTAAAACAAGTCCCACAGAGAGATTCAAGATGGCGGCATGAGAGGTGAGATGGAGAGCTCCTCCTAAACCACAAACAGTACAAAAATATAGTTAATAAATACAACTAACCTTCAGACAGCAACAAGAAAGAAGGCTGAACCAGACTGCATACAGACCTAACGAACAGAGCAGACCTCAAGAAACAGGGTAACGTAAGAAAGCCTTAATCCAGCGGGACCCAAGCCTTTCCCCCATCCCAGCTCAGGTGGGAGGAAGAGAAATGGATGGGGTAGAAGACTAGGACTGCTGGACACCTAGCCCTGGAGATCTGCTTTGTGAGCGGAATCCTATAGTGTGTGGTGCTCTGGACGTTGGGGAGCTCGGACAGGCGGAGTGCTTGACCAACTGACATTCCGGCCGTTTGTGGAGGAGGGGATCCACACCTGGCCGCTCTGTGTCAGAAAAAAAGGCAGGGAATCTGAGAGGCCTCCTAGCAGGGAGAGGGCTGCTGAGGGGGTGGGGTTTGCACTGAGCTTGCTGTGCTGGAGAAGGGAGAGCAAGACAAGGCTGTCTGGGCATATTCTGCCCAGCTGGTTGGGAACTTTGAGGCGCTTCAGGTGCTCCATTCCCCTGGCTGCCTACTCAGCTCCGAGGCCCCCCACTGTGACATACAGCGTGCCGGGCGTTCCTACTGGTCTGCAGGCACCTGCTTGCAAATCCGCAGTCACTGCGCAGTTATCAGGCCAGCCATAAGGAGGCCCCGCCTACAACAGCTAGAGAGAGATGTAAAGCACAGAAGATTACCCGTGTGTGCTTGGCCCACTGCCTCTGACACTGGAGACAGGCACCTTAGACGGAAAGCAGGAAACAGATCTTTCCTCCCCCCAGACACTAGCTCCGCTCCCCTAGGTCCCCCAACCTCACTGTAGGGGCTGAGCAGCTCCAGAGATTGGAGTTTCTGCACACTAGTGGGCACCACACACAAATATGAAATATCAAATGAACATGGTTCAGACCAAAATCTCAAAAATCCCAGAAAGAGGGTCAAATGAAACCAAACTCACAAATCCTCCAGAAAAAAAGTTCAAAATAAAAATTAGAAACATGCTTATGGAGGTACAGAAAAATATTCAAGACCTCAGGAAGGAATTTAAGATGGAGATTCAATCATTAAGAAATTCCATATCTGAAATGCAACATACAATGGAGGGATTTAAAAGCAGATTAGATGTAATACAAGAGATGATAAATGGAATAGAAATTAGAGAAGAGGAATACAAAGAAGCTGATGCACAGAAAGAAAAAAGGATCTCTAACAATGAAAGAATATTGAGAGAACTGTGTGACCTATACAAATGGAACAATATTTGCATTATAGGGGTACCAGAAGAAGAAGAGAGAGAAAAAGGGATAGAAAGTCTCTTTGAGGAGGTAATTGCTGAAAACTTCCCCAATCTGGGGGAGGAGATAGTCTCTCAAGCCATGGAGGTGCACAGATCTCCCAACACAAGGGACCCAAGGAAGACAACATTGAGACATATAATAATTAAAATGGCAAAGATCAAGGATGAAGACAGACTTTTAAAAGCAGCTAGAGAGAGAAAAAACATCACATACAAAGGAAAACCCATCAGGCTATCATCAGACTTCTCAACAGAAACCTTACAGGCCAGAAGGGAGTGGCATGATATATTTAATGCAATGAAGCAGAAGAGCCGTGAACCAAGAATACTCTACCCGGCAAGGTTTATCATTTAAATTTGAAGGAGGGATTAAACAATTTACAGATAAGCAAAAGCTGAGAGAATTTACCTCCCACAAACCACATCTACAGTGTATTTTGGAGGGACTCCTATAGATGGAAGTATTCCTAAGGTTAAATAGATGTCACCCAAGGGAAGACAAAGAGTACAGAATATGATTCCTAACATACAAAGAATTGAGGAGGAAGAAAAAGGAGGGGAAAAAAAAGAAGAGTTTGTAATAGTATACGAAATAAGTCAAATTAGACTGTTAGATAGTAAGGGAATTGCCCTTGAACCTCTGGTACCCACAAATTTAAGTCTGCAATGGCAAAAAGTACATACCTATCCATAATCACCCTAAAAGTAAAAGGTCTCAATGCACCAATCAAAAGACATAGAGTTACTGATTGGATAAAAAAGCAAGACACATCTATATGCTGCCTACAAGAGACTCACTTTAAACCCAAAGACATACACAGACTGAAAGTAAAGGGATGGAAAAAGATATTTCATGCAACTAATAGTAAGAAAAAAGCAGGAGTTGCAGTACTTGTATCAGACAAAATAGACTTCAAAACAAAGAAAGTCACAAGAGACAAAGAAGGACATTACATAATGATAAAAGGGTCAGTCCAACAAGAGGATATAACTATTATAAATACTATGCACCCAACACAGGATCACCTACATATGTGAAACAAATACTAACAGAATTAAAGGGCGAAATAGAATGTAATGCATTCATTTTAGGAGACTTCAACACACCACTCACTCCAAAGGACAGATCAACTAGACAGAAAATAAAGAGACAGAGGCACTGAACAACATATTAGAACAGATGGACCTAATAGACATCTACAGAACACTCCATCCAAAAGCGACAGAATCCACATTCTTCTCAAGTGCACATAGAACATTTTCAAGAATAGATCATATATTAGGCCACAAAAAGAACCTCAGTAAATTAAAAAACATTGAAATTGTACCAACCAGCTTCTCAGATCACAAAGGTACGAAACTAGAAATAAATTACACAAAGAAAACAAAAAAGCCCACAAACACATGGAGGCTTAATAACATGCCCCTAAATAATCAATGGATCAATGACCAAATAAAAACAGAGATAAGCAATATATGGAGACAAATGACAACAATAATTCAATACCACAAAATCTGTGGGATGCAGTGAAAGCCATGCTAAGAGGGAAATACATCGCAATACAGGCCTACCTCAGGAAAGAAGAACAATCCCAAATGAAGAGTCTAAACTCACAATTAATGAAACTAGAAAAGGAAGAACAGATATTTCATGCAAAGTCAATACAAGGAGGGACATAATAAAGGTTAAAGCAGAAATAAATAAATGAAACTGAGAAGAATAAAACAATGGAAAGAATCAATGAAAGCAGGAGCTGGTTCTTTGAGAAAATAAATAAAAGAGAAATTAAAGAGGACACTAATAAATGGAAATTAATCCCATGCTCTTCGGTTGGAAGAATTAATATTGTCAAAATGGCAATCCTGCCTAAAGCAATCTAAAGATTCAATGCAATTCCTATCAAATTACCAACAGCCTTCTTCAATGAACTAGAGCAAATAATTCTAAAATTCATATGGAACCACAAAATACCCTGAAAAGCCAAAGCAATCCTGAGAAGGAAGAATAAAGCAGAGGGATTATACTCCCTGACTTCAAGCTCTACTACAAAGCTACAGTAATCAAGACAATTTGGTACTGGCACAAGATCAGACCCATAGACCAGTGGAACAGACTAGAGAGCCCAGATATAAATCCAAACATATATGGTCAATTAATATACAATAAATGATCCATGGATATACAATGGGGAAATGACAGCCTCTTCAGCAGCTGTTGTTGGCAAAACTGGACAGCTACATGTAAGAGAATGAAACTGGATTACTGTCTAACCCCATATACCAAAGTAAACTCAAAATGGATCAAAGACCTGAATATAAGTCATGAAACCATAAAATTCTTAGAAAAAAATATAGGCAAAAATCTCTTCGATATAAACATGAGCAACTTCTTCATGTACATGTCTCCCTGGGCAAGGGAAACAAAAGCAAAAATGAACGAATGGGACTATATCAAACTAAAAAGCTTCTGCACAGGAAGGCATACTATCAGTAGAACAAAAAGACTTCCTACAGTATGGGAGAATATATTCATAAATGACATATCCAACAAGGGCTCACGCACCTCAACAAACAAAAAGCAAATAAGCCAATTAAAAAATGGGCAGAGAACCTGAACAGACACTTCTCCAAAGAAGAAAATCGGATGGCTAACAGGCACATGAAAAGATGCTCCACATAACTAGTCATCAGAGAAATGCAAATTAAAACCACAATGAGATATCACCTTCCACCAGTAAGGATGGCCGCCATCCAAAAGATAAACAACAACAAATGTTGGCGAGGATGTGGGGAAAGGGGAACCCTCCTACACTGCTGGTGGGAATGTAAATTAGTACAACCATTGTGGAAAGCAGTATGGAGGTTCCTCAAAAAACTCAAAATAGAAATACTATTTGACCCAGGAATCCCACTCCTAGTAATTTACCCTAAGAATGCAGCAGCCCAGTTTGAAAAAGACATATGCACCCCTATGTTTATCGCAGCATTATTTACAGTAGCCGAGAAATAGAAGCAACCTAAGTGTCCCTCAGTAGATGAATGGATAAAGAAGATGTGGTACATATACACAATGGAATACTATTCAGCCATAAGAAGGAAACAAATCCTGCCATCTGCAACAACATGGATGGAGCTGGAGGGTATTATGCTCAGTGAAATAAGCCAGGCAGAGAAAGACAAGTGCTAAATGATTTCACTCATCGGTGGAGTATAAGAACAAAGAAAAATCTGAAGAAACACAACTGCAGCAGACTCACAGAACCCAAGAATGGACTAATAGTTACCCAAGGGAAAGGGACTGGGGAAGATGGGTGGGAAGGGAGGGATAAGGGGGAAAAAGGGCTATTATAATTAGCACATATAATGTAGCGGTGTGGGGGTGGGGTGGGGGAATATGGTGAAGGCAGTATAACACAGAGAAGACAAGTAGTGATTGTATAATATCCTTCTATGCTGATGGACAGTGACTGCAATGGGGTATATGGTGGGGACTTGATAACAGGGGGAGTCTAGTAACCATAATGTTGCTCATGTAATTGTATATTAATAATAGCAAAAATATATATATAAGGTTGCAGAATAAAGAAGAGGTCAAGTCTTAAAAAAAAAAACAAGTCCCACAGCTAGCAACTGTCTACACGGTCATGGAAGGGACAATCCTCCTCAGTCATTTCCAACATGTCCAATAGCAAGAATACAGACTAGCATGCATGTCCTAGTAGTCTTAGTGAGAGAGAAGGCAGAGGAGGGAGAAGAGAGCCAGCAAGAGAGGGCCCTCTATTTAAGGTCTTTACTGGGTACAGCCACGGTTCATCAGGAATGGTCAGGAATCACCGGCTGGGCAGCAGGCATGCACAGCTAAACCTCCAATCTTTTCAAACTGTACCACTAAAAGCCAATGACACATTTAGAATTAAAACATTAAGCACGTGCACCTAAATTCAAATCAGTAGTCAGAAGTAAAGTTGTTATATCTCATTATCCTTTAAAGCTTACAGGCTTCTACTAATATAGAGGACCATTTGATGGTCAGAGACTCAACATCTGGAAACCCAGGCCTCCCAGAAAGGAAGGGTCCCTGGGGACCTCATCCAGTACAATACCCTTCAGTATAAGTCTGTGCCTTCTAATTTCACAGGTGGTATGATTTTAACAAGTTATTTTCATTTTTACCTAAAAGCTTCACTGCAGGATGTTTCTTAAATCAAGTAAATATAATGCAACTGAAGGACCACAGAAGGAAGTCTTAAAACAATCCAATCCTTTCATGTTTTACATGAGGAAATAAGGGCTCTAGAAGGGGCAAGTCACTTGCAAGAAATTCCACAGAAGGTTGTGGCATTGTTGAAACTGCAACTGCCCCAGGACAGTATGATCGGGCAGAATCTATTTATCTGTGGTAGTACAGTTACTTCAGATGTGTACTCAAAAATGATTTTTGAAGCCAATATCCCTTACCCTCATTCTTTTGCTCTATCCCCAAATCTGGGGTTTAGTTCAAGGGATAAGCGGAGTTTGTTTTACTGAGTAAGTGGTACCCACTTACAGGCTTCTACATTCATCCACTGAGTTTAACCACATTCAGGATTGAGTTTAACCTCCTGAGGGACTGCTTCAGTGTGATCTAGGAGTTTCATGATATGCCAGGTGTTCAAAACCATGGTTACACAGTGACAGGTGCTATGTGAAGACAAATAGACTTGTTACAATAGACTCTCCAACAACAAAGCATTCTGGTTGTGGATAATTGGCTGCTGCTCGTAAATCGACTTTTTTTCCTTTCTGGTTCTTGCTGTCATCGGGAATCAGTAGTGCCCTACAGAGAATCATAACTAAACCTGCTTGGTGAACCTTGACTGTAAAGGTTTAAAATAAAGAGAAGTAACATATTAAAGCTCTTACATGCTATTTTAGAAGATTTCACACTGAGAAATGGCAATCATGAACAGAAGAAGCCTGTATTTGTTGAATTCCAGCAGACTAAATTCTTAGGTTTAAATATAGCTGTCTAAACTTCAGTTGAGAGGATGTGACTAGAATGTACAAGGCAGGCATGGGAACAAATTTAAGATCAGAATAGGAATTTTACCCAGTTACCCCATAAAACTATATAACACACCAAAGGGACTGATACAAAGTCACTTATTTTTGTTTATTTTTTATTGAAGTATTGTTGATATACACTATTATATTGGTTTCAAGTATACGACACAATGGTTCAACAGTTACCCATATTATTATTAAATCCTCATCCCCACTTGTGCAGTCACCATCTGTCAACATACGAAATGTTGCAGAATCATTGGCTATATTCTCCATGCTGTACTACTATCCATGTGATCAACTTATATTATGATTGAGAACTTTTGTGCCCCTTTATCCCCCTCACCCTCCCTCTACTCACCCCAACCCCTCCCCCATGGTAACCACTAGTTACTTCTTAGTGTCTATGAGTCTACTGTTATTTTGTTCGTTTTGTTTTGTTTTACAAAGTCATTTGTTATTAATATTGCCTACCTTTTTATGTGAGTACAACCTATCCAATAAAAAGTGAAATTAGTTTGACATGACTTTCCTAATATTCTTCAAAGACTCCATGCTGCCCTCAGGTTAAAATCTAAATTCCATAGTACTGTTTCCTTATATTCCCTGCCTCTGATCATTTCCTTTTTTACTCTTCTCCCCTTAAACCTTGTATACCTTGATCCTGATGCATTTTTCAATTTCTGCTAATGAAATATGTGTGGACGATTTGGAGGAAGTATGGGTTAAACAGTAACAAGTAGATTTGTAGATAGTTGAGCAATGGTACCAAGGAAGGTTAAAGGCCCTGCAGGGACTGGTATGACATCATGACTTGAATAAACAAACAGAGGGTCAACATCAAATCTAAAACATTCAAAGTGGATACAAACTATCTCAGCAATGCAGCCAAGGTGTTGTTGTGGACGATGGTGTCATTGGTCAAACTGCTGATAATTCTAAGAATAAATTTCCATCTGAATATGCCAAGTATTTTTGACAACTCTGTGGTCATAGTTATATGACTGGTGGGAGCCATATACTCTTGAACTTTTTGTCACTGCAAGGGTTATCCACAAACAGATGTCTAGTCTGTTTTTCATTATTTTCTGTCCTCATTCAAAATGTGAAAGAAAAGTAGGTACCTGAGATAATTCAGCACAGGACAGACTCCTTTCTTGCTTGTTGGGTCCCAAACTGATCTCAGAGAAGAACTCTCTACTATTGAGACACTGTCAAAGAACAAACAGAGGCCGATCACTCCAGAGACTGCTTGAAGGCTGTCAAGCATGTGGAGTCTTTGCACCTATGCAGAAAACCTAACATAAATGTGTTTGACAAAGCAGCACCAGCTGCCCTATAAGCCAGAACCAGGAGAAGAGTTGTAGTGGTGTGCTGCTAAGAACAGAGTCCTTTCTGCAAGCTGGTGTCAGCATCATACTAAAAACAATGCTTAAATCAAAGAAACAAAAATTAAAATCTGTCTTTGCAATAATGACAAATGCTTTGCACTCACCTAGTTAATTCTGAGTAATTGGGTGTTGTCAGAAAAGTGATCAGTACTAGTTTTTGTTCTGTGGTTTCAGAAAAATGTTTTTTGTTTATAAGCAAGGCATGCTTATGAGGAGTCTCTAACATGCTAATTCAGGTTGCTGAAGCTGCTCCCTGGTTCCACTCTGGAGAGTAACTGAGGATATCTTAGTGGTGTTTTCTTTTCTTCTGTTTTTTGGCAGGGGTGATAGAGTGTGTGTATTCAGTTTGTTTTTATTTAGTCTTTTAAAAAACAATCTATTAACCAGTGGACAGCCCTTATGGGGAAGAGGACAGATTGATTCCACATTCCACTTCCTGGATCTAGAACTATTAGATCTAGTTTCCCACCTGGTGCTCTTAGGAAGGCAAGTTGGAACCTCATTTGTAATTTACTCCTGTTTCAAAGCCTCCTTTTTTCTCCACCCCTGAGAAGGCCCTGTTCTTGAGGAAATTCATGAAAGTGGGTGGGATGGATGTGCCTTCCTCTTTTCCAGGATCTATATGTGACTGTGACTTTCAAGGAAATTTGTTTGCCATTGCTGTTCTCTTAAAAGTTAATTTCTAACCTCTTTTTCTGATAAATAAAGAAAAGTATTGCACCTTTTAACATACATCAAATCAATTGAGTTCATGATTTAAAAATTTCTCTCCCTGTCCAAAAAAAAAAAAGGACAGGATAAGCCACAGACTGGAAGAAATTTTTAGAACTTAAAACTAAAATTCCTGAGGCAAAAACAAAGAAAGGCAGATTCTGGCTTGCTGGCGGGATCTCTCGGATACTTATGACAGTCACAGATGGAATGAACTGTTTAAAGCTGCCATCAAAGAATTCGAACAGAGAAAGGGGGTGCGAGAGACTGCACTGATTAAATTTAAACTCCTTACTCTATAATTAGACATTTTAGCTATTTCTAAGATGACAAATTTAGTGCATATTTGATATCCCATTAAATCAATGGTGAAAGAAGTTCTTAACCCATACAACTTGACCAAAATATTTTCAATTAAAACATTTTGCCTAATAAGGTGATGTGAATGTGTACGTAAAAGTAAAGAAAGCTGTTTAAGCAGAGCCTCTGCGGGTGAGGCACTCGCCAGCCTGACTGCTCTCCAGCCCGAGCAGCTGGTTCCTTGGTGGCTTCAGAGCATTCTGGAGAGTCTCCCACCACCAGCGCTTCTCACCATGTTAATTACTGGGAGCTTTTCAACAGCAAAGAGGTTTTTTTCAGTTCTATAGTCCCAGCATCTAGCAAATAACCAGTACATATATACATATCTGGGGAAAAAATGACTTTGGAGAACAGGAAAATCAGTACTGGTAAAATTCTGAGACATTCCCCAAGCAGCACAGGAACCCCAGTCAAGACATGCTGACTGAAGGAAAGGAGAGCCAACGAAGGGGACAGCCTGACTGCTCCCACATCTGATAATGCCATGTGGTATTACCTGGAATTACAATGCATTATGCATTATGGACAACTTAAATACTGGTCTCAGAAGCAAAGTTAGCTTTTACAAGACTAATGTTCAAAAAGCTCCTCAAAACAAGAAAATGGAACACTCAGAGATAATTCTGCTAAGTTGAGCTGATTATTCATGCAATTTTCTTAGTAAATTAGTTCGAACATGTCAATGTTATATAATATCAGATTACAAAGAAATTCAATCTCCTAAAAATAAGGTCATTCACTAAAAGTCACTATAGCAAGTGGCAAATCTCTGCAAACTTTTTTTATTACTTACCTTACACATGTGTTATGAGGTTTAGGAGTTTGAGGGGCATAGATGTTCTATGATCTTATATCCAATCTAATAGGTTTATGTAAGGTAAGTTTACTGTTACTGAACTATTTTTGCAAATTAATGGAGAATGTGACTACCCCAGTCTGTGAACCTTCAATACACAAGCCTCACCAGGGTCTATTAAAAAGCTAAAATAAATGTTTCAAACTTCACACCTATAGTTCTGCTTTTGCTGAACTTGAATGTGTATTGTTACTAAGAACTGGTAATTGTTTTTTAAAAAAAGGCTATCGCAATCATGGTTGTGTATACAGAATTAGTGACAAGGATATTACTATAACATTTTTGGTAACAATAAAAAAAATTATATTATGAATAGCCATAAAATGTAATTACAGAACATTAAAAAATGACAATGCAAACTGAATGACACTGAAAAATATTCACAAAATATGTGAAAGCAGCTTATGAATAGTTTATGTATGAACTTTCAAAACAGATGTTATTAGTACTTACAGGAAAAACATCAGATAGCAAAATAAAATTTCAGTACGAGTAACTGAAACTGGGGGACATAAAAAATGATTAATTTCCAGGGCTTTTTGTTTGTCCATATTCCAGTTTTCTACTGTTACTTCTGTAATCAGAAAAAAAAAGCTTAGTAAAAAAGAAAAAAATATTTTAAACATTGTGGTTGGAATTTAATATAATAAAAATTTGCAAATAGCTGCTGTGGGCAACTATGAAGACACTGGTCACACAGCAAAGCTGGAGGTACACAAAGCAATGCACAGAATATTATAGAAATGCAAGCGGGTCTGTGGTAGCCTCCAGGATGGCTCCCAACAATCCCCACTTACTGTTATTCACACCCTCATGTAGTGTCTTTCTATATTGCACCAGTGTTGATCTGTGTGACCAATGGAATACAGCAGAAGTGAAGGCAGGTCACATTCAGGATTAGGTCATAAAAGACTAAAGTTCCTGCCCTGGCCATTCTCTCTCATTACTCGGTACAGGGAAACCATGCTGTAAGTAGTTCCACGGAGAAGCCCATGTGGCAAGGACTGAAGCCTCTTGTCAACAACTATGTGAGGCAGATAGGAAGCTGCCCCTCAAGACTCAGACGACAGTGGTCCTGGCTGACACCTTGATCGCAGCCTCATGAGAGAGTCTGAGTCAGAACCTTACAACTAAGCTGCTTCTGATTCCTGACCCAAAGAAACTGGGATAATAAATGTTAGCTGACTTAAGCCACTAAGATTGGGGTAATTTGCAACAGCAATAGCTGACTATATAGTTAGCTTACAGCTGTGGACACTAGGGTCTTTCCAAAAACCCACCTTAGAAAAAGCACCAAGGCTGTAACTCATTTGGCTCTAATTCAAGGTTCTGATTTCCTCTCTATCTGAGTCAAATCACAGAAGACATTTGAGTATCTTTCTCAAAATGTTCAGTTCCCTACATTTGCCTTTTACTTCTTCCCCTCTCCCACTCATATTTCATCTCATCTCTTTCAGTTACTATAAATCTAAGGTCAGCAAACCCCTTCTGTAAAGAGTCAGATAGTAAATATTTTGGGCTTCTCTGTAGCAACTATACAAGTCTACCCCTATTGTTTGAAAGCAGTCATAGACAATATCTAAATAAATGGGCATAGCTTTATTTATAAAACGTCATTTCAAAAACAGGCAGTAAACTGAACTTCATGGCTCCAGAGTTTGTGGTTTGCCAACCCCTGCTATAAATGAAAACTGATCAAGGTCCTAGTAAGATCAATGCTTCTAACTCACGCAGTGAATCTCATTCCCTCTGACTATACAGACAGTGCTCCAGAAAAGCCCCTGTCCCCTACCATGCATCAATTTGTCCTTCTCTACTGGAGGCAAACATGTTATTTCTCCTATTTTAAAAAACAGGACACTCAACCTGTTTCCACTTTTCCAACTCACTGTGTCTAATTTTGCTCCTTTCCACGGCTCTCCCAGGCCTCTTCTCGCCAGGTTTTTGGTAATATCATCAATGATCTTCACATTGCTATATCCAATCATCAATCCCTTCATGATCTTACTCAGTGTATACGTCTATGTGGGATGACAACCAAATTTATACCTACAGATGTTACCTTTCCCCTCAACACCAGATTCATATTCAACTGCCTGCTCAACATCTTCAATTGGTTGTCTAAGAAGCACTCCAAACTTAACTCCTACTTTCCCCTACCTAACCCTGCCTCTCTCTCAGCTTTCCATTTACCAGTAAATGAAAACCCTAATCTTCGAGCTGCTCAGGCCAAAAACCCTTGAAGTCATTCTTGATTCCTCTTTCACAGCCCACATCTGATCTGCTGACAAATTTGAAAGCTCTACCCTCAAAATATATCCACTCCTGAGAAGACTTCCCATGTTACTCTGAATAAAAGCCTTTCAAAGGTCTGTTAAGGTTCCAAATTATCTTGCCATTCCTTTCACTACAAGATAAACACATGGCTCACTCCCTCACATCCTTTAGGACTCCCCTCTGTAGAACAGCAGGATTCATGGGGCAGGGAATTTTTCTTTGTTTACTGTTATATCTCCATTACCTCAGGTAGCAAGTCCTTAAGAAATATTCACTGAATGAATGTGTCAACTGTGAAAAGAGAAAAAATGCTTTCTAAGTTGATGGAAAACTTAATGACAAAACAAATTGTGTAACTTTTTTCTCATATCCCACTTACATGAGTTTTTAAAACATAACAAAAGTCCCTAATAACTTATAGCAGAAAGACTAGAATATGAGTCAATGGACATAGCTTCTGCCATATACCAGCTGCTAAAGACTTCAGTTTTTCTGATACTTACTAACCCCTAACCAGTATAGTTTTCATGTCTGTAAAATGAGATTCAACCAGGTACCTTGGGCCCCTTTAAATTTACAAAGTTCCAAAATTTTGCATATGACTTCAGAGACTTACATGATGACAGATGCTTCCCAAGACCACCACAGCCTCTATAAAAAGTGTTGATAGGGAAGTACAAGTCTGACTTCCTGGAAAAAATGTCATGCTAATCTTACCAGCTGGTAAGTTGGTGACACAGAGGTGAAACAAACACTCATTTAAGGGTTTTAAATGCCCAAGGCTTTACTACAGATATTGAAAACGTTATCTTCCAGTCTTCAACAATAACACTGGAAGGTAGGCAGGAATTTCCGTTGTTAAGGTTTTTGTAACAGTCCATGTAAATGAGCCCCCCCAAAGTCACGTAACATGTCCAAGGTCACACAGCTAATAAAAGGCTGAAGCCAGAATTCAAATACAGACCCATGAAATTCCAAACCTACACTATTTCTAATGTACCACTGTGGATAAAATGAAAGTTCCTGTGGCCAGGATTCTCACCGGGCCCTGGCTAGCTAGCTTTCTACACGTGTTTGGGCAATACATTGCTATTGAAGAGCTATATAAAGAGCTCCACCCAGTGCTCTTGGCAACATGGTGGCACGGCTGCAAGAGAGCAGAGCAGAGGCTGGAGTGGGCAGCGCCGAGGACAGAGACTGGGACAGCTGTGCAGGCAGAGACCGGCTTGCTTCATGCAGACTCTCTCGGAGTGAATGAGATTTTAGTGACTGATCTGCCACCGTGGAAATAAAGTTGGGTATAACCCTTTCACCCCAAGGATATTTTACTGTCATTTCTTTGGTCACATTGAATCTATAGTGAACTTGCCCAGGGCTGAAACCCATTGGCAAGACAACCATATAAGAAAAGGTTTCGTTACAAGGATGTAAGGTTTCTGGGAAAGTCACAGATACTGAAGGAATCTTTTGATCAGAGAGACAACTAGGTGAACTCTATCTCTAGTAGATTACAAAGATCATCTTCATAGCTCAGTTAGAAGTCACTATGAAGGATAGTTCCAGAATTCACAGAATAAGCCCCTAAGGGTAGAGGCTAAGTAGATTTCCAACTAGAAAGTTGCCATTAATCTAATAGGAATACTCAGTTATATTTCTTAATACAAACTAATATGTATTCCTACTTATTTTTAAAGGAAAAGAAGTTAGTATTTGTGGCGGAATGCCTACGATATATGTTTTGTAGTATTTATCAAAATGACCCTATATAGAAGGCATCAGATGCAAAAAAATGACTCAAAAGTTTACGCAAGGGGTTCCACAGCTTCAGTACTACTATAGTCAGCTGAGTGGAGACGTGAGCAGAGTTCATGTATTGCCAATGCTACCCCTTTTTTCTATTTGGGTGTTCACAGGCAACTCAAACTCAAACTGATTCTGTTCCTTCCCCTACATTCCCCATCCCAGTGAACAGTGTCATCACCCACGCGGCTTAGGTACTCACACCACAAACTGGTTATTCTTGATGCTTTTCCTCAACCTTCCACATGCAATTAATCACTCCAGTCCTCTACCTTCTACACCTGCTTAGTATTTCACACCCAGCTACTTCTCTCAATCTGCGTGATTCAATTTAGGACATTATCAAATCAGCCTGGGTTATTCTAAGAGCCGTATTATTCCAGTTTGATAGTTTGACCTCTTCTAATAAATTCTCTAGAAGAGTGTTCTTGAGAGCAGGCTTTATGCACCCCAGGATGAATATAAAATGAGTCACTGGAGTATAGGAAAAGTATACTTCCATGTGTTTCTACACTTGAAAATGGAGAAAGTAAGCAAGCTTTCCTAACAGCCAACATGCTGACTGAAACTAGCAGAGACAGCACAGGCAACTCAACTGTGGAGTCGAGAGATCCTAAGGGAAGGGCAGGCGTTCTGAGGAGCGGAGAGTACTTTCAATGTACTTTCAGTAGTACTTTCAGAGTGTTCAATTTACTTTTAGGATATTAAAGTGTATTTTGGTTTACATGATCCAGGTAGGTAGATTCAGAAGTACTTGTTTTACCTGAAACACCCTGGCAAGATAGGCAAAATTCATTTAAGTGCTGGTGAGCAACAAGACAATGGCAGAGCGTCAACTCATTTTCATTTCAGGGTAAGCTCTTCATCAGCCTCACAGAAGAAAACAACGAAGTCATCAGATCCGAGAAGCTGCAGGCCCAATCAAAACGGAGGACAGTAATATGAATTTACATATCTAATTCTGTATCAGTTATGGGTTTGGGTCTAGCTGATAATGACAGAAAACCCCAAATAACAGCTAAATAATAGAAATTAATTTCTGTGATGATATATATATATATATATGCAGAGATGGGCGATCCAGGGCTGATACCATGGCTCCATAATCATCTAGCAAGCCAGAGCATGCTTTCAGTCTTTTAGGGGAAAGCTGTCCATCTGGTGCAACATGGATTCCCACCAATATAAGTTTAAGGTATGCAATCCCCACTTTAAGAGCCCTTCCTGGAAGTTTCACAAATTATTTCGACTTGATCTCCGTGGCCAGAAATAAGCAGGTCAGTTAATACAAGGGAGATTAGGACATGTAGACTTTACTGTAGGCAGCTGCATACCTTGCCATATCTGGAAGGTTTTTACAAAAGAAGGGGAACACTGAGACCAGCTATCTCCAATGTATATTATAAATGATACAGCTCATTGCAGTTCCTTAAGGTGCTTCCCAGGAATTAGCCACAGTATCAAAATAGAAAAAGGTCTGAAAATTGAAGTTTTTCCAAGTAAGTTCTGGTGCAAACTGGTATGAGGCAAAATCTGAACTGGATAGACAAGAGTATTTACTTGTATTATTTATTTATCCGCTTACTGTGAACAGTTATACATTCTGCTGCAGAGGTGTTATTTGATTACAGGGTATTACACTAAATTATGTAATATTTAGTATATGCATAAAGTTATCTTTCTTAAATTCTAAAAATTCTTAATCCTAAAACACGTCAGTTTTAGATAAATGATTATGGAAATGCAGTATAAAACAATTCAAATTATTAAGGCATTTAAAACCTAATGTCCAAAACAAGAAAACCTCCAGTTTTTAGTAATCTGTATATTAATGCAAACTGAATCAAAACTTCATATAATTTCTCAAACTTAATGATAAATTCAGAAACATCTATTAAGGCTTCTTACTTAATAGTAGAATCTAACATTATATGCGATTAATACTTGTTCTTCCTGTCATGGTAAAAATGGCTAAAACAATGCACAGAAAACAAAAGGCAAAATTAAAATGCATTTCTAACAACAATACAGCTGGAAAACATACAGCTTTGAGGTATAACAAGAACAAAACTCTTAGTGAGGTAGATGAAAGTACAAATGTTTCTAACATGTCAGCTAAATTACTTTCTAGATTCTAGCATAACATAATGTGTAACGACTGTTTTTTATTCACTAAAAACGAAGTAGTACCAGAGAAGATACCTCAAAAGTAAATTACTTCTTTCATAAAAACAATGTGCTACATGGAAAAACGATGTAAATATACTACTGATTGAGCTATTTGAATGAATAAAAGGATTCTAATGTAAGCACACAGAAGTAGCACCACACTTGGAATTTATTCTCTGCATAATTCACAGCTGTCATAAAACTGAAACCAAGAATGCACAAGATGTAGATGACAATAGTAATCATAATACATAAAAATTAGACCTTCAAAATAGAGAAGAGGGATCGTATCCCCACTCATTTTGTGACACCAACATAATCTTTTATGAAAACCTGAAAAGAAAGAAAAATTACAGGCCAATCTCTCATGAACACAGATGTAAAAACAGTAAAATATTAGCAGACCAAACTCAATGATATATATGAGAAAAAAAACACCTGAATTTATTCAATGATTACAAGGTTTTATACATTCACAAATCAATGTAATTCACACAAAGGGATCCTCTGATCATCTTGACACATGCAAAAAAATGCATCTGATAAAATTAAACACTCACTCATGAGAAAATGTCCTTAGCAAACTAGAAACAGAAGGAAATCTCTATAAACTGATAAATAATATTACAAAAACTTTATAAGTGAAATTGTAAATGTTTTCCCCATGAGATGAGGGATAAAACAAGAATGTTCACTATAATCACTTCCAGTCAACAATGTCCTGGAGATTCTAGTCAATGCAATAAGACAAGAGTGAGAAATAAAAGGTAAAAGATTGGAAGTAGCAAAATTGAGATTATTCATAGGGAACATTCCAAAAGTTATCAAATTATCAATATTTAATAAGTAATTTAGCAAAATTGCTGAAAATAAGGTGCTAACCTACAACATTATATTTCTATATATAAAAAGTAATTATAAGGTCAAGGACCTAAATGTAAGACCTAAAACAATAAAGTCTTAGAAGAAAATATAGGACCAGAGCTTCACAACACTGAGTTTGGCAATAATTTCTTGGATCTGACACCAAAAGCATAGTAACAAAAGAAAAAAAACAGACAAACTGGACTTCATGAAAATTTGAAAATTTTGTGCATCAAAGGATGCTATCAAAAGAGTAAAAAGGCAACCCGCAATATGGAAAAAATATTTGCAAATCATGTATCTATAAGGGATTAATACCCAGAATATACAGATATACATATATATGTATATAGCTATATATATACACACATATAGGATGTATATTTATATATATATAATTTATATGTAAATAACTTATACAACTTAACAACAAAAAACCAAGCAGCCTGGTTTGAGAAAGAGCAAAAGACTCGAACAGACATTTCTCCAGAGGAGAAAAACAAATGGCCAACAAGCACAGGAAAAGATGCTCAACATCACTAAGTGTTAAGGAAATGCACAACAAAACTATAATGAGATACCACCTCACATCTATTAGGAGGGCCACTATCAAAAAAAAAAAACCAAGTGTTGGCAAGGATGTGGAGAGATTGGAACCCTTGTGCAATGCTGGTGGAATGTAAAATGGTTTACCTATGGAAAACAGTATGGAGGTTCCTTGAAAAACTAAAAACAGAAACACCATAGGATCTGGGTATTTACCCAAAAGAATTGAAAGCAGAATCTTGAAGAGATATTTGTACCCCCATATTTGTAACAGCATTATTCACAATAGCTAAAGTATGGAAACAACCCAAGTGTCCATAAATGGATGTATGGATCAACAAAATGTGGTATACACATACAATGGAGTGTCATTCAGTCTAAAAAAGGAAGAAATTCTGGTATATGCTACAGCATGCATGAACCTCAACATTATGCTAAGTGAAGTAAGCTAGTTATGAAAGTATAAATACTGTATGATTACATTTCTATGAAGTACTCAGAGTAATCAAATCATATAGAAAGTATAATGGTGGTTACTAGGGCCTAAAGGTAGGGGAGAATATGGAGTTATTATTTAATGAGTACACAGTTTCAGTTTTACAAGATAAAAAAATAGTTATGGGGATGAATGGAGGCATGGCTGTATAACAATGTGAATATATGTAATACCACTAAATCATACACTTAAAAATGGTTAAGATAATGTTTCATATATTTTATCACTAGAAAAGGTGGAAACAGTAATTACACAAAATTAGAAAATGAAAATTAAAAATTTAACAAAAAATATATATGACTGTATTAGTTATCAATTGCTGCATAACAAATTACCTCAAAAATTAGTGGCCTAAAATAACAGGTGTTTATTATTTTACAGTTTGAGCTGCTTAGGTAGGTCGCTGTAGCTCAGGGACTCTCATGAGGTTGCAGTCAAGATGTTGTTGAACTGCAATCATCTGAAGGTTTACAGAGCTGAGGATCTGCTTCCAAGATGGCTCACTCAGGTGGCTGTGGTGGCAGAAAGCTGCAGAGTACCTATCCATCTAGGCCTGTCCACTGGGCTGCTTGAATGTCCTCTTAACATGATGACAGTTGGCTTTCTCCAAATGAGTGATTCAAGAGAGCATGACCGAAGTCCCAATGTCTTTGGTGACCTAGTCTTGGAAGTCACACAATGGCATTTGAACAGCCCTATTCAATGTGAAATGTAACCGTGTATAAGGGTGTGAATACCAACAGACAAAGATCTTTGGTGAGTGTTTTGGAGCATAGCAACCACAAGGAGCTTTACACGGAAAACTGTAACACATTCATGAGAAATCTTAAAGACGACCTAAATAATGCTCTAGGTTGGTTTATGAACTGGAACACTCATTATTGTAAAAAACGTCAATCCTCCCGAAATTTATCTATAGATTCAACGAAATCCCAACAAAAAGCCCAGCAGGCTTTTTTTTGTGGAAATTGATTATGTTAATTTTTAAATTTATTCAGAAATCCTATCACCCAGAATCATCCAAGACAACTTTGAAGAAGAGTATCAAAGTACAGAGCGATTGGCAAACTAGTCTGCTTGGGTTTTTTTTTTTCTGTAATAAGTTTGTTTTATTTACACTAAATGGTACATATTATTTTTTAATGTTGAAACAATCTCAAATTTATAGAAAAGTTGTAAGCACAATACAAAAACGTTTTTTTCTCTGAGCAATTTGAGAGTACGTTGCTGACATGATGCTTCGTCTTATCTGAACACTTCTCTGTTTATTTCCACAATGAAGAAGGATAATCTCCTACAAACCATAATACAGCCATTACCACTGGGAAATAAATATCAACACATGACTTCTATAGAATCCTCAGTCCTATCCAAGATTCTGCCCTGGGTTAGGATCATGTGTCACATTTAGTTGCTGCATCTCTTTGGTCTCCTTCGGTCTGGAACAATTCCTCATGCTTTGACTTCCACAAACTTGACAGTTTTGAAGGTTACTGTTCAATTATTCAAGAGTGTCTCTTAATTGAGTTATGTCTGAAAATTAGATCAAATTATGCAACTTTGGCAGGAGCAACACAAAAGTGATGCTGTTTCTTCTGTGTGCATTTAAAAAAATAGACTTAATTTTTTTAGAGCAGTTTTAGGTTTACAGCAAAATGCCTTTCTTTGTAAATAAAGTTTTATTGGGATACAGCCACTCCCATTTGCTTATGTATTGTCTATGGCTGCTTTCTATTTACAACTGCTGGGGTAGGTGGCTGTAACAGACCATCTGGCCTGCAAAGCCTTCGTTTAATAATTGGCCTTTTAAGAAAATGTTTGCTGACTCCTACTCTATTGGCTATCAAAACTTAATGTAAAGCTACAGTAATTAAGACAACGTGGTATTAGTGAATGGATAGACCAGGAGCTGGCAAGGTTTTACTGTTTGTTATAAATGTAAATGTGTAAAATGTGCTCACTTGAAAAGATAATTTCACCTGAACACCAACTTGCAAATTAACTTCTAACCTGTTTAAATCTATAGTTTCACTGGATTTTGAAAACATTACAGATACACACACACAAAAAGGGAACGTATTTTGATGAGTTTGCAAGAACTTGACTGACATCAGGTAAAATGGAAATAGCAAAGCAAATTTCATTGAAAGAATCTATAATTGTTGGATAAAATTTAAAACTGGAGGCTATTATTAAGGAAACAACCAATTACATCATTCTCCTATTTTGCTCTATACGTCTTTATGAGGTATCTATTTCAACTGTGACAGCCATTAAAACAAATATTGAACAGACTGAACCAAAAAACCAGGCCTCTGAATCACCACGTCATAGTGTTAACCTCCACTAGAATGAATACTCCATGTGAATGGGTATTGTATATATGCTGTATATTGTATATATGCTGTATCCCCTGTGTTTGGAAGAGGGTCTAAATAATAATTTTTTCCAGCTTTACTGAGGTATAACTGACAAATAGAAAATGTATATATTTAAGGTGTACATCATGATTTAATATACAAATTTGTTGTATAAATGAACCAAGACTTCCAAAAGTTAATAGTAAAGCATTCAACTACTCTGCTTTCACACGTTTTAGTGCACATAAAATATTTTTATACTATTAAAAATAAAATTTTAAATAGCTTATATAACCTCTCATTTTCTAATTTACATTTTATAGTTTATAATGTATGTAGTGTAACCCCACAGTAGTACAACAGTGTATTATTTAACAATAAATATACACATGGCAGTTTCTGGAATTCTGTAGTGATGGGGCATGTGATCAAAAAGAGGTTAATTCTTCTGTGACAGAGGTACTCAAAGCATAATGAGTTTATGACTAGGAAGGAGATTTGAGAGTACGCATGCAGAAACTTGGAGGAACTTGACAGTAATTTTGTGTCTTTTCAATCTAATTTTTTAAATGGGCTTATTTTCTGTTTTTTTTTAAATTTTGTTTTTCTAGCAATTCATTTTTAGTGTATATTACAAATATACCAATCTGCTATGCATTGAAAAATTTAAAAGTAGTCCTTCACCAGAGATAAGTTCAGAAGCTTTGCTGTAGAGAACAACGGAGAGGCAAACCTGATCACAATGCTCCCTAAATTTTGTCGAGGGCTCCCCATAGGCCTGTGATGAAGGGCTTTCTGGTCTTCCTGTCCCCCTCCTAAACCTCTCCCTCAGGCTTTTTTCACTTCCCCCTCCTGCCCCTCAGAAATATACCACACTCACTCTAATTCCAGGCACGAATTTGATGCACTAGTCTTGAACACTCAACGTGCAACTCTACCCGATCCATCTCCTTTACCAAACCCCTACTCACCCTCCTTGTGGCCACTTCTGGAACCCTCTTCCTGTCCCTGAAGCCTAGGTCAAGTGCTGGCCCTTGTATGAGTCTAGTGGAGTGCCCAGCACACAATACATGCTTATTTGCCCAACCAACATTTTATTAATCAAAACCCATACTAATGTCACCACACCACACCACACCATCTCCCTGAAAATATTCTATACTTCTATTCAAAACTTTATACTCTACTGACAATAAATGGATGTTTATCAGCTTCAAATACTGAAGAAAAAACAAAACAAACTATAATTTCTAAAGGAAAAAAAACCCTCAATTACTATCATTCTTCTCTCATTTAATTTGAGACCATTATTGTCAAAATGTCCTAGTTTTGGAATGAAGACACACATTAGTAACAACTTCCATCTCAAAATTACTTTCATATGACTGCCTTAAAAGGGAATACTTCCTTCTGAAACCTTCTGCCCCACCTCCCACACTGTGACACAGACTCAAAACAGGTTTACTATCATAGCAAAAATATGCTACAAAAAGGAAACCTGTTGCTATTTATCCATGGCCCAAGCATTTTCATATGAGTGAAAATATAGTGACGTTAAATTGAAAAACTGAGTCCTGAGTTCTGAACCCAAATGATGTTACAATTATAATCTCAATATTTGAAACCAACAAGCATTTCACATTTTTAAGGTTTAGGAAATTCTTCAAAAAGTCTGGGTGTATCATACTTCTTCATCTACCTAAGGAAAGAAACAGCAAAAAGTAGTTTATAAGCAGAAACTGGGTTTCCCACATTTTGCATAACACTGCACAACAAAACTGTTTTTAATATGAAGTTTCTAAAAATCTCATGGAAAGCACAGATAAACTTACTATTTTACAGTCCTCTGTGGTAGTTAGCACTCTGACAAAGATTACTGCAAGGTTTTAAACAACCAAATAAAAGACCCCATAAATATTCTGGCACTGTACATTTTAATCTCTTTTGACTGAAGAACAAATTGTCAGTATCTGTATCAAATATTTAAAGATGTAATAAAATTAAATACAGTTTAAACTTGTAAGAACAAAGGGCAGTAGCTATTTGATAACTTATAGCCAAACAGTAACCAAATGACCAGCTAGAGTTTGGAAGAAGAGATGAAGGATGAAACCCAAAGAATTCCTGAGTAATACAATCTTATACTTTTATTTACTAATCCACAAGGAAGCAACTGTTAACTAGATAATTTAAGAAGTATCCACATCCATTTTTATATAAAAATTTAAACTATGTTTTGCTCTAGCCTAATAAAAGCATTCTCTAAATACTTAACTGACAACAGAAGGGGACCAGAATGTGCTCTCCCACCAAGGGAAGTCGGGTTGCGATAATCCTTAACACATCCAAGATGGGAAAACCATGGTAATTCAGACAAAGTTACAAGAAATGATAAATTCCGGTTGTATAGATTACTTCCCCCAACTAATCATCAAATGAATACCTATTACTTACCAACTTAACACTTAACATACACACACTGAAAAAATAAGAACCATGGGAATTTCCTAACAAGATGATAATAAGAAGCAAGTGATCTAGCCACCAGAAGCAATATTTGAGTAGGATAGTGTTTTAATTTTTGAGTTGTATCCAATTAAGATTTTGAGATCAGAATTTTATCTGTCTCACAAATTCTTCAACTTAACTGAATAGTTTTAAGAAAAATTCTTATTAACTCAGAATCATAAAGATCAACTGTTATCCTGTTGTCAGATACTATTATGAACTCAGGACAGTTTTCCCTGGACTCAACAGCCCTGGAGTGTGGAACTCTTGAATTCTCCTATTGTCACTTTATTTATGGTCTTTCTGCCTCTTCCCTTCCTTTCAGAGCTGTCACCTTACTCATCATTGCTGCACTATGTGCTTGCCTTCAACAGCATCCCTTTAGCCCTAAAAACAGTCTGGTAGTAAACTTCCGGGCCTACTGTAATTAGATATAAAGTAAGATACTTGGGCCCTGAATGATGGCCCAATATAATATGGAGCATCGAATGCGTAAAAGCCTTTAGTGCTTGGGACCTTGGGATGTTCAAAGGTATGTTGTTTTTCTATTTGTTTTAAAATTTTACTTCCTAATTCTTAATGGTGTAGCCTTAAGTTTCCTCCTCTTCTCTTTCACAGGGTCGTGTTTGGATAATTAACAGAATTAATGAATCTTGAAATTGCTCAGGGTCAGGGCCTGGACATAGTAGGAAATCTACAGATTATAGTAATTTCTTCCTCTCTCTCTAAATATATTTTATATTTTAAGTTGTAAAATTTGACCTCCAAATAGGTGTTACTATATTGTTTTTAGAAGGCTGTGATCAGGATGGTTAGGACCTAGCTAAAGAAATGAGGGATGTGTGGCCCAAACAAGCAGACACTTGGGAAGCAGATGATTTGAAGAAAGATATATGTAAAATGACTATTCTCAATTATGTCAAGAGATGTCCTGTTTCAGAAGGGCTCAAAAATATGTTTGTGTACTAAGTGCTTCTCCAGAGAGCAAGCCAGGAACAAAGAAAAGTCACAGGATAATAGACAAGGACGGTTTTCCAAATTAAAACACCCTAAAATGACGCAGATGTTCACAACATCACTACGAAATGTTTAATCAATGGCTAATGGCTGGATAATTTTGAGGGAATTTTTATAAAGGGTGAAGAATATACTAGATGATCTTTTAAGGCCTATTCTAACTTTATGAGAGATGCTATGTTTTATACAGACAGTCTAAAACCAGAAGTTCTCTTTTCTGCATTTAATTTTCACACTGAAAATAAATCTTGAAGAGTACTGGAACAGCGTGGAAGCAACCCAAGACCCACATAGTATCCAAAGTTCTTTGTTCAACTTCATATTAGTATTTATATTTCAGTTTTATCTATTAAGAATTAAGATAAGAAACCCTTCAGAGAGAAATTATTTCCTTTTTTGAGCAGGAAAATCGTAACTACACCATCAGCCCTGTCACCATCACCATGCCCATTCATGCGCCCAATGCCATGAAAAGGAACTGGGAACTATCTCTACCTTTAAAAAAGTCACTTGAAAGATGAATCATGTAACATATGGACACTAACAGAACTTGAGAACTCAAGCAAATGAAAGAGGAAAGGAAGGAAACTAATTATAAAAAATTGATTTCAGCCGTCTGTAGGAAAGTAGGACCTCCAAGACAGCTGGATATAACCCCCACTCATAGAGCTAAAGAAAATTACATAAAAGAATGCTCAAGAGAAGTACAGAAAAATCAGCCACCGTTATCAAGTTGTTATCAACTTTTAATGTAGGTCATTGGCCCATCAACCCCATGGGTGGTGAGAAGAGTTATGTGGATTGTTTTAGCTTAAACCAAGTATCACAAGAGTTTGTTTGGATAAGAAAAAGTGCTACTAGTAAAAGCAGATTTAGAGTTAATCAGATAATAATTGTGATATCCAGACATTAACCCTCCATTCATTACTTTTGTTTACTCTCATGTAAGTGGGGAAAAAAAAATGACCTGATGTCCTTAACAAAGGAGACAAATGATTTGTCTGTCCAGCATCTGTTTCAGAGTGAACCACCATCTCCTTACTGCATTACAACAGGACTGTACATTAAGATGCTCCACTTCCCTGAAAAGCAGGGCAAGAGACCCAGGCTGGCTAGAGGACTCCATTCCTTGGGCTAGTGAGAAAGATTGGCTCTTTCTACTAAGCTAGAAAGAAATGAATCTGGAGATGAAAGTGGCTACCAACAAAGACTCTGCCAGTAGAATGAAGAAAAAAGTAGAGCTGAGGAAGGGAGAGAAAAAAAGCAAAATTCTATTTTTCTGAAGGAAGCCTTAACGGGATTTCTGGCTCTTAGAACTGAAGGAGCTCTGATGCCTATAGTATTTCTATTTGCTTCTTGTAGTTCAGAAAGGAAGAGATTCTCACTGTTTAACTGCAGAATGAAGATGAAGGTGGTGACTATCGCTGACTTTAATTACTGATTCTGTTTCAGTATGAAACTATGGAGGAAGAATTAAAAACAGAAGATTTAGCTTTTATTCCATCCCTCCAAAATTAGAAAATTAAGAAAGGTTAAACAAGGCTCATGGTTAACATCAACACAAAAAACACAGTTCTTTGGGAGAAAATCTTTTCAAATCAAGTTAACTGTTGAAGGGCTTGTAACTGGAACACAAGAAAAGTTCTTAGACTCAATAATGTGAAAGAAGCACATGAAAAGATGCTCAACACCATTAGTCATCAGGAAAATGCAAATTAAAACCACAAGGAGATACTGCTTTATATCTGCTAAAAATGGCTATAATAATAAAAAGAAGAGACTATAACAAGTGTTGGTAAGGATGTGGAAAAACGGAAACTATCAAACATTGCTCGTGGGAATACAAAATAATGTGCAGCCACTTTGGAAACAGTTTCTTAAAAGGTTAAACATATGTACCATAGAACCTAGTAATTCCACTCCTTGTATATACCCATACGAAATGAAAACATATGTCCACACAAACACTTATCCATGAATGTTTTTACCATGAATGTTTTTATAGCAGGATTATTCACAATAACCAAAAAGGGGAAATAACCCAAATGTCCATTAATTGGTAAGAGGATAAGCAAAATGTAGTTGTATCCATCGTATGGAACACTTGACTAATCACCAACAGAAAGGGAAGAACTACTGACAGAGGCCAAAGGTAAGGAATCAGAAAAATAGCACACTAAGTAAAAGAAACAACAAGACTATGGATTGTGTGATTCCATTAATGTGCAATGTCCAGAAATGGCAAATCTATGGAGACAATGCAAGTTGTTAATGGGACTGGGGCTGGGGGTAGGTTTGGGATTGACTACAAATGGGCAAAGGGGTTTTACTGAAGTGATAAAAAGGATTTAAAACTGGATTACCAATATTATTACAAAACTCAATAAAGTTATTAAAAATTGCTGTAAACCTCAAATGGGTGAATTTGTATGTAAATTATATCACAAAAAAGTTAATCAGAAAAAATGAAATACAAGAGACTAAAGAAGACATAATAAGCAAACAGAAATCATAAACTTTGACTGGATCCAGGATTAGGGGGAAAAAAAAGGCACTGAAGACATTAGAAGGCAACTAGGGAAATCTGAATTGCAACTACATATTAGTTGATGTTATGGAGTTACTACTAATTTTCTCAGGTGTTACAAAAATATTATACAGAAGAATGCCTTTATTCTCGAAGATGCAAGCTGAAGTACACAGGGCTGAAGTTTTATGTTGTCTCCAACCTTCTCTCAAATAGTTAGAAAATAAAAGCATCTATACTTAGATAAAGCAAATGCGGCAAAATGATAATTGGTAATTGGTGAATATAGGGTGATTAGTAAATACAGGCATTCCATATATACCTCTTAACTTTTTTGTAGGTTTGAAATGTTTCAAAATACAAAGTTGGGGGAATAAAATAATACTCTCATTTAAAAATGTAACCAAATGTAAAAGGAATCACCAATGCAGTTCTGTGAGCATCTCAGAAAGAGACACATAGTTGACTATAGAGATTGCCATCTCTTTGGTCTATTAACATACAGAAAATAACAGAGGGAACAAATGGAAACTAAAATTATAAAATAATTACGCAGAGACTCAGCAAGTTAGAGCTTTATGAAAATGCCATTGCTAATCAATACTTTTCCAAATAATCAGTTAAGACAAAGCTACACAGTTATTAATTGGTGCTGGAAATCTTTAAGCTAGAGGTGTGCCCAAGAAACATTGTTGCATGAAGGTCAATAAATCTTCCCCTCCCTAAGAGTACCCATCCCACCTACAACTCTTGGCTGATGTGAAGATCAAATGAGATCATGAACACAAAAGTGGGAAGTTTCAGTTTTACAAATGTAGTCACTTACACTTTGCACCTTCCTAGTAAGAAAAGGAATACAAACAGGACTTAACCTAACATTGCTGTTGGCTACTTGTCTATAACTGGGGTTCCTCAATTTTGCAGTCAACATCGCACTAACAATTATTTGAAATATTGTCAATGCTCACTATGAATAATCCCCCTTCACTACTCTAATTCAGGCATTTTGTCTTACTACTTGTTATGTCACAACTTGTAACATGCAAAAGAAACATCGTAAGCAATGCCAAAAGATGACAGCAAACTATTTGCAACATATATCCAAGTTAAATAACATTCTTAAATATAAAGAACTTTTAAAATTTAAGGTAAAAAGACCAAAAATTATTTAGAAAGTGGACAATAACATAAACAATTTTGAAAATGTAAAAAATCGCCCTTAAACATACCACAAAAAAAGTTCAATTCACTTGTAATACAAGAAATACAAATTAAAATTACACCCAGATACCATTTCTTATTTATTAGATTGGCAGAAATTCAAAACTTTGACAATATACTCCGTTGATTAGGCTGTGGCACTCTTATACACTGCTAGAATTCTAAACAGTACAAACCCATAGAATTTGGCAATATGTAAAAAATCATATATATTCATTTTTCCTGACACTATACCACCAAAAATACAAAGATACATGTATGCAAAGATTTTCATTGTAACATCATTTGTGACAGAAACATCAAAAATTACTTAAATATCCAAGTACAGGAGATTGGTTGAATAAACCATGGTGTACTTTGTAGTTAAGAATGAAGGTTATTTATTTTAATGTATGTGTTACTTTTTTCAAATATCTACTAAATTGTTAGGACAGAAATACTAATTAAGTTGTTTGGACCTAACTATTTAATAAATTAAACCGTTAGATGTTTCTTCTGACCTAGGGATACTTGAAAAAATTACCGATATAATAAGGATGTCATGAGCTGTGAAAGTTTGGGAATTTCTGGTAAAATCCTGTGGAGGCTTTTAAGAGTGTCTGGGATGGGTGCAGTTATGAGGTTACTATGGATTGTGGCCAACAAAATTTACAGTAGGGTAATAAAGGCACTGCTCATAGTAGGAAGTGCTATATTAGATTTTATGACAACTAGCTGTAAGAGGAACAATCAGCCCAGTCTTGAAAAGTTATTCTATTTATTTTTTTCTTTTTTGAGGGTTGGGGTCGAGAGAAAGAATCTAATCAAGACACAATTTTTGGAGAGGTATAACCTAAACTGAGTTCTGAAGGACAAGACTGTGGAAAGGAGGAGTGGCTAAAATTACAGGAAAAGGAAATGGGAGGCTGAGAAAACACTAGCATTCTCGAAGCATGGTATTGCTGGAACTGAATACTACCCTGGAAGAAAAGAGATGAGGCTAGAGAGATAAGGAGTAGATCTTGAAAGTTTTGTATATGAAATTAAGGATCAAAGGAGAAAAGACTAGGGGTGGGAGGTGGGAGGCAACCAGAGGCTAAAAGGCTGCTGCAGTAATCCAGAACAATCTGGGTGGGGGGACAGCTAATCTAAAGTATTTGCGACCACTCAGTAGTAAGGCAACCTCCATTTTCAATGGATTACTATGCTAGCTACTCAACTGCATAAAAAAGCAGAGGCTTAGATGACTGTGGCTTAGATGACTACAAACATATGTCCACACAAACATTTACCCATGAATGTTTTTATAGCAGGATTATTAACAATAACCAAAAAGGGGAAATAACCCAAATGTCCATTAATTGGTAAGAGGATAAGCAAAATGTGGTTGTATCCATCATATGGAATACTTGACTAGTCACCCACAGAAAGGGAAGAACTACTGACACAGGCCACAACTTTGCCCCAGCTTCACAATGCATCTGAGAGTAGAAGTCATTTCATAATCTTGCTGTGTTTTATTCTCCAAGCTGACCAATGGTCAAACCCCGATATTAATCTGAACAAGTGAATTCAACAATGAAGTTGGATGCTGATTTCAAGATTATGTGTGTCGAGCGTTGCATCTAATACAGGTCTCTAACTGTGAAGGCCTTTAAGAATAGTATCATAACATTTTAAGGAAGCTTGCTTTTTTGGCTTGTACAGATAACCCTCTTGATGTTGAGGAATTAATCTTAATCTTCACCTTCAGGTATAATTATATCAAAGATATGGAGGGTGAGGGGATCAAAGATTGAAAATTCCCTTCTAAAAGTTATTCTCATATCTTTAAACAACTCACAGAACTTTAATTTCAAATCCTTATTAGTGCAAAAAAGTACCAAGAAAGGTGTCTTAAAATTCAAAGAACAAAGCAAAACAAACAAAACAAACAAAAAGAAGCAATAACTATTACTAATGGACTGGAGAATGAGCTCTTTATTTAAAGCTACATCCTTTTTTTTTTTAACCGAGAGATGAACACATCCTTCTTATTAAGCTTGATTCTTTTTTTTAAAGTGCTTTTCTTTTTTCAAAGTACACAGTCTTGGGAAGAGTGAAGAACTGTATTAGCACCAAACAGCAATTAGACCCTTACAAGAGTTCTGCCACCTTTAAGCCTCTATACTAAACCCAAAGAGGAAATGATATATGGTCTGAAATAGTAAAAAGAGATCCAACACACTTTTGCTTTTTTTATTTTTAACCATTGTTCCCACTCCCTCCAAAACCTCCCCACCATTTCTTTTAGTGAAAGAAAGAACTAGAAAACATGATTTCTGTAAAGGTCACTACAGATATATTTCCAATACTTTCCTGAAATAGGGACTATTCAGGTAAACTTCAAAGGTAAAAAAAGGAGTAATAAAACACCAGAGCTGAGTTTCTAAAGCTCTACTCTTCCAGGACACTTATATGAACAATGCCACCATTTTTGCATCATGGCACACTAGAAGTGATTAACACTGTTATTTGTAGGCACAACTGGAGATAAACAGAAGTGGCTACTGTCCGAGGCTACCTAACCAGGGTCACTGGTAACTCTAGGTCCCACTTGATGGCCAAAAGTGCTGAGGAGATCGGTTATCTTCACTTTCCTGATGCTCAGCACAATCAGAATCCTGTTTTTCCTCAGCCTTTTAGGATTAACTGCAATATCACACGTTCTCAGAAATCATTCCTTTCAAATCCAGACTCTACTGCACACTAGCTGCCTAACCCCAGCAAATAACTTCACTTAGTAAAGTGTAGAAAAACTACCTACTTGCAGAGGTACTATTGAGATGAGAAATAATGTGAGTAAAGTTCTTGGCACACAATCAATGTATGAGGACTGTTATTAACAAGAGGTTTGCTGAATTAAAAAGAGAAATCTGACCTCTCCACAACTAGTAATGTCACTGAGATAAGAAATTGCAGGCTTCCCTCTTTAGTGTTTTAAGAATTAAAATATTTTGTAAAACAATGAAAACCATAAATTGTCTCCCTACTTCTTCAAAATCATAATGCTTTTCCTCACTAATATTCACAGCTTCTTATTCCAGTATTTTAAAAGTGACTGTCCTTGCCACCTACCTACTAGGGATTATAAGTGCACATTACAACAATACACACTTATAAAAGATATGATACTGGTACACTTATTTATGTTCTGCAGAAGATGAGCTTGGAAACCAGTGCAGGACCACCCCGGACATTTGAGGAAGAAAGATAACAGCATTTTACTTGAACCTCCCTCAAATGAAAATAACTCAACCATCTATCTATAGACAAAAATTATCCCCCCCCCCCACAAGTGGTAGACAAGATTCCTTCCCCTAATTAGCTCTTTTTTTCCCTGAAAGCCCTGAGAAGAAAATGTTGCATGAAGTACTTCAAAATAAATGCAGATGACTGCACACTCAGCAGACAACAAGAGAACATCTGGATCTCTGAAAAGAAATGCGAAAGTGGCTATTGGTAAATCATGTCAAGGTCACATCAGGATGTCAGAGGATTTCATGTACCCATGGGAAAATGAGCCAGTGTAAGCATTTCTGTGACGTACCACATTTTCCAAACAGTGGTTAACTCCCAATTTAATTTCCTCTTTTTGATTAAGATAGGGTATGCTATCAACTCCAAACATAAAATTCCTATCACCAGGAAATCTCTTCCTGATACCCTGGGCAAACATGCTCAAGTAGTAAACATTGAACGAAGGAATACAAGTTGTAATGTTCAATCGTAATACTTCAATTTTAACCTTTCAGGGGAGGATAGTTTTTGGAAGGACAACAAAGGATTCTTCTTGAATTGTCCAATCACCACGCTAATGGACAGAAAGACAGAGCAAAGTCCTAAGAGTATGTGCTAAGACACTGAAAAACCCTAGCCCAATAAAGTAAATGGCTCCTGGGTGTCAACTGTGAGATCATCTACTCCATTCATTCAGTGAATACATTTGTGAATAGCTTCAATAGCGTCTATGTCCTGGACACATCGCATGGCTCCTGGCATGAAGACTGATTCAAAGTCTAAAAATAATGTTTTAAGAGTCACAAGTGTCATTTTATAATACTACTGTATTAACAGCGATAGAAAAAAACATAAACTAACAAGATACATTTAAATACATTAATAAGCATATGCCAAAACGCTTTCTTTGAGTTTACGAACGATTTTTGTTATCCGAAGTTTGGAATATAATTAAAGTTGTAATTTATACTTTCAGGACAAGAATTAACGTACGCTGCATGTTTTATAAGTCCCTACCCCCACCCCACCCCCCGTAAATTAAGCGCCTTTCAACTTGACATGTAGGGCGTGGCACTGGAGTTCTCACACCGCCTCAATGACACCTGAATGAGCTCTCACAAGGCTGGACATTCAGGTTTCTAAGCAAAGGCCAGTTGACTCCCTAATTCTGCAGAAACCTTGAAACAACACTGCCACCTCTCTGCGCCGTCACCCCCGCCCACTTCACACATATACCCAGGTTAAATATACAAAATCACATCTTCCACTTCTGGAAAACCTTTAGGAACCAATCACGAAGGAAACACACCCAACACTCAACATATCTACATTCTCTTCCTTGTTTTAGAGGTTGGATCACCCGAGCATAAGCTAAACCTGTGCAAGAGCGCAGGACCAGCTATTCAGTTCAATGCGGAGCATCTAATGACTTCAGCCTGAAAAAGCCATTCCTTTAACAAACGGCAAAAACCCTGGCGGAGCAACCACTCTAGTACAGGCAAGGAGTGGAAAAAAGGGAAGGGGGTAGAGGGGCGGAGTGAGGTACGGGAACTGCGGCGACGGGTCCCCCAGGTCGCGGGCACCGCCCAGGCGAGGACCTCGGTGCGGCGGGCCAGAGACGCGGGGTGACCTTCTGAGGCCAACTTGAGGGGGGCCGGGCTTGGGGACCCTCGCCCTCGGGGGCGAGCTCACCCGCACAGCGGCGAACACTGCGCCCGGATCCAGCCCGGCCTCGTCCCGCAGGTCGTCCCCGGGCAGAACGCGGGATACGCAATCTCGGCGTCCGGGCCCTGAGCCTGGGCCTCCGCCCGCCGCCGCCCAGACACACCCCCGCCGGCGCCCCGGCGGCCCGGACCCCTCCCAGGGCGGCGCGGAGGGGCATCGCTCACCTGCACCGCAAGCGGGTCCGCCGCCCCGAGGGCTCCCGGAGCCGCGGCTGAGCTGGCTCCGGCCGGAGAGTTGTCTCGGCCCTTGTTGTCTGGGAGGCTCCGCGCCGCGAGCGGCAGAAGGATGAGTCCGACGGGCGGCGGCAGCACCTGGGCGGCAGGAGGAGGAGGACTCACGGCACTCCGCTCTCAGCGGAACCACCCTCCCCCTGGCCGCGCTGCAGCAGCGGCCGCAGAGCACTTCCGGGGCGCAGGGGAGCGGGGCGGGGCCGGCTGGGCAGCAACTTCCCGTCGGCGGGCCGAGAGGAGAATGCTGGGGACGCGGCTGGAGAACAATGGCCGGGGGCCGCGCGCTTCCTGGCCTTCATCCTCTGCGTGCCGAGGTGGGGCCCCGCTGCCCTCCGGGCGGCCCACCCCTGACTCCCTGCGCCCCGCGAAGTGAAGTCACTTCCCCAGGGCCCGGGAGTGGCCGCGGCCCCGCGGAGGTTGCCGGATCTTGGCGTCGGCGCCGCAGTGTCCCTGTCTCTTCAGGGGCCCAAGAGGGGGTTCTTACGGGGAAGGATGGGAGAGCAGGGGCCGCCATCTTGCTTCTAGGGGGCAGCCCCTTCTCCGGGGCGTGCTAGGATGGAGGCCGCTCTGTCCTGTGGCCGGGGTTTTCCAGAGGAGCTGGCGACATAGCTCCTCGCGGGCCTAATCTTTGGAAATGGGTCAGTCGCCTGCGCTGGCCGGCGGGGCTCGTGGCTGCCGTTGGCCTCATCTAACTGCTAGTCTTCGGAGAACTCGTATCCCGGATGGTCTGGGATCCTTTCCTGAGGGGGCTTGAGCCCCTTGCCCTGCAGGTCCGCGGTCTGGTGTGACCTCTAGATCATCCTGCGGCCCCATCCTATAATTTGGTAGCTTAAGTTAGTAGTTCCACTAAATCGGTTGCTTTTAGTCCTTCCACAAGTTAGAAATCTTTGTCATCTCTCAGCAGCTGCACTCTTACCTCTTGCCATTTATTTATTCCCTTCTCTCTGCTCCCCAACTGAGTACCAACTCCGTGCTTAGCACAACCTGTTAAAGGAATGCCCACTGATTGGAAGTATGGTATATCAAGGTATTCAGGGGGAAAAGTGGATACTTTAGTAACTGCGCTAGGTTTTAAAGATAAATTGGGATTTTCACAAAACACAAATAGGGTAGGGATAGCATATCCAGATCCTAACGAAAAGAACGTAGAGCACAGGGACAAATAATGTGTGATGAGAAGTCCGAATAGTAATTACAGGACTTAAACGTTCAAGCCAGGGTTTCTGAAAAAGGTGAATCAGGAGAAGCAGACAGGAGCCAAATCCTGAACTGTCTTTCAGGAATTCGTGAGGCAATGAATATAGAGGAATGACCCGGAACAAACGTACAATGTAAGCCGTTGGTGGAGGACATATTTGAGGAGGAGCCGGGCAAGCAGAGAACTTGTACACAAGGGGTTATTACAGAAATCAGGAAGAGAAAGGGTAAGGACCATTATGTGAGTGGCCGCGAGCGCCCAAAGAGGAGCCCTAATTCAGTATGCCGAATCAATGTGCTAATTTGACTTCTGGGGGCAGTTGCTGGGGAAGAAAATGGCCATGTGGGGAAGTGGCCATAATGATGCCTTGTTTTGATTTGGGAGGAGTATGTATTCTACCAAACCTGAGGGATGGAAGGGGAAAGGAGTACAGAAAAGGAGTGGCATTTTGGACCTGGTGAGTGTGAAGTGCCAGTGGGTATACGGGTCTAGCGTTATGAGGAGGCAGAAGTTAGAAACACTGCAGGTTTGTATTAACACATCTGAGCCAACTGTGCAGTCTGACTGCACTGAGCTGTTTAAAACCGCCTCAATCTCGCTACCTTCTCTTGGGGAAATTGCTGAAGTATTACATTTAAAAAATTGCCATGTGGTGATAATGCCCATCCACAGGTTAATACTAAGGACCATGAAGGTCAGGCTTACAAGAAACTGAATGTGACAGTGGTAACTAGTATTTCATCATAAAATGAAATATTTTAATTTTTAAAAAGTTTAATCATTGGCAACACAGTTAAACTGGTTACAATGAGGAATTGAAGATGGGAGGTTGTGCAAATATCAGTTGGATGGAGAAGTAGAGGGAGGATGACTTCAAGAAGAGTGAGCAGTGGGGAGGCAGTGAAAGACAACCTCAGGTTCATCAGTCAGTCTGTTTCAGCTGCTGCTTGGTTGTTCACAGCAATGCTAACCTAGTGTAAAGCAGTCAGAAATGGAATGGGATCCTTTTGAGCAGAGGCTCGTTCGTAAACTCACAGCGTTTTGGCATATGCTTATTAATGTATTTAAATGTATCTTGTTTATGTTTTTTTCTATCGCTGTTAATACTGTAGTAGTATCAGAAAGCTACAAATTACAAAAGCCCTAAGTAATCATCACAGTTGCAAACCAAAGACATAGTAACTATGAGTTCTTGTTCTACATTTCTGTGTAGAAGCATTTTTGAACACAAAAAAATGAGGAACTCTCACTTTAATTCTTAGATTATTCACATACATTATTCTCAATCCTCATAGAATAGAAATACATTTAGGTATATTAATCATATAGTGGATAATCTACTGAACTAGAAATGAGAACAGTGATCCTGGGTCCCTTTTTTGTTCTTTGTTCACTGTATGACCCTAGCAAAGTCACAAACTTTCTATGCCCTAGCTTCTTTTACTGTAAAATAGAGATGATAATGACTCTTTACCAGCCTGCCTCTCAGAGAAAGCATAAGAAATAAATTAATGCTTTAAAAGCTCTTTGAGGTACTTAGATGAAAGGATATAATTGTAAGTACATAATTATAATGAGCACTAATATCTAGTAGACCCCATGAGCATTCCTAAACTTGCTGCCTAGGCAACTCAAAAAACCCGAAGGATTCTCTTTTAAAGTAACAGTTAAATTCCTTCTTTGCTTGTGAGTGTGAGTTTAATTTGTATTATTTATGATCAAACCTATATATTAACAAATATAGTATTAATTTTAAAAGGTTTAGTAACTACAATTCCTATGTTCACTGCTACTTAAAACTAATGCTTATGGGGGAAGGACAAGGTAGGTATGCTTTTGTCAGAATCATGTTTTAGACTAATAGTCTACTGCAATCATTTAACTGAAATTTTCTGTTAAAGCATTATTCATGTCCCTATGAATAAGAATTTTACATGTAGTTACATATTTGAAACATGAAAGTGATCATTCCTGTGAATCTTCTGGCATTCCCATCATTGTTTATCAGAAAAACAAAGTAAAATGTATAGTCTTGTGAGTGTTTGTCCAATGCCCATCCCTAAAGTAGATGAAATTTTGCCCATTAGGTGGCTTCAGTATTTCTCGCTTCAAAGGTGTATGCAAAAAAAAAAACAACATTTAAATGTTTCCATGGCTATGTAATGTGCATAGTTTTTATATACATGCTTACTATATACCATTTTATAAAAATACTATATGAAGGTACATTCACTGTACAGATACTCAAAACTGTTAACAAAAAATCCTCCTATGTGTATCGGGGCCCAGATAAAAAAGTAGTTGGTTATTAGCAATTTGTCATTGATGGAAAAACAACTCAAAACCATGCTTAATTATTAGTAGAGTTGTAAGCATTGTTTATAATAACCCATGACACCTTAACATTTGTTATTATTTCATTTTGTTATCACAACTTTGTGAGACATGCATTATTCAGAAAAACAGGCTCAGAGATAAAGACTTCCCTAAGGGCTTAAAGACTTGCCACGAACTGTCAAATAACAGACTCGAACTCTTGAGGCTCTCAATGCACTGTTCTAGTATTTTATACCGAGGTTACCAGCTTGATACAACAATTATTCCAGAGCATATTTATAATATGGACATTTCTGGCTTATTCATTGCCTACAGAAGCTCTAAAACTCAGCCAAATGTAAATTTTTAAAATTTAAAACTATTCTGTTTATGGCTGTGTCTTTACCACTTTGAAGACAGGTGCTTTGTTTTATTCATCTTTGTATACTTAATGGTGTCAGACATAAGTACTTAGAATATTTTAGGGATGAAAATAACAAATATATTGTGATGATTAGTTGAATATACTCTAAGGAAGAAGAAACCCATATAATCACTTCAGAAACTTTGAGGTGTGTGTGTGATTTTCTGCACATTCAGGTAAAAATAATGTGTTTTGGTTGTTTTATAATTTAGATTAGTGAGTCCATTGCCTTAGTTTCCAGCTTGACTTTTATTGCCATCAGGCCATGGAAGGATGGGCTTACATAGGTGCTGTAGATGACAATCACTTTTATGATACCATTCCTAATGATTCTGTTTGGACTTAGATATTCTAGGTGACCCTTTTGTTGTGGCCACTCCAGTGAGCATGTGTAAAGAATGAAGTTCTGACAGTTTACGCTTTTATAATCCTACCCTTCATGCCCATGCCTGTGGACCACATATTTCCATACTTTTCTGTCAGGTGTTTAGAGAATAAGACTACTACTATATCAGTCCCAAGTGTTGCTCCTAAGAAGAATCATCTGGATGGCTTTAAAGGCAATTCCTATTCTTCAGTTCCATTCCAAACAAAGTCAAATAAAAAAGCCTTGGGTGAAGGCTTATATATATAGTTATATCAATAAAAAATATAACAAATATATTTGTAATGGTAATGCCCTTATTCAAATCCTGATCAATGCATTTTGGGAAGTGCTGGTTTCAGTAACTTTTCTAAGGTGACACAGAATTCTAAATAGAGCCAGGAACTAACTAAAATCATCTGAGTTCAAATTAAATATTTTTTCACTGAACTTCTGCTGTCCGTTTACTGACTATATGTGATGGAGGTAGGATGGAAAGCTGGAAAAAAATAGCATTTAAAAAATTTTAGAGAATGTAAGGGCAAGATGGCGGCATGCGATATGAGATGGAGAGCTCCTCCCAAAACCACAAATTGTACAAAAATATAGTTAATTAATACAACTAACCTTAAAACAAAAAACAAGAAAGAAGGCTGAACCAGACTGCAAACAGACCTCACGAAACAGGGTAATGTAGGAAAGCTTTAATCTGGCAGGACCCACGCTCTTCCTCCAACCTAGCTCACTGGCAGGAGGAAGAGAAATGGACCAGGGGAGGAGGTGGAAGACTGGGACTGCTGAACACCTAGCCCTGGAGATATGCTCTGTGAGCAGAATCCTATAGTGTGTGGAGCTCTGGATGTTGGGGAACTCGGACAGGTGGAGTGCTTGAGAAATTGACATTACGGCCGTTTGTGGAGGAGAGGATCCACACCCAGCTGCTCTGTGTCAGAAGAAAGGTAGGCAGTCTGAGAGGCTTCCTAGCAGCAGAGGGCTGCTGAAGGGGCAGGGTTTGCATGGAGCTTGCTGTGCAAGAGAAGGGCGAGCTGGACAAGGTTGCCTGGGCGGGCTCTGCCCAGCTGGTTGGGAACTTTAAGGAGCTTCAGGTGCTCCAACCCTCTGGCTGCCTACTCAGCTCCAAGGCTCCCCACTGTGATACACAGCCTGCCAAAACTTCCTACTGGCCTGCAGGCACCTGCTCGCAAATCAACAGTCACTGCACAGGTGTCAGGCTAGCTAGAGAGAGGCCCCGCCTACAACAGCTAGAAACGCAAAGCACAGAGGTTTACACGTGTGTGCTTGGACCACTGGCTCTGACACTGTAGAAAGGCACTGCAGATGGGAATCAGAAAATAGATATATCCTCCCCCAGGTACCAGCCCTGCTCCCCTATGACCCCCAAGCTCACTCTAGGGGCTGAGCAGCTCCAGAGACAGGAGTTTCTGCGCACCAGTGGGCACCACACAGAAATATGAAATGAAAAAAGAACATGGTTCAGAACAAAATCTCACAAACCCCAGAAAGAGGGCCAAATGAAACCAATATCACCAATCTTCCGGAAAGAGTTCAAAGTAAAAATTATAAACATGCTTATGGAGGTACAGACAAATATTCAAGAACTCAGGAATGAATTTAAGTTGGAGATTCAAACATTAAGAAATTCCATATCTGATCTGGACTTCCAGGAACATGGCGGTGTGAGCAGGGTGGCGGAAATCTCCTCCCAAAACCAAATATATTTATGAAAATACAACTATTCCTAAAAGAGAGCCAGAAGATACAGGACGGCACCCAACCTGCAGCTACACCTGAGAGGATTTGGCACCCCACGAAGCGGGCAAAATACGGAAGAGTGACCCAGCAGGACCCGAGCACTCCCCCACCTCAGTGCACTGGCGGGAGGAGAGGATTCAGAATGGGGAGGGACTGGAAGAACAAGCCCGTGAAATAACCATCCCTGGTGATCTGTGCCGGGAGCACTGACACACATTGCGTGGTGTATTGGACATTGGAGAGTCAGAGGTGCAGGATGTGAGCCGGGGAAGGCACCCGGGTCCTCTGAGCCGCTCCCCAGGACAAAAGAAAAGTGCACGCCTTTTTAGCGGTCTTCAAGAGGCAGGGGCCCAATGGAGGAGCAGAAGCATGACAGCCCACTCAGCCCAGCAGGCTGGGAGTCCTGGGGAATTTCGGATCCCATGGCTGGCGACTGGGAAAAAGTAGCTGCACTGAGATTTCCCACAGAGATCAGGAGCCTCCCATTCGTGCCCGCCCTGGCCAGAGCTACAAAGCGCTCTTGGAGCAGCGCGTCCATGGCTGCGGAATAGTGGAGCAGCAGCGCCACCTACACCATCCTCACAGAATCTACTAACAGCGGGATTTTTCTTTTTTTTTTTCTTCTTTTCTTTTGTTTCCTTTTTTTCTTTTCTCTATTCTTTCTTTTCCTTTTTTTTTTACTCTTTTTTTCTTTTTCTTTTTAAAAGTCTGAAAGAGCCAAGCTGACATGCGTGGCATCTATCCGTGACTACTTCTATTGCCATGAAAAGACAGAGGAATATGGTACAAACAAAGCTAACCCAGACCCAGAAAACACCAGAGAGGGAGTCTGAAGGAATGGAAATGCACAATCTTCCTGAAAAAGAATTCAGAATAAAAGTCATAACCATACAGATGGATCTATAGAGAAATATGCAAGAGCTGAGGGAGGAAGTGAGGGAAGTGAGTCAAGACAACTCAGAAATGAGACAAGTGATTGACGGGGTTAGCAGCAGATTGGACCAGATGCAAGAGACTGTTAACGGAATAAAAATCAGAGAAGAGGAACACAGAGAAGCTGAGGCAGAGAGAGATAAAATGACCTCTAGGAATGAAAGAATATTAAGAGAACTGTGTGACCAATCCAAACGGAACAATATTTGCATTATAGGAGTACCAGAGGAAGAAGAGAGAGAAAAAGGGATAGAAAGTGTCTTTGAAAAAATAATTGCTGAAAACTTCCCCATGCTGGGGAAGGAAGTAGTCTCCCAGTCCACGGAAGCCCAAAGATCTTCCAACAAAAAGGACCCAAGGAAGACAACACCAAGACACATAATAACTAAAATGGCAAACATCAAAGATAAGGACAGAGTATTAAAGGCAGCTAGAGAGAGAAAGAAGATCACCTACAAAGGAAAAACCCATCAGACTTCGCAACAGAAACCTTACAGGCCAGAAGAGAATGGCATGACATATTTAATGTAATGAAACAGAAGGGCCTTGAACCGAGAATATTGTATCCAGCACGATTATCATTTAAATATGATGGAGGGATTAAACAATTTCCAGACAAGCAAAAGCTGAGAGAGTTTGCCTCCCATAAACACTTCTACAGGATATCTTAAAGGGACTGCTCTAGAGGGAAACACTCTCTTAGAAAAATACAACCTTCCAAGACTGACCAAGCAAGAAACAGAAAAAGTAAATAGACCAATCACCAGCAATGAAATTGAATTGGTAATCAAAAAACTACCCAAGAACAAACCCCCCGGACGAGAGGGATTCACCTCTGAATTCTACTAGACATATAGAGAAGAAATAACACCCATTCTCCTTAAAGTTTTCCAAAAAATAGAAGAGGAGGGAATACTTCCAAACTCATTCTATGAAGTATCACTTTAATACCAAACCCTGCCAAAGACCTCACCGAAAAAGAAAATTACAGACCAATATCCCTAATGAACGTAGATGCAAAAATACTCAACAAAATATTAGCAAACCGAATTCAAAAATATATCAAGATGATCGTACACCATGATCAAGTGGGATTCATCCCAGGGATGCAAGGATGGTACAACATTTGAAAATCCATCAACATCATCCACCACATCAACAAAAAGAACAAAAACCACATGATCATCTCCATAGACGCTGAAAAAGCATTTGACAAAATTCAGCATCCACTCATGATGAAAACTCTCAACAAAATGGGTATAGATGGCAAGTACCTCCGCATCATTAAGGCTATATATGACAAACCCACAGCTAACATCATACTTAACAGCGAGAAGCTGAAAGCTTTTCATCTAAGTTCGGGAACACGACAGGGATGCCCACTCTCTCCACTGTTATTCAACATAGTACTGGAGGTCCTTGTCACGGCAACCAGACAAAACAAAGATATACAAGGCATCAAGATTGGTAAAGAAGAAGTCAAATTGTCACTCTTTGCAGATGACATGATACTGTACATTAAAAACCCTAAAGACTCCACTCCCAAACTACTAGAACTAATATCTGAATTCAGCAAAGTTGCAGGATACAAAATTAACACACAGAAATCTGACATACACAGGCTAAAAGTGAAGGGATGGAAAAAGATATTACATGCAACTAACAGGGAGAAAAAAGCAGGAGTTCCGGTACTTGTATCAGACATAATAGACTTCAAAACAAAGAAAGTCACAAGAGACAAAGAAGGACATTACATAATGATAAAGGGGTCAATCCAACAAGAAGATATAACTATTATAAATATCTATGCATCCAAAACAGGAGCACCTACATATGTGAAAGAAATACTAACAGAATTAAAGGGGGAAATAGAAAGCAATGCATTAATTCTAGGAGACTTCAATATTCCACTCCAAAGGACAGATCAACCAGACAGAAAATAAGTAAGGAGACAGGGGCATTGGACAACACATTAGAACAGGCGGACCTAACAGACATCTACAGAACTCTACACCCCAAAGCAGCAGAATACACGTTCTTCTCAAGTACACATGGAACATTGTCAAGAATAGATCATATTCTAGGCCACAAAAAGAGCCTTGGTAAATTAAAAAAGATAGAAATTGTACCAGCCAGATTCTCAGACCACAAAGGTATGAAACTATAAATAAATTAGGCAAAGAAAATGAAAAATCCCACAAACACATGGAGACTTGAAAACATGCTCCTAAATAATCAATGGGCAATGACCAGATAAAAACAGAGATCAGGCAATATATGGAGACAAATTACAACAATAATTCAACACCACAACATCTGTGGGATGGAGGGAAGGCCTTGCTAAGTGTAAAGTATATTGCAATACAGGTGTATACTTCAGGAAGGAAGAACAATCCCATATGAAAAGTCTAAACTCACAATTTGTGAAACTACAAAAAGAAGAACAAATGATGCCCGAAGTTGGTAGAAGGAGGGACAGAATAAAGATTAGACCAGAAATAAATAAAATCAAGAAGAATACAACAATAGAAAGAATCAATGAAAGCAAGAGCTGGTTCTTCGAGAAAATAAACAAAATAGATAACCTCCTAGCTAGACTTATCAAGAAAAAGAAAGTCTGCACAGATAGACAGAATCAGAAATGAGAAATGAAAAATCACTACGGACACAACAGAAATACAAAGAATTATTAGAGAATACTATGAAAACTTATATGCTAACAAACTGGATAACCTAGAAGAAATGGATAACTTTCTATAAAAATACAACTCTCCAAGCCTGACCCATAAAGAAACAGAAAATCTGAACAGACCAATTACCAGCAATGAAATTGAACTGGTAATCAAAAAACTACCTAAGAACAAAACACCTGGAGCAGATGGTTTCACTGCTGAATTTTATCAAACATTTAGTGAAGACCTAATACCCATTCTCCTTAAAGTTTTCCAAAAAGTAGAAGAGGAGGGAATACTTGCAAACTCATTATATGAGGCCAGTATCACTCTAAAACCAAAACCAGGCAAAGACACCACAAAAACAAGAATATTACAGACCAATATCCTTGATGAACATAGATGCAAAAATACTTAACAAAACATTAGCAAACCGAATTCAAAAATATCAAAAAATCATCCACCATGATTAAGTAGGATTTATTCCAGGGATGCAAGGATGGTAAAATATTAGAAAATTCATCAACATCATCCACCACATCAACAAAACGAAGGAAAAAAAGCACATGATCATCTCCATAGATGCCAAAAAAGCATTTGACAAAATTTAACATCCATTAATGATAAAAACTCTCAACAAAACGGGTATAGTGGACACGTACCTCAACATTATAAAGGCCGTATATGACAAACCCACAGCCAACATCATACTTAACAGCAAGAAGGTGAAAGCTTTTCACCTAAGATCGGGAACAAGAAAAGGATGCCCGCTCTCCCCACTTTTATTGAGCATAGTTCTGGAGGTCCTCGCCATGGCAATTAGACCACACAAAGAAATAAATGGCATCCACATTGGTAAGGAAGAAGTTAAACTGTCACTGCAGATGACATGATAGTGTATATAAAAGAATCCACTCCAAAACTACTGGATCTAATATTTGAATTCAGTAAAGTTGCAGGATACAAAATTAATACACAGAAATCTGCTGCATTCCTATACACTAGCGATGATCTAGCAGGGGGAGAAATCAGAAAAACAATTCCATTCACAATTTCATCAGAAAGAATAAAATACCTCAGAATAAACCTAACCAAGGAAATTAAAGACCTATACTTTTAAAACTACAATACACTCATGAGAGAAATTAAAGAAGATACCAATAAATGAAAACACATCCTGTGCTCATGGATAGGAAGAATTAATATTGTCAAAATGGCCATCCTTCCTAAAGCAATCTACAGATTTAATACAATTCCTATCAAAATATCAACAGCATTCTTCAATGAACTAGAACAAATAGTTCTAAATTAATATGGAACCACATAAGACCCCAAAGAGCCAAAGCAATCCTGAGAAGGAAGAATAAAGCTGGGGGAATTATGCCCCCTGACTTCAAGCTCTACTACTAAAGCCACAGTAATCAAGACAATTTGGTACTGGCACAAGAACAGTACACTAGACCAATGGAACAGACTAGAGAGCCCAGGTATAAACCCAACCATATATGGTCAATTAATATATGATAAAGGAGCCATGGACATACAATGGGGGAAATTACAGCCTCTTCAACAGCTGGTCTTGGCAAGACTGGACAGCTATATGCAAGAGAATGAAACTGGATTATTGTTTAACTCCATACCCAGAAGTAAACTCGAAATGGATCAAAGACCTAAATGTAAGTCATAAAACCATAAAACTCTTAGACAACGTAGGCAAAATCTCCTGAATGTAAACATGAGCAACTTCTTCCTGAACACATCTCCTTGGGCAAGGGAAACAAAAGCAAAAATGAAAACATGGGACTACATCAAAGTAAAAAGCTTCTGTATGACTAGGGACTCCATCAACAGAACAAAAAGGCGTCCTACTGTATGGGAGAATGTATTTGTAAACGACATATCCGACAAGGGGTTAACATCCAAAATATATAAAGAACTCACACGCCTCAACACTCAAAAAGCAAATAACCCGATTAAAAAATGGGCAGAGGATATGAAGAGACACTTCTCTAAAGAAGAAATTCAGATGGCCAACAGACACATGAAAAGATGCTCTACATCACTAATCATCAGGGAAATGCAAATTAAAAACCACAATAAGATATCACCTTACACCAGTAAGGATGGCCAGCATCGAAAAGACTAAGAACAACAAATGCTGACGAGGATGACCATTTGACCCAGGATTCCCACCCCTTGGAATTTACCCAAAGAATACAAGTTCTCAGATTCAAGAAGACATATGCACCCCTATGTTTATTGCAGCACTATTTACAATAGCCAAGATATGGAAGCAACCTAAGTGTCTATCAGTAGATGAATGTATAGAGAAGATGTGGTACATATACACAATGGAATACTGTTCAGCCATAAGGAACAAACAAATCCTACCATTTACAATAACATGGATGGAGCTTGAGGATATTATCCTTAGTGAAATAAGCCAGGTGGAGAAAGACAAGTACCAAATGATTTCCCTCATTTGTGGAGTATAACAATGAAGCAAAACTGAAAGAACAAAACAGCAGCAGAGTCACAGACTCCTGAGAAAGGACTAGCAGTTCCCTAAGGGGAGGGGTGGAGGAGTGCGGGTGGGGAGGGAGGGAGGGAGAAGGGGATTGAGGGGTATTACGTTTAGTACACATGGTGTGGGGGTCACGGGAAAACAGTGTAGCACAGAGAAGGCAAATAGTGAGTCTGGCATCTTACTACACTGATGGACAGTGAGTGCAATGGGGTATGGGTGGGGACTTGTTTTTTCATGTGAAACCTTCATAAGAATATATCAATAATACCTTAATAAAAAATAGAAAAATAACAAAGTTACCAGTAACTTCCCTATAACTTGATATTTCTTACTTCTTCATATTTCAACAGCATTTGAAACTGACCCTTTTTGAGACAATCTTCTCTTAGCTTCTATAATACCACACGTCACTGTGTTTCTTTTCTTGCCATTCTTTGTCTTTACTTAAGTATTTTCATTCCAGGGAATTCTAAGGCTCTTACCTTTCTAGACTACACATCCTTCTTGGATGATGTCATCTGTGCCCATGGTTTTACTTTCTATATGTTGATGACTAGTAGCCATGAGCTCCCTCCTAAACTTGAAACCTGTGTATTCTACTCCCTACTTGATGTCTCTTGGGTGTTTTATAGGCATCCTACTCAACACACTGCACATCCAAACGGAACTAAAGCCATCACCCACTAAATGCCCAAAGCCAGAAATCTAAATCTTTAGATTTTTTTCTCTTCTTCCTCAACCACTCCATCACCAGGTTCTGTTAAACCTTTGTCTTTGCTAGATCTCAAAATCATCCATTCAACTCCAGTGCTATGCAACTTCCTAATCCAAGCTTTTATTAACTGCTTACTATTAACTGGAGTACAGAGCCAAGGGATGCAGTCTTCCTCCCTTAAATCCACTGCAACTATCATGAACTTGTGAAGGCAAATAGCATCATGTCACAACTCCGCCAAAACTCCAATACTTCCATTAATCTCAGGATAGCCTGAATTCCATTATGTATCTTATGTCTGGTCACTTAGCGTTTTCCTCAGTACACACACACACACACACACGCACGCACGCACGCACGCACGCGCGCGCGCGCGCGCACCTCCCTTCCTCCCTCCACAGATCTGGCTCCAAGAGTACAAGTAGTTGCCTGCTGCTGTATATACTTGCAGTCCATAAAAAAGTCAAAGTTAAGGAAGACATACCATATTTTTAAGATTTCCGTAGAAATTTTATAAAATTCCTAATTATTGTATAAAGGTTTTAGTTTTTAAACCCTGCCCTATGTGTACATATATATTTAAAACATATTAGACATTAAATATGATAAATTAATTTCCTAACTCACATTCTCATTTGTGGAGACATTTACTAGATAAAATTTATTTTCATGTTGGATAGATGTTGATGATGTAGATTTTGCAAAGTATTGACCATTTTTATTAATGTCTTAAAAACTTTGGGAAATTACTGAAAGAAATCTGAATTTCAGCTTTCTGTCAATAACAGGTTCTTTAGTAAGTTGCATTTCTGTTCCCATTTATACATGTTCTTTCTGTGTTTGAATCATTGGAATACTTAGGGTATTTATCAATCCATAATTTTATGTTTAGACATAACTGTCAAGTGTAAATTTCCAGAATTTCCTAAAGGTGCTTTAATACAATTCCTTTCCTTCACATTTGAACTCTCAGGCAATCAACTTCAAGTGCAGTAAGCATCTGATTTGGGCTAAAGATTCACAACTGTAGGTAAATATGATTAATTTTTTGGCCTTTGTCTCAATTATACTGTTGTTAATAGAAGCACTTTCTTTTTTTCATTAATTTTTATTAAAAATTACCTTCAAGTGCAGTAAAATATTCAAATAATTGCAGAAACACTGGTATACAAAGATGGTATTTCCCTGAAGTTAAGCTGTTAGCAACTTACACTGCTATGCAATAACAGCACATTTTTATCAGTAGATATGTTTCAATCCCAATTCAGCCTAGAACAAGTAGAGGGTGGGATGGGATAGGGCAATGTGCAAAATACAATACCACCTCTTCCTGTGTTTTATCCCTGTTGTTCCGAATGCAGAAAAAATGTCTCTCCCTCTCTGTCCAATCTCCTACTTCCCCTTCACTCAGCTTTCACATCACTCAGCTTTCACAAATAGTGATGCTCATTACTATTTCCTGCTCTTCTTTTGCAACTTAGATGTCACTTCATTCATGGAGTCTTTCCACACTGTCCCTAGCTGCTCTAGTTGGTGTGTTCCCTTTGAGCCCTGTGCTTACCATGGCACATACAACACTATGTTGGAATTGCCTGTTTTTCTTTCTTACTCACTAGGGAGGGTGGGAATTACATCTATTTTGTGTATGATTATATTCCAATACTGGATCGATATCGTGGGAAAAATTATGAAGGTAAGTATCCTCTGTGTTAATCAAGATAATCTAGGTTATACCACAGTAACAGAAAACTTCAAAAGCTCAGTGGCTTAACATCAGAAAAATGTATTGCTTGCTCATGCTACATGCACAGTGCCAGTTTGCTGGGATTCTCTGCTGCTCACTGTCACTTAGGCACTTAGCTGTTGCAGGCACTAAGGAACTGCTTCCACAATCACTGCAGGCACAGGGAACCTGGCAGATCTTGCACTACCTCTTAAAGTGACATACTTCTGCCCATAATGCATTGACAAAGCATGTCACATAGTCATGTATAATCCACAGCTACCCAGTATGATGAACGTTGGAGCATAAATTACTGAGCAATTTTTTTTCCTCATTCTTCTTTTTTTTTAAATTTTATTTTGGTATCATTAATGTACAATTACATGAGCAACGTTATGGTTACTAGACTCCCCCCATTATCAAGTCCCCACCACATACACAATTATAGTCACTGTCCATCACCATAGTAAGATGCTATAGAATCACTACTTGTCTTCTCTGTGTTGTACAGTCCTCCCCGTGCCACCCCTTACATTATGTCTGCTAATCCGAATGCCCTGTTCCCACTTTGTCCCTCCCTTCCCATCCATCCTCCCCAGTCTCTTTTCCCTTTGGTAACTGTTAGTCGATTCTTGGGTTCTGTGAGTCTGCTGCTGTTTTGTTCCTTCAGTTTTTTCTTTGTTCTTATACTCCACAGATGAGGGAAATCATTTGATACTTGTCTTTTTCCACCTGGCTTATTTCACTGAGGATAATACCCTCTAGCTCCATCCATGTTGTTGCAAATGGTAGGATTTGTTTTCTTCTTATGGCTGAATAATATTCCATTGTGTATATGTACCACATCTTCTTTATCCATTCATCTACTGATAGACACTTAGGTTGCTTCCATTTCTTGGCTATTGTAAATTGTGCTGCGATGAACATAAGGGTGCATATGTCTTTTTCAAACTGGGCTGCTGCATTCTTAGGGTAAATTCCTAAGAGTGGGATTCCTGGGTCAAATGGTATTTCTATTTTGAGTTTTTTGAGGAACCTCCATACTGCTTTCCCTGAATGGTTGAACTAATTTGCATTCCCACCAGCAGTGTAGGAGGGTTCCCTTTTCTCCACATCCTCACCAACATTTGTTGTTGTTTGTGTTTTGGATGTTGGCCATCCTCACTGGTGTGAGGTGATATCTGATTTGGTTTTAATTTGCATTTCTCTGATGATTAGCGATGTGGAGCATCTTTTCTGTTGGCCATCTGAATTTCTTCTTTGGAGCAGTATCTATGCATGTCCTCTGCCCATTTCTTAATTGGATTACTTCCTTTTGTTTGTTGAGGTGCGTGAGTTATTTATATATTTTGGATGTCAACCCCTTATCGGATATGTCATTTATGAATATATTCTCCCATCCTGTAGGATGTCTTTTTGTTCTACTGATGGTGTCCTTTGCTGTACAGAAGCTTTTCAGCTTGATATAGTCCCACTTGTTCGTTTTTGCTTTTGTTTCCCTTGCCTGGGAAGATATGCTCATGAAGAAGTCCCTCATGTTTATGTCCAAGAGATTTTTGCCTATGTTTTTTTCTAAGAGTTTTATGGTTTGATGACTTACATTCAGGTCTTTGATCCATTTTGAGTTTACTTTTGTGTATGGGGTTAGATAATAATCCAGTTTCATTCTCTTACATGTAGCTGTACAGTTTTTCCAACACCAGCTGCTGAAGAGGCTGTCATCTCCCCATTGTATATCCAAGGCTCCTTTATCATATATTAATTGACTGTATATGTTTGGGTTAATGTTTGGATTTTCTATTCTGTTCCACTGGTCTGTGGTTCTGTTCTTGTGCCAATACCACATTGTCTTGATTACTGTGACTTTGCAGTAGAGCTTGAAGTCAGGGAGTGTAATTCCCTGTTTTATTCCTCCTTCTCAGGATTGCTTTGGCTATTCGGGGTCTTTTGTGGTTCCATATGAATTTTAGAATTATTTGTTCCAGTTCATTGAAGAAAGCTGTTGGTAGTTTGATAGGGATTGCATTGAATCTGTAGATTGCTTTAGGTAGTATAGCCATTTTGACAATATTTATTCTTCCTAGCCAAGAGCATGGGATGCATTTCCATTTGTTAGTGTCCTCTTTAATTTCTCTTAGGAGTAGTTTTCAGAGTATAGGTCTTTCACTTCCTTTCTTAGGTTTAATCCTAGGTACTTTATTCTTTTTGATGCAATTGTGAATGGTATTGTTTTCCTGATTTCTCTTTCTCTTAGTTCATCGTTAGTGTATAGGAAGGCAACAGATTTCTGTGTGTTAATTTTGTATCCTGCAACTTTGCTGAATTCAGATATTAGTTCTAGTAGTTTTGGAGTGGAGTCTTTAGGGTTTTTATGTTCAATATCATGTCATCTGCAAATAGTGACAATTTGACCTCTTCTTTACCAATCTGGATGCCTTGTACTTGTTTTGTCTGATTACCGTGGCTAGGACCTCCAGTACTCTGTTGAATAACAGTGGAGAGAGTGGGCATCCCTGTCTTGTTCCCGATCGTAGATGAAAAGCTTTCAGCTTCTCGCTGTTAACTATGGTGTTAGCTGTGTGTTTGTCATATATGGCCTTTATAATGTTGAGGTACTTGCCCTCTATACCCGTTTTGTTAAGAGTTTTAATCATGAATGGATGCTGAATTTTGTCAAATGCTTTTTCAGCATCTATGGAGATGATCATGTGGATTTTGTTCTTATTTTTGTTTATTTGGTGGATGATGTTAATGGATTTTCGAATGTTGTACCGTCCTTGCATCCCTGAGATGAATCCCACTTGATCATGGTGTACGATCTTCTTGATGTATTTTTGAAGTTGGTTTGCTAATATTTTGTTGAGTATTTTTGCATCTATGTTCATCAGGGATATTGGTCTGTAATTTTCTTTTTTGGTGAGTTCTTTGCCTGGTTTTGGTATTAGAGTGATGCTGGTTTCATAGAATGTGTTTAGAAGTATTTCGTTCTCTTCTATTTTTTGGAAAACTTTAAGGAGAATGGGTATTATGTCTTCTCTATATGTCTGATAAAATTCTGCGGTGAATCCATCTGGTCTGGGGGTTTTGTTCTTAGGTAGTTTTTTGATTATCGATTCAATTTCATTGCTCGTAATTGGTCTGTTTAGATTTTCTGTTTCTTGCTTGGTCAGTTTTGGAAGGTTGCATTTTTCTAGGAAGTTGTCCAAATCTTCTAGGTTTTACAGCTTGTTAGCATATAGATTTTCAAAGTATTCTCTAATAGTTCTTTGTATTTCTGTGGGGTCTGTCATGACTTTTCCTTTCTCATTTCTGATTTTGTTTGTGTGTGTAGATTCTCTCTTTCTCTTAAAAAGTCTGACTAGGGGCTTATCTATTTTATTTTTTCAAAGAACCAGCTCTTGGTTTCATTGATTTTTTTCTATTGTTCTATTTTTCTAAATTTTATTTATTTCTTCTCTGATCTTTATTATGTCCCTCCTTCTGGTGACTTGGGTCTCATTTGTTCTTCTTTTTCCAGTTTCAATAATTGTGACTTTAGATTATTCATTTGGGATTATTCTTCCTTCTTTAAATAGGCCTGGATTAGTATATACTTTCCTCTTAGAACTGCCTTCACTGTGTCCCACAGAAGTTGGGGCTTTGTGCTATTGTTGTCATTTGTCTCCATATATTGCTTGATCTCTGTTTTAATTTCGTCATTGATCCATTGATTATTTAGGAGCATATTTTTAAGCTTCCATGTGTTTGTGAGCCTTTTTGTTTTCTTTGCACAATTTATTTCTAGTTTTATACCTTTGTGATCTGAGAAGTTGGTTGGTAGAATTTCAATCTTTTTCAGTTTACTGAGGCTCTTTTTGTGGCCAAGTATGTGGTCTACTCTGGAAAATGTTCCATGTGCACTTGAGAAGAATGTGTATTCTGTTGCTTTTGGGTGTAGAGTTCTGTAGATGTCTGTTAGGTCCGCCTGTTGTAATGTGTTGTTATTGCCTCTGTGTCCTTACTTATTTTCTGTCTGGTTGATCTGTCCTTTGGAGTGAGTGGTGTGTTGAAGTCTTCTGTTAGTATTTGTTTCACATCTGTTGGGGCTACTGTGTTGAGTGCATATATATATATACGTATCTTAAGGTCTGAGCTGAAGATAGTTTTATTTACTCTCTTTTTTTATTTTTATACATTGAAGATGTTAGGTGGGCATACAGCAAACAGGAAGTTAAAAATGAGAACTCTGCTGAGGCTGGGTGATTGTAGATGGTAGCATGACTGGGGGTCCATGGATGCCAGAGTTGGCTCTCTGAGAAGAGCAATGGATTTATATTGAAAAATTTTTACTGGACCCTTTTCTCTACCTGTAAGGTAATAAAATAGTTCCGGTGTGTTAGATGCAGTCATGTGGTCCTCTTTTCCTTTCAGAATCCTTAGAAGGGCTCAACAAAATAAAGCTGGGAATAATACAGATTTTCTTACACGTATCTTCTCCCTTTTAAAGTGTACATCAGAGATCCCTGTCCTTGAGATCCCTCCCTTACACAATTCAGTGTGCATATATATTTATTATGGTTATATATTCTTGTTGGATTGACCCCTTTATCATTATGTAATATTCTTCTTTATCTCTTGTTACTTTCTTTGTTTTGACGTCTATTTTGTCTGACACAAGTACTGCAACACCTGCTTTTTTCTCCCTATTGTTTGCATAAAATATCTTATTCCATCCCTTCACTTTTAGTCTGTGTATACCTTTGGGTTTGAGGTGAGTCTCTTGTAAGCAGCATATAGATGGTTCTTGCTTTTTTATCCGTTATATTACTCTGGGTCTTTTGATTGGTGCATTCAGTCCATTTACACTTAGGGTGGTTATTGATAGATATGTACTTATTGCCATTGTAGGCTTTGGATTTGTGGTTACCAAAGGTTAAAGGGTAGCTTCTTTAATATCTAAGCATCTGAGTTAACTCTCTTATAAACTATTATTAACACAGTGTGATGATTCTTTATTTCTCTCCCTTCTTATTCTTCCTCCTACCTTCTTTATATGTTAAGTGTTTTAATCTATACTCTTTTGTGTTTCCTGTGACTACTTTTGTGGATCATTGATTTTATTTTTTGCCTTTAGTTAGTATTTGGTTGGTTTGTTTCTTTGCTGTGATTTTATTTTCTCTGGTCACATCTATTTAGCCTTAGGAGTACTTCCATCTAGAGCAGTCCCTTTAAAATACCTTGTAGAGATGGTTTGTGGGAGGCAAATTCCCTCAACTTTTGCTTGTCTGGAAATTGTTTAATCCCTGTTTCAAATTTAAATGATAGTTGTGCTGGATACAGTATTCTTGGTTCAAGGCCCTTCTGTTTCATTGCATTAAATATATCATGCCATTCTCTTCTGGCCTCTAATGTTTCTGTTGAGAAGTCTGATGATAGCCTGATGGGTTTTCCTTTGTAGGTGATCTTTTTTCTCTCTCTGGTGCCTTTAATACTTTGTCCTTGTCTTTGATCTTTGCCATTTTAATTATTATATGTCTTGGTGTTGTCCTCCTTGGGTTCCTTGTGTTGGGAGATCTGTGGGCTTCCATGGTCTGAGAGAGTATTTCCTTCCCCATCTTGGGGACGTTTTCAGCAATTATTTCTTCAAAGACACTTTGTATCCCCTTTTCTCTCTCTTCTTCTTCTGGTACCCCTATAATGCGAATATTGTTCCGTTTGGATTGGTCACACAGTTCTCTTAATATTCTTTCATTCCTAGAGATCATTTTCTCTCTCTCTGCCTCAACTTCTCTGTATTCCTGTTCTCTGACTTCTATTCCATTAACAGTCTATTTCACCTTGTCCAATCTGCTCTTAAGACCTTCAACTGATTGTTTCATTTCTGTTATCTCCCTCCAGACTTCATCCCTTAGGTCTTGCGTATTTCTCTGCAGGTCCATCCGCATGGTTATGACTTTTAGTTTGAATTATTTTTCATGAAGATTGGTTATATCTATCTCACCATGCCCTCTTTCTGGGGTTGTCTGAGTGATTTTTTGACTGGCACAGATTCTTCTGTCTTTTCTTGGCAATAGAAGTGGTCTCAGGCAGGTAGCGATGTGTCAGCTGGGAGAACAATGTCCCTTCCTGCTTCTTGGTCACCTTGCCCTTGTCTGCTGCCTGTGCCATCTACCTGCACACTGGGTGCAGTCTCTGGGATAATCTCCTGAGCTGCCATGGGCAGGGCCCTTGGGATAGTCTAGTGCATTCTGGGTGATTGCAGACATGCCGGGTGTGTTTTCCTACGAGAACGGCACCCCTTCACACTTTCCAGAACTTGATCCAGCTTCTGCTCCTTGTGCTGTCTACCCACATACCAGGAGCAGTCTCTGGGATAATCTCCTGAGCTGTCATGGGCAGGCAGCCCTCGGGATAGCCTAGTGCACTGCGGGGCGGGGGGGTTCCAGTTGCACCAGGTCTGTTCTCCTGTGAGAACGGCGCCCCTTTGTGCCTTCTGGACCTTACTCTGGCTTCCTCTGTCCCAGTTAACTGCACAGTGGGAGGAGACTCTGTGTGGTTGCTGTGGGCATGGCTGTTCTCCAGCTGCCGTGCAGCTGTGGCAGGTCAGCTAGTTTGCTTGCAGTGCTGGCTGGGAGGAATGAATGGCAGGCTGCTTATTGCCATGAGGGGCTTTGGGGCTGCATTACCCCCCAGGGGTCTGGGGAGCCTGAAGTTCCTTTAGATTCCCAGCCTGCTGGGCTGAGTGGGCTGGGATGATTTTATTCAGCAGTTGAGCCCTTGTCCCTTTAAGGCTTTTAAAAGTGCCTGCTTTTCTTTTGTCCCAGGGGAACCAGCTGTGGGGACCCGCTCGCAGTCTCTGTCTCGGATTTTACTTTTCCATTTCTCTAATATCCAGTGTCTGTGCTCCAGGTGCCAATTACTAGGGCTGGTTATTTAGTAGTCCTGTGCTTCCACTCCCTCTCCACTCTGATTCTTTTCTTCCTGCCGGTGAACTGGGGTGGGAGGAGTGCTCGGGTCCCGTCAGGTCACGGCTTTGTATCTTACCTTTTCATGAGATGCAGAGTTCTTACAGATGTAGATGTAGCCTGGCTGTTGTACTCTATCTTCTGGTCTCTCTTTTAGGAATAGTTGTATTTGTTGTATTTTCAAAAATATATATGGTTTTGGGAGGAGATTTCTGCCGCCCTGCTCACGCCACCATCTTGAGTCCCTCTCTACTGAGCCGTTTTATATGGCTTCTCATAACTACTGCTCCCCTGGATTCTGATTTTTCATGTTGGTATCATGTCTGGGATCTTCTAACTTGCCTTTAAATCTATAGACAAAATAATGGGCACACCCTTATGCATGCACAAATAAAGCAGCTGGGGTGTTATCTGTATTTCACCATTCACCTGATTCTACCTATATCCTCAGAAGTCACCAGGGTGGAGTAGATTTATGCAGTACAGAATAACAATTTCACTTTTTCCTTTTGTTCCTGCTACGACCCATGAACTAATCATTGTCAGAGAGAGTGAGATTAAAAGTCTCTGTTCCTTTTGAATTTGCCTGACTTTTCCAAATGTTAAAATAAAAACTTAACTACATGTTGATATTTAATATCAGCATTCTTTTAGTTGGTAAACATCTACTACATGAAATATGAAATCCCAAATGTTGTTATATTTTTGAAATGGCTATTTTAAAAGATAACCTATAGCTGTCTTCTCTCTATTCTACTTCTGACTCATTGTGCTTAAATTTTGTCTTTTCTAAGCACAAAAATGTAAAGCTAGAAGTTCCAAAGAAAATAACACATTGAAGCAACAAATAACATATTAATAGGATTTTAAAGTTGTAGGAGACTTTTGAAGTGGTCTGGACCAGAGAATTTCTCAAACATTCTTTTACCATAATCCTGGAGGAAGGACAAACTGTCCTATAGCCAACCTGCTCTCATTTTCTAGAACTCAGTGATGGTGAATGGATCAATAAAAATTGAAGTAGAACCAGAATTCTAGTCATCCTCAAAACAAGAATAGTAAAAGGAAAAATCTACAGAACATGAATCCCTCACCTGTAAGAGCTGAAGAAAGGACTTGCTTTAGGGAAAAGTTCTCAGTGCATTATGTCAGGGTTCTTAAGAGAAACAGAACCAACAGGAGACAGACATACAATTGACCCTTGAACAACATGAGTTTGGGCTATGCAGGTCCACTTATACAAGGTTCTTTTTTTAAATAAATATATTGGAAACGTTTTTGGAAATGTGTGATAATTTGAAAAACATTTTCATTTCTCTAGCTTATTCTATTCTAAGAATACAGTGTTTAATACATGTAACACAAAATATGTGTTAATTGGTTGTTCATATTATTGGTAAAGCTTTCAGTCCACAGTAGGCTATTACTAGTAGTTTTTGGGGAGTCAAAAGTTGCATGCAGATATTTGACTGCATGGGGGTTGGTGCCCCTAACTTTTGCCTCGTTCAAGAGTTGATTGTGTGTTTATTTCTTTAAGGAATTGGTTCACACGATATGGATGCTGAGAAGTCCCAAGATCTGCAGTTAGCAAGCTAGGAATCCAGGAGAGCCATGATGTGACTTACAGTCTGAAAGCCAGAGGCTGGAAAATCAGGAAGAGTCAATGTTTCAGCTTGACTCTGAAGGTAGAAAAAAAGCTGATGTCCCAGCTCAAAGGTAATCAGGCAGAAGAGTGTCCCTCTTACTTGGGGGAAGGTCAGCCTTTTTGTTCTATTTAGGCCTTCAACTGATGGGATGAGGGATACTCACATTAAGGAGGGCAACTGGCTTTCCTCAGTCTACTGATGGAAAAGTTAATTTCATCCAGAAACACTCTCTCAGACACACTCAGAATGATGTTTGACCATATATCTGGGCAACCCATGGTCCAGTCAAGCTGACACATAAAATTAACCATCACGGCTCATGTGGAAGAGTGACAGCTCACAATAGGTTGTGGATCATGCTTACAAATTCACTTTGACCTGGTCTGGTTTCCCACCAAAGCAAGAATCTCTCAACAACATTGCTGCTAGATGGCCATTTTATATTGACCTGAAATGTGTCTCCCTGTAATATCAGCCATTTGTCTTACTTCTTGTGGAACTATTCAGAATGGGTCTGCACTTTCACCAACTAGCTTTTCAAATAAATTAAGACTCCTGTTATAGTCTCCCAAGTGTTTTTTTTCCAAATTAAATATTCCAGCTTATATTTCAAATCCTCATAGTATATGATTTCTTTGATCCACTCTTACTTTTGCCAGTTTTCATGTGTTACCTTACAGTGGACACACTATTCTAAATGTGTTTCCTTCTGTACTGAAAAATTAAAAACAAGTTTAAGTCTCTATTTACGTTCTTCCCATAAAAGTAACTTTTTGTTGAGAGAACCACTGAAACTATAGTTTCACATGTGTCTTGATTGCCACCATACACAGTTTTGAATAGGTATGAGGATGTCTCCAATAATTGTACTTGGGAGTAGGAGGTGAGCGCACCATTTCCCCCTTTATCTGTGATACAGTAGTTCCTGAAGAAGTTGTTCCATCATTTATTCAGATATTATTAATTCTTTAATAAATTATAATATGGTATGTGAATTATATATTAACAAAGCTGTTAAATAAGACATTTATAGAGTATATCAATGGTCCCCACCCCCACTCCACCCAGAAACCAGCATAATTTGGCAAACTAAGATTTTTTGAATTGAGTAGACTGTGTGGCTTGGTGGTGTCCCTCTATGGCATTCTCCATCTCCTTTGGCACATGTCCCAGGGTGATAGTCCTTTCTCCTTTCATGGTAATGCCATTGGATGTGAACTCAAATCCCTTTTATTCAGAATTTACTTTGCAACTCTCTAGAAAAACTATATAAATATCCTTGTTAATAAAAAGAGAATAATTGAATGAAATCTTGGAAATGTTCCCAGACACTTCCTCAACCTTGGAAAAAAAGACCCAGTCTATAATGTTCCCATTCACTAATACACAGGAATAGAATTGGAAGGGAAGTCAGAACAAGTAAAAGTCCTATTAGTATGGAAGGTCTAGAGAAAAAATAGTCTGCAGCTTCTTTTCAGTAGAGAAACTAGATGGGAGTACCAGAAGATGAGGGGTGGGGAGGCAGTCCTTTTTCCAGATAGTTTATCTCTGAAAGGTAAAACAATTCAAAGCATGTTTTGATAGGGAGCAACAGTGTTGCTATAAATAAATACAATACTGATGTCTAGATATGGAGTAGATTATTCTTGTTAAAGAAAATATTTAGGTTTCATTTCCATTAATGGTTGAATAGCTTGTACCAGGTCAACCATTCCACAGGTAACACTTATAAATGCTGGGCAAAATATAAGAAAATAACTATATGAAAGCATTGAAATGTGACCGAAGCAGGTAGAAAATGGAGGGAGTCAACACTGGGAAGAAAGGAAGGACATTGGGTGAGTTTTTCATTTTTTTATGACTCTTTACCTGAGGGCAGGCTCCAGTCAGCATTATGCAGGCAGCTAAGGCTAAGAAACTTGCACTCTAACAGTTTAAATATTCAGTCAATGCTTGGAGCAACGACAGCTGAAACATGAAGGAGAATATTCCAGAAAGGAACGATCCATGGAGAGGTGCCCTGGTTATGAGTATAAATTCTGCCTGAACATCTGGCCGACCCCTGCAGTATGTGTGTGCAGGGCCGAATCCAAGCAGCCTGTGTAAGACCGAAGAACTGAGCAGAGACTTCAGCTGCTCCCTAACACTTGGAGCTCCAGTCCCGCCAAGCTAACTGTTTTCTATAACAAAAAGTGTCTCGAGAAGAACAGAACAGAGTTCAGAGTCTCTTCAGTGTGTCGTTTACCACATCCAGGATACATTCCAAAATTACAAGAGAAAAGAAGAAAGTTAAATATGACCAATACTCAAAGGAAAAGACAATCCCAGGATGTCTCATACTGTAATTAGCAGACAAGAGTTTTAACTACACTTAAAGATGTAAAAGAAAATATAATGTTACTGAATAAACATATAGGACATCTTAGCAGAGAACAGAAACTAAAAGGAAATAACCAAATGGAAATTCTAGAACCAAATACTAAAATATCTGAAATAAAAAATTCACTGGATAGCTGTAACTTCAGACTGAAGACAACAGAAGAAAGAATTTGTATATTTAAAGATAGGTCAATAGAAATTGTTTAACCTGAAAAAAAAAAAAACAGAAAAAAACCTGGGAACAAATGAGCAGAGCCCCAGGACTTGTTAAACAACATCAGGAGGTCTAACATTGTATGTAATTAAAGTCCCATATGGAGAGAGAGAGTAAGAGAAAGAGAGAGGGAGAATGACCAAAAATTTGAAGAATCAGTGGCCAAAGTATTTCCAAATTTCATGAAATATCCAAGATGTACTTGGCAAACTCCAAGTACGTTAAATACAAGGAGAACCACATGTAGGCACATTGTAATCAAACTACTGAAGTCATAATTAAAGAGAAAAATCTTTAAAGCAGCCAGAGAAAAGCAGCACATAAACAGGGCAACAATGATACATAATGACAGCTGACTTACCAGAAGCCAGAAAGCAATTGAACGGCATATTGGAAGAGATAAAAAGTTAAAAAAAAACACTCTAGAATTATATATCTATTAATATCTAGTAAATGGTCAGGAATTTTATATCTAGCAAAAATAACCTTCAAGAATGAAAATGAAATAGAATTCATTGCCAGTAGGCTAGCACTACAAAAAATGTAAAAGAAATATTTAGTACTATGTGCCAAACAGTATATCTTCCATGTTTTATGTAGTAGTTTGTGTTTCCCAAGAAGTCAAGGCTGGAACAAAGTTTCAATTTAATTAGTTTATTTGACAGATGTTATGGGCTGAATTACGTCCATCCCTAATTTATATGTTGGAGTCCTAATCCCCAGTATTTCAGAATGTGACATTATTTGGAGATAAGTTCTTTGAAGAGTTAAAGTTAAAAGGAGGTCTTTAGAGTGAGCCCTAATCCAAGATGACTGATACCCTTATAGGAAGAGGAAATTTGGATACCAGGAATGTGAATGTACATGTGAGGACACAGGGAGATAGCAGCCATCTACAAGGCAAAGAGAGAGTCCTCAGAAGAAACTAAACCTGCTGATACCTTGATCTCCGATTTCTAGTCTCCAAAACTGGGAAAATAAATACCCAGACTATTGTATTTTGTATGGCAGCCCTAACAGACTAATATAGCAGGTGATCCCAAGAAACATGATAGAGAAGTGGGGAAAAAAGAAAGGGAAAGGTAGCCAATAAAAAGTGTATTATTAAGCTCTGTGGGCAGTAGCCAATGTGGGCACTCCAGTGTAAAGGCCTGAGGGGATGTTGCTGAATATCATAGTAATTAAAAGGACGGTCTTCAGAGTCAGGCAGTTATGGGTTCAACCTTACTAGATATTTATCCTAAGATAGGGATAATATGACCACTCAGTGGAATAAAATGATACAGTTTCTGTGTAAAACCTTCAGCCAGTATTTGACATATTTTAAATGCTCAGTATCATGATTGTATTTAATTTCATGAAGTGTAGATTAGTGTAAATGATAATTTCTTCTAAAAATCACCAGTAATTAAAATGATTAAAATTTAAGTTATGTTGGGAATCTCAGCTATATTTGTGGTTTATGGTGTTTAGTATCTTAGTAAACACTTAATATGCTAAAATAATTAAACATATAGAATATATTCAATAATAACTCATATATGATTTGTACATTGTTGGGGCTGGGCTGTACTGAAATTGTATTATTTTGTATTCTTAATTTCCTGCTTCTACCAATCACACACTATAAAGTGTAACACATACATATTAGTGACACACATCAGGTGTTTTCTTCCTCTAACCCCTGAGGTTGGAAAGGGATTTTTTAGTGAGTCATCATCTTGGTGTCTTGTGGTGACATGTGACATCATCTGCCCACCGCCTCCAAGCATGGCTTCCTGAAATAAGGCTGCAGTTCCCTAAATGCTGACTGGTTGTGGTGTCTGTGTCTCTGCTGTAGATGCTGCAGCCCATTTCCTGGAATTGCCTTTGACAGGCCTCTTGGGGCCTCCTGGCAAACACAAGAATATTTTGTAACAAAAATGTCAGGTACTTAAGTGAATCACCTTTGATTATGGAAAACACAAAGGCTCATAACAGACTTAGTGATCAAAATGAGTTATCCTTTTATAAGCAGTAGTTAAGAATAAAAATTTAAATACAGAAGTTCTACCCTCACATTTTAAAAACAAATTTTTATATCATATAACTGACAGTGAAAGTCAATTTACTTAAAAAAGTATTCTTTAAGATAATATTGCAAATAGATTTTTGAGAGTTTTATTTTTATTAAAAGCATGAAAAACATTTTATTGTTTTCAATAAAAGAAAAAAATCAATTTGTGTGTGTATTATAACCAGTACTAGAAGTTGGGAGATTTTTTAAATAAAGAATTTGATTTAAAATATTCTTTCATTTAACAGGTATTTATTAAGCACCAAGTATTACCAAGCACTAGTTTAAGAGCTATAGTCACATCTGTGAATAAAATACACCAAAAAAAGAAAAACACTGCTACTCTCTTATTTGAAAGAATTATTTCAATTAAAAAAAATATCCAGAAAAAAGGATAATGACCAAGATCACTTCCTTATGTTTAGCAAATATGGAAGAAACAGTAAATTGAACCCCAGGTGATGAGACAGGGGTAGCCAAATTATTTCTGATTTGGAAAATGACTCACCAAAAACAAAGCAAAAAACCCAGAAACATCATATATTAACAGATAACTAAGAAAAATACCATGAAGATAACTGAACAGAATAGTCAAAGAATGTCGTCATTGAAAACTTAAACCCATATTCCAGCTAGAAATCCAAAATGGATCTATACAGCCATCAGGTCTATCGGATTCATGAGACAAGACTCCAGAGACAGAATAGAATAAAATTTAAGATGAGAGAAGAATCTAACCACCATCTGAATGTTCCCACAAGGTCTGTGTCTCGGTGGGTCCCTTGGATGATTGATGAGCTCTTACTCTGTTCAGGAATCTAATTTTTGTTCAACCAGAACAACCAAATTCTGGCAAATTGAGTCAAATTTAGTCAGTCAAGAGATCTAAACAAGCTAGACCAATTATGTCACTTTATTATTAATACCTTCACAGTGGACAAATCCTCATGGACATTCAAGACACCCTACTCCAGAAAAAAAGGGACTTTGATGAATTCAAGGAACTCTGGGAAAGGTAAAAGAATGATCCTGTGGAATGCTGTTGGTTCTATATATGTATATTTAGCACTTACTATGTGTCTAGCACTGTACTAAAGGCTGAGGATCCAGATTTTAGTGAAATCTATTCAATGCCTTAAAAAACTCACAATCTAATAGGGCAACATCCAGGATTAATTATAACACATTTCATGGTTTGTAGGGGTTCCCTAGGGAAGCACAGAGGAGAAAGTTTTTACTTTAGCCCTCGGAGAATGATTAATGGCTTCCTAGAGAAGATATTTTAGTTGAATTTAAAGGAGGAGCTGGTGAAAAAAATGTATTCGAGGCATAGCAATGAATACTTAGAACGACATGGAGCACTTGGGAAACAGCATGTATTGCTGTAGCTGGCGTGTCGAGCTCCTCATTGTGTCAACATGAAGTGACACTGTAAAGGAAGGTGGGATCAGCTGTTTCAGTCATGGCAAGAAAGGGAAGAGAAAAGTGACCAAACTTGTGTTTTAGAAAGATCCTCCCGGCAGTGTTGTGGAGGACAGGGGAGCCACAGGAAGTAAGGAGGGAAGTTAAGAAGCTATCCCAAAAAGTCCAGGGAACAACTGTAGGGCAATGGAAATTAAAAATCAAGGGATTTTGCAGCTGCCCTTCAGCATGGACTGAGTGCCCAGCTAAAGCAAACTTTCCTTTCTAGGAGAGTGTTGGATATACGTGAAGAAATATTTCTGCATTTACTTACCTTTTTCTCAAATCCATCCAAACACTCAGCAAACAATTAATCAATGTTTACCTCTTATGAGACATTAGACTTCTGTCTCCCATGGAGTTCAGGAGATAACATGGATCACTGACAAGGTTTTAAGAGAGGGTAGTTGTGATAATACTAATATTAGCCATTATGTATTGAATTTTAATGATTGCCTTACCAGATAGGTAGGAAACAGGCCTTTTGCTACCCCAGGATTCCTCAGGTGTTTCCAGAGTTATAAGGGATTATTGCCTTTGGGAGAAGGGGCTTAGAGTGGGGATGAGGTTGTGATTTGGATGGGGCTGGTTAAACACCAGCATGAAGAAAATGGGTTTCTTACAGATAAGACTTAAACCAGGTTTAAGTTATACTCTTTATGAAAAAGAAAATGGAAGCTTTCATTAAGACCCAACAGAATTTGGGGTCCCCAATTATATAAGAAAAGGTAATTTATCTCAAAGTATTTATACACACATAAGCAAGTTTGAACATTATTGGTTCTAATTAAGCAACCCAGATACTGTAAACCTGATGTTCCACTAGAAAGACACGTTTCAGATTTGGAACACCAGCACTTCCTTATATGTTTAAGAAAGCTCTTACTCAACAATCAACAGATAGCTTCAATTTCAAATTTTAGATTCTAAAACACATGTACCCTTGAGGGCACTGAATTAGCCATACAGAAAGCAACATTGTAGGAATTTCTGTCTACTACTATCACTTTTCAAAGTTCATCCATTTATAAGGTAAATTAGTTTCTATTGCTTCTAAAATTACTCTAATTTATTTTGTAAGTGTCTTATTTTAAACTAAAGTTAAAACTGCCTAATTTGTAAATTTGTAAATTCTAAAAACAGAGTGTGATTTCTTCAGAAATCAGATGCAGGTAGGGAATAAACAGGAAGCCTTGTTTAATCTGTCAATAAGACCAAATAAGTGGATGTAATCAGTGAATAACTTATAACCAAATAGCCACATACTTGATGTGAGTGGAGAAGCCTCCTTTGAGAGGAGACTTCTTAGAAAAGGGACCCTGTGGAAATTTCCCCCACTGCTGTGCAGTATGTGGGGTAGCTGTAATTTTTCCTTCTTCCAAGCTCCCTGCTTGTAAAAAGGACAAAATAACACTAGCTTTTCAAAACCACAAAGTCCACAGTAATATGTTAATTGAATCTAGCAAAAGAAAGTTTGGAGAAATTGTAACATCTCTGAGATGTGCAGAGTGGTCTGGAGCTTTTGAAAGCCCTGGAACCCATCAGACACTAAGAATAAATTGGAGCCAATTGGCCAAGAAAAAGAAATAAACGAAACAGTGTTTAAAAAAAATAAGAAGTGAGGAAGATACATACAAAGTCTTCTCTTTATTCTAAGATGTCACCTTGAAAGCAGTGTTTTTTAGACACATCCTTTCCCCTAATGTTGCAACACTCCCTTTATAACCTTGAAGTGAAATTTATAGGTAATCTAAGTTACCTACACACATACTTTTAAAGATTATAGGACTCTAATTGTAATGTGAAGGAGAAATAAAAGGCAGATGATTAACAGCAAAAGAATCTGCATTTCGATACAGAACTGCTTGGGCACAACCCCACCAAAGCATGACAGAGGGGTCTGATGCAGCGCAGGGGCAGCCGGCAAGTGAGGGGCACGGGTGGCTGGCTACCAGGAGCAGTTTGTAGTCAGTTGGCAAAGTCTCAGACGCAACAGATCACAACATTCCCTTGATGTACATAGTAGTCACATCGCCCAGAAAATTTAGTGTGTATTAGACTGTACCAAAATAAATATATATTTCATGTTTTAAATAAAATCATGGTACATGGATGATATAGAGGTTGTAGAAAAAAAGACTGAACTGACAGGACAGCTGATTTCAAGTGCTAAATTTTCCCCTTTGTATAGACAGTGGCCCTTTTGGGTGCCCAGTACCTGAGTGTCCTTCCTTGATTTGGGGATCCTCCCACAGTGTGAGGCTTGCTGGGAGACTCGGTCTTCCTCCTGATGCAAGGTACCCGATTTTCCCTCTCCTTGCACCTGACAGAACAATGGGACACTCTTGCCGGGAACTTAGAATCTGAAGGGAGTAGACAAAGAACTTTGGAATAGTGATCAATTATTTGTGGCAGTAGTGGTGTTGCTGAGACTCAGATGGCAGATGACAGTTCCTCAGGGGCTATCCGTGGCTGGGTGACCTGCTGCCCCCCTTCCTTTAACTTTCTGAGCTTGGTTCTTCCTTGGTTCTTCAAGATCCTGCAAGAAATTATTTTTAGCTTATGCTGACCAGAATCAGTTTATTGTTCATAGCCAAGAATAATAAGTCCCATTTTCTCTGGGCCTCAGTTTCCTCACATACATGATGAATAAAGGCTTCTTCCAGGATTGATGGCAAGTAGTCAGTGAACCTATGAGGGCCACTGTTGGGGAAATATCCTTTATATGTAGTTTAAGCTTTAGAGTTTTCAAATGGCTGCCAATTTTATCAACTGGCTTGGAGGTATACAGAGAGTATTCTAAGACATTGTATGCAAAATGTTTATACACATAAAGCCCTCAATAAATGATAGTTATCATTATTGAAAGAGATAAGTTTTTACCCAGGATATATTTTTACATGAAAAGATAAAGCTGCTTTTTGTATACTTAGCATGATCTCCTTTCAGTAGGGATTTTGTTTTGCACACCAAGGTATCTTCTTTGAACATAGTAGGTACTTAATAAATATGTTGAAGCAATAAATTTCTATAAAATAAAACTGCCATTTGATAGTATGTAAATAGAAAGATTCTGGAAGAATCTGGAGAGGTAGCTAATTAGTTTGCTAAGGCTGCCATAACAAGATACTTAAACAACAGAAATTAATTTTCTCATAGTTCTGGATCAAGATCAAGATGTCAGCAGGCTTGGCTCCTTGAGGCCTCTCTCCTTGGTTTGCAGAGGGCCGCCTTCTCACTGTGTCCACACATGGCCTTTCTTCTGGGCATACACGTCTGGTGTCTGTATGTCCAATTTCCTCTTCTTACAAGGATACCTGTAAGATTGGATTGGGTCCACTTGCACAGCCTCATTTTAATTTAGTCACCTCTTTAAAGGCCCTGTCTCCAAATACAGTCACATTCTGAGGTACTGGGAGCTAATTTTGGGAGGATACAATTCAGTCAATAACAGGGAGCAAAATGGAAGTTTACTTTTCCTAAATAATAGTTTCTACATTGTTTCTGTAATATTTAAATATTTTATAAGGAGCTTAATTATTTTATAATTTGGAAAAGCAATAATATTAGAACAAAACAAAAAAAATACTTTGTGTTCATATTTGAACTATAGTTAGATTCTAGACTTAGATAATTAGGAACAGATTTTTCACCTACACAAATGTCTCCTGGGGCCTTTGAAAGGCATGAGGGATGCAGAAGTATTCTTTGTTGAGGAGGACTGACCCAGGCACTGCAGGATGTACAGCACCCCTTGCCCTCTCCTGTGGCTGGCAGGACCCCTCCTCTCTCACTCTGACAACCCAGAAATGCCCCCCACTTCCAAAAACTTCCCCATTGATCATTACCACTTAAGTGTAAATTTATATGAATATCTGCAAATGTTTAAAGCATTTTGTTTGCTCCATCTCTCCTTTTCTTTTAAAGTAACAAGAGATTATGCATGATTAGAAATCATGCTCATTCCCTTTAGCTATGTCAGTGGGAAGCTTTGCATGTCTGAGTCATGGCCGAGTTTCACCGTAACTAATGTCTAAGGACAGTGAAACCTCTTGCTGCAGTTCATCTAAATTGCGGGTGTGATGCTTAGGAGAAAATATAATAGCTGATGTGTGGTGAGCACCGAGTATGTGCCAGGCACGGTCCTAAGTGCTCTACATATACAAAGTCATTTATTCTTTCAACATCCCTATGTGGTAGGCACCATTATTTGATAGATGAAGAAACCAGCATAGGAAGGGGAAGCGAATTCCAAGTGAGGGAGCTGCGCTTCAAAGCTGACAATCTGGCTTCAGGGCTGCCAATGCTTAGGTGTCCAACACCGTGTAAGTACTTAACTTACATATGTTATAGCACATGATCCCCACAGAAACAACTGATTTCCTATCATTACCTCCATTTTACATATTTGGAAACGAAGAGGCTCAAGTCTCTTTTGGGAAGTAGACAGCTTATATACATACAGTTAACTAACATGCACAAAAGAATGGCAAATTTAACCCAAGTTACTGCCATAATCAAACCAATGTGGAGCAACACAGAAATTCTGAATACAGATTCTCTTCCAAATCTATTTAAGGTAGCCATCAGTCAGTTTTCAGTGGGTTTTCTGAGGTTCTGTCTGTGTATCTTATTACTGGATTAGATGTATGTTGTAGAAGTGATTTATATGTATGATACTGGTTTCTCTAGGAGTTAATGAAAAATAACTCAATTGGGCTAATAGTAGCCCCAATTTTATGAACTTATTGTTTGCTTTTAAAACAGAAGCAATATTGTGATAAATCCAATAAAAGGCTTTATTTTAATTTTGTTAAGAGAAAGCCTTCCCAGAGATCTTTAAGGCCAGTTTATTCATGCTCCTGAGAATGTGCCTGCACTATTGGGGCACGGCCAGGTTGGTGTGATTATTAGAATTAGCTGAAGTAAAACCTTAAAAGGGTTGTAAGAAAATGAACTAAAGGCAAATGGGAATGGCTTCCAGCATATCCAGAGGCCTTTTCTCTTCCACTGGGGTTTAAAGTTGATTATGTATACTTAAAAAAATAAACTTTGGGTTTTGATATAATTGGAAAAGATTATAAACTTAATAAACATCTTCTGATTTCTTGCTATATTCCCCCTCAACAGATGTAGTCTGGGGATCTTTCTCTGATCCACTGTTTTAAATTAAGTGCATTTGCTTTTTTTCTGGGTTTGACTTCCAGAATGAAGCACACAGTTTTTTTTTTTACTATAAACAGCACAATAAAGAAAATTCTGAAAAAAACAAACCTCTCTCTAATCCTACATTATGAATATATTACCATGTCTGAGAATGAGCTTCCATTTTTTATCTGCAAAATACATATTTTCAAACATAATTTGTCCACATATGTACATAACATTTCACGGTAACTTTCACTTAAAAATAAACCGTATTTTCCCTGTTTCTATAGTTCTCACAATGATAATCCGTAATGCATGTATAGCATTTCTTTGAGTAGATGTATCATAATTTACTTTTCAATTCTTTTATTTTTGGTCACTTAGATTGTTTTTAGTTATTCTCTGCTCTCAATAGAATGTTTCAATGAGTATCTTTGCCCTGAGAGTTTTTATCACCTGTTTATTTCCTTTGATTCAATTCCTAGAAGTTGGGGTGTCTTTGACTTGATACATACCCTGCTAATCAAACCAAGCTATACTGATCTTCAGCATGTTTCTTTGGCCAGCCTCTCTGCTTATTCTTTCCATTAATGAACCATATCTGTCAGTGGCCACTCACTTTGCTAGACTTTCTCTAGGTGTCCCTTCATCACTTCCTTGGAGACAGAAGTAACATGTGACCAGGTCAAAAGTCTCACATTCACACTGAAGAGGTGGGGCTTGTGAGCCGCTGAGTGAGCATGGATCACTTCTTTGACCTCAGTGCAGCTGCTACCTTCCTGAAGGCAGTCCTTTAATATAGCACAATGACAGAAATAGAAATGGTCTCTTGGCTGACAAATGGGTTCATAATAAACACTGCCAGATTCCAAATTCTATCATATGAACTTCATACAGACCTATAAGAAGATTAAAACACAGACTAATAATAAATTATTTGGCAGCTTGAATAGCAAAACAAAGTGACTTCAAATGAAAATAGTTTAATTGGCTCCCAATTGGGATTTGAATGTCTAGATGCATTAAATGAGTTTTCTTTCCATAATCAACTCCATGGCAGTAATTTCTAGTACAGTTGATAAAAATTTATGCTTTGTTTTTAACAAGTAAATGGCCTCATCTTTGAAGGTTCCAAAAGTATGAACTGATGTTTCATGGTATAGTTTATAATCACAAATTAGAATCCCTGGTGATTTTAGGATCTGATTTTGGAAGAAAGGTATTTTGCAATGTTTCCAAGAAAAAGGAAGATTATTTTCAGATTATTTGTATTGTACCTCTTTTCAGTCCAGTTTTGCTTTATTGACAAGGACTGTCAGTATTATTGTATTCAAATCATTCCTATTTCATTATTGCAAGGGATTTGGCAAATCATTTATGTCTTATGTTCAAAAATTCCTTATAGAACCATATATTGATTTTACAGGTAACGAAGCAATATTACATAATGGTGACTATGTAATTCGTAAGGAAACAGGCTTAAATATCAGCTGGGCTGAGTTGTATTTGGTATGAGTAAAACCTATGTGGTTGTAGATTTGATAAAAAATAGGGTTGTGACATATTTGATAGGTTAACAAGGTAAGGTGTTGTCTCTCCCTGGCTTTAAATCCTGAGAAGTTGTGTTTGGGTGTGTTAAAGAGAGATAACAGAAATAAAGATAGAGTTACCAACGGAAGTATGCGGGGGTTGTAAAGGCAGATCATTAAGATGGTTGTTTGAATCAGTTTAGACCTGACAAAGTAGAGGTGCTTTAAGTATGTGAAATTATAATTTTATATCACTTCTGATTGAAGGCTTTATACTTTGGATTCTAAATAATTATACGCATTTGAAGGATCTGGAGCATAAAAGTGCATTTCTCTTGGGAACAAGTTTCCATATGATTGGTTGAGAGAAAAATTCTCAGCCTACAATTAAGAAAAAGGAAGACACCCAAATTTCTTGTTTTTTGACTTACCTCAGAAACCCACCCAATTTTACAATGACTCGATCTGTTTGGCATAGCTTTAGGGATAATCCTTGGCTTGCGCCATGACCCTGACGACTAAGGAGAGAACAGGGCGTATCAGGGAGCACCAGCGCCACCCAGTGGCCTTGACTGATTCAACAGCTCCTCGGAAATAAACAGGATCCGGACGTACCCAGCCTCCCTGTCAATGGTGAACACCAGGACTTAACTTCCGCACAATTTAATCTGTTGTAGGTAGTTCTGATTGTAGTCTGGTAAATCACACTATTTATAGGACAAGGAAATGGAGTTTGGCGTATATTAAAGATACTTGGCTTTTTTTTTGGAGGATCTTTAGTAATACGTGGATTTATTTAGGAGAGCTAACATCCTGTTTTTTAAAGTTATGTAGGAATTTACGAAAGCTAAAGAACCACTATCACAAAATGAGTGATACAAATTATCCTCTCCATGAAGAGTGTAGAAAGTCTAAGGAGTCCAAGGAGAATTTAGTTTCTGTATATGCTAAACTACTTCGTAGATAATAGATTCTCTCCCCCAGTAGAGAATGGTATTTCTCTAGGTGTATAGCAAACAAAATTCTGGTAAACTTTTCATTTCTTGTAGCTGCTTACTATACACATTCTAGTATAAAATAATACTTATTAATGGGAATATTTGAAAAATGCAGAAAAGCAGAATTTAACAGCAAGAGGAAAATATAGTTTATCGTCCCTCTACTAAGAACAATCACTGCATCTGTGCTATCATCTGGTACACATCTACCCTGAGCGGAGACTCTGGAGCTGGGCTACTCAGTAGCTGGGAATTGGACAAGTTACTCATCTTCCGTGTGCCCCTTTCCTCAACTCTAATTAGCGGATAGTCAATAGTTCTGCTGCGTAGAGTTTTTAAGAGTAAACAAATTAATATATGTAAAGTTTTCACAATAGTGCCTGTATTTTGTGAACACCATTAGCTATTGCTTTTCTACTCCTGTGTTTCCTCCAACTCCTCCTTAGTGTTGGGATACTATGCACCAGGTGTCCTGCTAGAAACTATTTTTGTGTTTTCTTCTGGCTTTTTTTTTTGTAGTTTCTTTGTTCTCTCTTAATAGCCAAAACTGTATTTCAAATATAATTTTGTATCTTTAAAAATGGTATTGTAATATTTATTAGTACAATTTTTAGTGATTGGTAAATATTATTGTCTTAATGTTACTATTCAGCCCAGCATAAGATGATGACACAATTTGGATATGTGGATTTTATTAACATGCAAAATGAAGAGAAACAACTGAAAAAAAAAAAGACAAACCATTCTTAAAAGAATAGAACATGATGTATTTTGGAATCCTAAATTTCTGGTTTTATACTCATTAGACTAGGTTCATTTACTTATTTTTTCTCTCATTAAGCACCACCTACATAATCTATGTACAGCATATGATGCTAAACGCTGGGGATGTAACAATGAACAAAGTACTTCCCTGAATAAATCTGAGGATTGATTACTCAAAGTGATGCAGAGGGAACACTGGGAAGGGCAACTAACTGTGCCTAAGAAAAAAGCCGAAATTTTAGCTGGTATTGAAGGATAAATAGGAATTTGCTGGGAAGGATGTGGAATAAATTATTCTAGGCAGAAGAATCAGCAATGAATAAAATCAGAAGTTGGGAACTATCCATAAAGCACTGTAGTATTGCCCATAAAGAAGTGTAGTGTGCATGGTGGAGAAGGAGGCAGGAGGAAATCAGACTGACAATGCTGCTTAGGCCTAGAAATGAAATACAAATGTATAATTTACCCAGTAGAAAAAGGGGACTACATACAGGTTTTAAATTATGGAAGTAACCCATTTAGGTAGATAATGGTGGCATGGAGCATGGACAGGAAGAGTGCTAGCTTAGAGGTACTGACATTAGTCATGAGGCAGGTGTAAAAGTTAATGAAAATCTGATGATTGGAATGAAATGAGGGGAACATTCAACATATGTTCTGAAGATACAAAAACACTCAATAGGAAGTAGGGTATGTTAGTACAGGAAAAGCAGATTTAAAGGTTTCTAGCTTTTACAAACTTCCAGTTATCAAGTCAAGTCAGTCATGGGGATGTAATATTCAGCATGGTAACTATAGCTAATAATACTGTTGTATATGTGAAAGTTGCTGAAAGATCTTAGCTCTCATCATGAGAAAATAATTTTTAACTGTGTTAACTAAACTTTCTGTAATTCTTTTGTAATATATGCAAATATCAAATCATTATGTTGTATATCTGAAACTAGTATGTTATGTATCAATTACATCTCAGTTTAAAAAAGGTTTCTAGCTTTGAGTGCACAGAGATGACATTAACAGGTTGCAAATATGAAAGGCAAAGCAGTTTGGGATAGGAAGGAGAGGGGAGAAGGAATATGAGGTCAGTTGTGCATCTGTATGTCTAAGCCACTAAGTCAGGCATGGGGAACTGCAGTTGGAAATCCAGATTCAGAGCTTGGGACAGGGATGGGACCTGGAATATTAGCTTTAGGATAGTCAGTATAACTGAAACCATAGGAGTATGTGAGATTATCTGGTTAGAGTATAAAACAAAAAGAGGACCAAGAATGAAACTCCATGGAATCCTCACATTTAAGGGGCAAGACAAGGAGGGAGAGTTAGCAAAGTGAAAGGTGAGGGAACAGTAATAAGTAGGATGAGAAGAAAAAGAGCTGCTGCAGAAGGTTAGCAGAGGGACTGTAAAAGTTAGGAATAGTTCATCATGTCCAATGTCGGAGGACACAAAACAAGTGAGAGGACAGAAAACAAGTCAGTGGGGGGCAACCCTGTGACTTTACCCATCTGCGACCTTAGCAAAAGGCAGTGTGAAGCTGGGGAGTGAATGGGGAGAAGGCAACATGAGACAGTGACAGACTCCTCTTCCAGTGTCTTCTAGGAAAAGGCAGTAAGTGGGAGCAGAAGCAAGAAAAGCAAACTAGGGTGGTGAAGCATCTTCAAGATGGAGATTTGAGGATTTCTGTAGATCAGGCAGTCTGATCGGTAGTTTATTAACACAGCATATGACATTTACTTCACCGATTGGCCTGAAATTAAGCATAAGATTTAAAAAATAAGGGCTCTCATAAAAAATAAGGGCTCTATTCCTATATGTATTCATACATCTTTCTCTAATTTATTTCTCTGTAATCTTAGACTGGAATACAAAGCTTTAATTTTAGTTTGTAGATGGCTGAGAATCACAACATGTCTTGGTTCAAGGTTTTTATTTTGGTTTACCACAAAAGCAGTAAATAACGCAGTGCCAAGGATATGAGGTAAGGATGCAGGGAGGTGAATTCAGCTGCTTGCTTCTTGTTTTTATAGTACAAAAATTTTGTTGGCCTCAGCAGATCTATAAACAAACATGTCAGAAAAGCATGGTATTGTGGGCTTCTCCCTTCCCTTAAAAAGCAGAACAAAAAACACCCCTCAAACTCCAGGTATGTCAGCATCCAGAAATAACTTAAGGTGAAAACTGCTTTTAAGGAAGCCGTATCACCCAGGCCTAAGGTCTAAGTGCTGGGCCTTGAAACTCTACACCTATGCTGGAACACTCTTGCCTTACCTTTATGTACATCTAGCGTCTTTTCATGGCAAGACCTCAAAGGCCCATAGCATATAAGGCAAAAGATAAAAGGAGAGTGAGATTTCTTTCCCCCACTTTTGCTGGTTCTAGTAGAAAGGTTCATGTTCATGGAACGCAGGCATACTGAGCATACCATTAACATTAGCAGTCCAGGAACTTTTGTCTGTCCTTTTAGAAAAGCAAAGCAAATTTAAGACATGTTTGCAAGCAAATGGCCTCATCAACTCAGCTAATTCTCTTGACTTTTCTTTGAACATCTGCACAAAAATACCATGTTTCCAATGGTGACAAGGGGTGTTTCTTCAGGAAATCCTATAAGGGAGAGCCCAGAAAAATCTCAAGATAAACTGCACTCTTGAAATTGTCACTTAGTGACCTTCTTGAGATGCATCATTAGAGATGGGTAGTTCATATTTAATATGCAGGGCAGGACAACATTAAGACTTTAGAGACTGCTTATGACGTCCCACAGACCTGAGATTTTTGCTGCATCCATAAATATGGAAGAAACATATAAATTAGTAAACTTCTGAAATTGTTTACATCTAGAGATACAAGCATTTTAAACAAGCTGTCAAATGTCACTTGATATCATGAACATGTCTTAGTAAGTCTTGAAATAATCTGTTTGAATGCTTGAGATGTCGAATCGGTTGCTTCAGTTTCTTTGAGGTTTTAAGATCACAGTAGTCCATTTTCTTAACCTCTTGGAAGACCTATTTATCAGATTCTCTCATATCTCAGTAAGTATGTCTTTTAGAGTAGATGGTAGATATAAATACTGGTGAAAAAGCAATTAAGGCTATCAATGAGGGACAATTATTTGGGTTCCTCTGAAATCGGACACCTCACATTAATTTGTGTTTCAGGCAAAAAAGTGATGAAAAATCCTTCCTGATCTTATATGCTTAGGCCCTGGAGCAAAAGTTTGAATCTAATTTTATGATAGACTAAGAATATTACTACAGGTAATACAGAAGTCAGTGGTTTCATTATTTTATTCCTATGTGAATATGAAGCAAAGCTGCAGTTTAGAAATAATCTGGCACGTTGTTAGGCAACACTGACTCTGAATACTTGTAAAAACTAAGTAGGTATTTGAGCACAAAATGTATTTTCTGTATTTTTCATGGAATTTTATGTCCTTACTTTTTAATTAACATAAAACTAATATGAATTTTAGTATTTTGTTTCTAACCATCAGTATCAACATTTCTTCAGTTTCTTGCACCTACACATCTCTATATATTTATGTGCATCTATCTATTTACAATGTCAGCCATTAGGTTATGTGTGGTAATTCTGGTCTGATTCCTAATCATCTGGTGGTGGCAGCAGGAAGTAGCAGTAGATCCTTACAAAATATGTTTGATTCCTGTTAATCTGTCTAATTAGTCTGAAAATGCTTGGTTTGGATCAGAAATTTGAAAATGAAAATGACAACTAGAATTTGAGCCTTCTTTACATAAAAATTACCAGTGACAAAAAAAAAAAAGGCTTGTATTATACTTAATAGTGTTAGTTTTGAAGACATTTCAAACTTCCATGAAGGATAATCTAGAAGTAGTGTTCAATGTAGAAACCAGAACAAACTTTGGTTAGCTTAAGAACAAAGTGCTTTAAGAAATGTTCTGAATGTTATTTTCAATAGAAAAGTGAAGGTAATTTTTATAGTTGTTTGAGGTGCTGTAATACATCTACTGATACTCCCAGCTGTTTTACTAAACTGGCTGTCTGTTCTAAAACCCAAGCAAGGCTTGGATTTTCGGAATGTGCATGCTCCTGTGTTCTACAACATTCTAAAGATGAACAATCTACCCCACTAAGACTTTTACTACAGTTTTTGTTAAACTCAGCATTATTTCCACAGAGTCTTTTGCCTTTAGCTTCATCAATCTTTTTCTCAGCTGGAGCTACATGACAAAGGTTCATATCCTGAACGGAGTCCAATAAATCTACAACATGGGGCTCTGAAGTGATTGATTTCAGATGTTTGAGCACATACTCTTCACACTGGCCAACTGCATCCAGAAGATTATTTATTTTACTGATCAAAGCCGAAGTACTGTCATGAAGATGACACCAGGAGAGCAAAGCACTGAACAAAAATATAAACAAGAGTTAAATAGGAAAAAAGATTGAACAATCCTGGCTTTTAGAATTTTTGATGTTAAGCCCTACATATCTATCTTCTAGATAACACCATGCAAAAATAAATTGATAATAAGGCAAGTAAAAATCAGTAACTAATGATGGTAAAATGTATTTAAAAAATTATCTTTCAATAGAAATTAAACAATTGGAATAAATCATATAGACTGCTCACAATTCAGAACCCCTCCTTCACAGCTTCACATTCACTTTTCCTGGTTTTAGATTTTTTCCTTATGACTATGTAGCTTCTGTTGAAGAGGGATACAACTCAGAGAAAGAGAGGTCAGAAAAGTTAGTTTTCTCTTTAAGGGCATCAAACTGCTTCTAGCCTAGTGATTCTCAATCTTGGATGCAAAACAGAATCACCTAGGGAGCTCTTAAAACTATCAAGGCCAAGATCACACCCCAGACTAATTAAATTAGAATCTCTGGGGGTAGTATTTTTTAAGTTTCCCAGATATATACCAAGGTACAGCCAAGGTTGAAAATCATTGTCCTAACCATATGGTTGCTTGCCATCAAAACTGAAGGTTAGAAAAAAAGTTTTAAGGTAACTTCACCTTCCCAACTTTGTTAAAGAGTAGATACTGTTTTGAGTTAACAAATTTCTTGAAGAAGGTAAGAATCTTTCTAATCCTAATAAATATTTTTCTTTATTTCCTAGTACAGAGAGTACTTTTATTTTTTGACATTTCAGATTGTTCAGGTAGTCATGAGATAAAATAACGGTTGTGAAAAGTAATGATTTGAAAATGGAATCAATTGGTATAAAAGATATAAACTTTCTAAGCTTATAAAAGATTAACTAAATGTGAAAATAAATACTTGATCATTTTCCTGCTGTAGTAGACTATAAATTCTGACTTCTGACGAATTTTCTAAAACCTCAAACACTGATTTTTTTTTGTTTTGGTAACTTCTATTTTCTAATCTTTTTAAAATCAGTGATTCTTTGATGCATTTTATGTTTTTTTTTTCTATAGAGGACAGTTTAAAAGGTATAAAGTACCAAAGAGGACAAGCCTGTCATGCTCCTACCTCCAGGTACCATTGACCACTTGGCTCTGATATATGCCATTATAACTATAGAATCCTGACAGGTACTCCATGTTCAGGACTAAAGTAAATGGAATCATTTTTCTATTACCAGGTATGATTTTCATCATGTACTTCTAGTCTAGAAGTCTGTCATATTTTGTTCTGCTACATGTGCAAGACTAAAAGCTTGATTCAAAACCTGACCTTTTTACTTAGAGATATAGATTAGTGGCAGTTTAGGAAGAAAAAAAAATACACCTTCCCATAGTATTTCTTTGCAATAAAGGACAACACCTGGCTCACACATTAAGTGTATGAATTGATGATTTTCACTTTTTAAGTATAATCCTATGCTCTGCAGTACTCTTTTGTGGATTTAACACTAGGAAAAGCACTTCTGTTTATAAACATTTTATTTTTACATACTACTTTTATAAAATTCTCCAGTAGGACTGAGGTTTAAATGACTCAGCATTTAAATAAAAAAAAAATTACCTCAATGTTCCTCTGAGTTGTCCATAGTTTATAATGACCTCTGCACCTTCCTTATAACCTTGATTGAAGCCTTGTTGAAGAGTAACAGCTTTGCCAGCATCTACTCCATCTCTATAACCCTCCTTAAAATAGGTAATGAAGAAATGCAGCTGTAACTAACACCAAGTAAGCCACTGTATCTTTTTCTAGAGTCATAGAACCCATTTAGAAAATTGATGAAATAGGCCTTTACTGTGTTAACACAGTGGCTCTGTAACACATGGAATAGCCTCACAAATAAAGTAGAATGCTTCTCTCATAAAAGTTTATTATTTATTTATTCTATTTTTGAAGTCCAGATTTATTTGGCACATTTAAATATAACAATTCCTGTACAGTTTTTACAAACCCTGTTCAGCAATGGCTTCACAGAAAGGAAACATGTGTGGTCCCTTGGCAACTGAGTGGACTGGTGTGGCTGGGTGAGGATGGTAATAGGGTTACTGAAGGTCCTGATAATGAACTGAAGTAGGAAAAGAGGAAACTGGTGTGGCAAAAGGAAGGTAAGTCTGGTTTTAGAAATTTCGCTTGATACCTAAATTCATATAAACTGCAAAATCTCTGTGGGCAGAGATTTTGTCCTGCATCTCCTATGGTATCACAGCATTCAAAAGATGCTCAATACCTATTGGTCTAGCCCCAGCCTCACATAAAGCATTTCTGAAACTGACCACATGGTTGTTGGTTTAAGTAAATACTACTTTACTGAAACAATAAAGGAGGGCAGACTTAGAGGCAATTTAATGATTGGCAAGGACACTGGGTTAAAGTGGACCTCACCATTCAGTCCTCATCCTGAACTAAACTCTGCGTGCTCTCCCTGGAAATTGGTAGTAAGCTTAGTCTCAGTGAATAGAGACAAATTAGAGATGGATTCATTCACACCTAAAAGTAAAAGGGAAACCAACTTCATTCCCTTACCTAGCCATCAGTATTCATATTACCTTTCCTTTTTTGCCCTTTGATAACTTCAAGTTCATTTTCCCCATATATCTTGATGAATAACACTAACTTTAGACTCCTCCCCCATTCAGGCAACGCAAGCAAACTGTGTACCTGTCCTGTGACAGATTTAATTAGTAATCAGTGTATACGTTTCTCTCTCGCCCACTGCCCTGGGATCCTCACCAAACTGCTACCTCTTCAAAGTCTAGACAAAGTTTACTGTGGTTGGTTCCCAGCGTCCAACGCATCCCGCAGGCGCTCAAAGAACGCGCAAGTAATCCTGTGGGAAATCCCAGCAGGACGCAGGAAGGAATGGGCAGGAAAGGGCAGGGCCCGCCGCCGACCCACTCTGGTCTCCGCTCTCGGGACCCAGCTTCTTCACTACCCCGCGCCCCTCTCCCCACCACCCGGCTCTCAAGGGGGTCCCGCACCCGCCACGTAGTTTTACTTTGACTCGTCTCTGCATGTGGCTCCGCCATTCCCGCTGCACTAGGAGAGACTCGTCCGCTTCCTCGTCAAACACGTCCCCTTCCACTCCAGGGCCCCGGACCCAGGGAAGCCCTTTAACCCACGACATCACCGAGGCAACCACGGGGCGGCCGGGGGCCGTAAGCGCCGTAAGTCCTTCCGGTCCGAGGGGCGGGGCGAGCCCTGCGAGTCGTGGCTGGCCAGGCGGCTGCTCGTGCGCATGTGCGCTGTTGCCGTTCGGGCTTCGCGAAAGGGGCGGGGCGTTCCTGGCTACCGCTTGCACTTTTCGCTCCCTGGGGTTTTGGGGCTCCCTCAGCGCACCCAGAGTATCGCCGTGCGCGGTTTTGGGTGAGACGGGCCCTTCTTTCGCGGGGCCCTTCCTCGCGGGGCCCGTCCGGCCTGTATCTTAGCGGGAGGCAGCCCGGAAGCACGGAGAAACCTTTTCCATTTCCGTCGCGGCTCTTCGGTGGTCTGGGTGTCGGAGACGCTCGCGTTGCTAAAACCATTCAAGGTAGTCCTGTTGATGAGCGATTAGTGGCCGAGGACTCCGTGTCTTTTAGACTCCCCCTTGGTGCATTTAAGATTTGACAGCCTGACTTTTTAAAATCTGTTCGGAGAGTAGAGCAAAGAACAGTAGAATGGAAAAGTTAGGTACTGCGGCCATTTTGAGATCAATAAATTTTTATAAAGAGTACATTTATAAAGCGAATTCATTTCTCATTGACCCACAGTCTCCTTCACTGGCTCCGGTTCCTCCTCATATGTCCTGACAGTAGACTACTGGCGGGGTGAGGCTACTCTGTATATACTCAGACTTCTCTGTGTGGACTCAGCACCGGCGTGGTTCTCGCACGCAGTAAGGTACTGAAACAGATGGTAGGGGTGAATGAATACCCGGAGTATTCCTGTCTTGCCCTTTGCGTGATCCTCTGGTAATGATTTGTTTATTTATCCAGCATACTTTCTTGAACACCTGCCTTGTGCCAGGCACCGTTGTAGATTTTTCCGATACATCAATGAATGACATAGAAATTCCCAGCTCTCGTGGACTTGACATTGATGTAGAGTTGACAAAGGATAAACAATAAGCAGTTACATAGTTTGTTACAAAGTCATAAAGGATAAATGCTATGAAAATATTAAAAAGCTAAGTAAGGGGAACTATGAATATGTTGTGTGAGAGTGGGTTCAGGTTATAATTTTAAATGTTGAGAGAGAATTTTGCTTCCAAGACACACACACGTCTATATATTGTATATAGTAAAATATAGCATATATATTTAAGTAAGTACTATGTAGTAATTATATATATATATATAATTTTCTTGGTAGGTTGATGGAATACGTATAAAACATTATATACTTGGCCACAAAAAAAGCCTTAATAAACTAAAAAGAATAGAGATTTTATGGCCATATTCTCTGATCATAATCCAACAAAATTAGTAATAAATAATAAAAGTGATTCCAATAATTTAAAAAATATTAGACATTAGAAACACCTTTCTTAATAGCATTTGGATAAAAAAGGAATTAAAAATTAAATGACATACACAGTAAGTAATTAAAATCAGAATACTTCCTACCAAAAAGCATGGGACCAAATGAAAGCGGTACTAAAAGGCATTTAAAAAATTTTTAAGAGGCAGTTTATTACATCTCTATACTTGTGAGGAGATGAGAGTTGTTATTTTGGGTTTGGGGGGAGAATTTTATTTAATTGAAGTATAGATAAAAATATGAAATGCTTCATGAATTTGGGTGTCATCCTTATACAAGGGACATGCTAATCTTTTCTTTATTGTTCTAATTTTAGTATGTGTGCTGCCAAAACAAGGCTTAAATAAGTATTATTAAAGAAGAAAGAGAAAATACATAAACTTATTGTATACCTTAATTAGAAACAAAAATGGTAAGGGCTTAGTAAAGATATCAGTTGAAATTAATAAAATAGAAAACTTCCAAATTTGCATCAATAAATCCAAAAGTTGGTTCTTTGATGACACCCGTAAGATAGAAAATCCTCTTTTGACCCTGATTTTAGAGAAAGAGAACAAAATTATTCAAGAATGGAATGAGAAAGGAGGTAATGATGCAGAAGGAAATTCAAATATAATAAATTACTAAAATTCAAGATCAACACATCTTAAAACCTAGGAGCTATGAATGACTTTCTAAGAAAAGTGACCCAACAAATAGAAAATATGCCGATTAATTACCATAGAAAAATTGGAGATTAAATACTACAAAAAATAGCCTCAAGAGTCGACACACAGTTTAGTCCCTTAAGTTCTTTTTAATCTTTAAAGAACAATAGATAATTAAATATTTTTTGCTGTCCTAGGGCAAAACTCCCTAAATGACTTCATAAAGTCAGCCTTAATGTAACTTGATAAAGACAGTATCAAAAAATCCCAAAGTTCAAGTTAGCGTATGAATATGTATGCAGAAGTGAATCTAGTGCCTTATCAAAAGAATAATTCAATAGGTTTTCTTCCAGAAAAGCAAACAGTTCAATATTAGGAAATCTGTAAGCATATAGCATTGCATCAACAATTTAAAGGAGAAAAACCATCTAAGCTGAGAAGTCATTTGAAAAGATTTAAACATCATTCTTAAAATAAAAGAATAGAAACCACACATTGATAAAGACTTTATAAGATATCCAACAGTAAGTAATAGTCTGAACATTCAGATGTTAAGATATTTCCTTTAAGGTAGATAAAAGAGAGGCTGTCTGGTGATCACCATTATTACAGTTCCTCTGGAAATGGGTGAATGCAGTAAGAGAGGGAAAGAAATCTGCATAAATGTTGGTTAATAAGAGATGAAGTTATCTTTTGCTGTTTATATGATTGCATGACTAGAAAAACCAAAGAGCTTCAGTTAAAAAAAACAGAACGAGGGAATTTGATAAGGCCTCTGCATGTAAGAAAATAAACAGACTGTATAGCCTCTATTTTTTAGTAAGAACCATCCACATGTAATTGAGATAAATATTCCACTTGCAATACTAACAAATACTATTCGACATAGTATTTCTGTATTTCTTTAGTATTTATTTAGTATGGTGTTTATACATATCAGGAACAGTTTTTTCATATGTTTTATTAAAGTATAGTTGATATACAGTATTATACTGGTTTCAAGTATACAACATAGTGATTCAACAGTTATATACACATTATTAAATGCTTACCCCAGTGAGTGTAGTTACTTATCTATCAACAGAAAAAGATGTTACAGAACTACTGACTATATTTTCTATGCTGTACATTCATCCCTGAGCCTAATTTATATTATTTATCCCCTTGACCTATTTCATCCACCCACCCCCACCCCTTTCCCATGGTAATCACCAATCACTTCTCAGAGGCTATCCGTCTATTGCTGTTTTGTTCATTTTGTTTTGTTTTGTTTTGTTTTTAATAGATTCCATATGTAAGTGAAATCATATGGTATTTGTCTTTCTCTGCCTGGCTTATTTCACTTAGCATAATATCCTCTAAGTCCACCCATGTTATCGCAAATGGCAGAATTTTTTTATGGCTGAAAAATATTCCATTGTGTATATGTACCACATCTTTATCCATTCATCTATTGATGGACACTTTGGTTGCTTTCATATCTTGGATATTGTAAGTAATGTGGCAATAAACATAGTGGTGCATGTATCTTTAGGAATATATTAAAAAATCAACTTTATTGAGTATAATTGACATGCAGTAATGTGCATACATTTTGAGAGTCCAGTTTGATGAATTTTGACAAATAACTATCCAATCAAGATAGAGAATTTCCATCACCCTAGAAAAATTCCCTTATAGTTCTTGGCAGTCAATCCCTCACCCCTTGAGGCAACCCCTGGTCCAATTTCTATCACTCAAGATTAGTTTTGCCAGTTTTAGAACTTCATGGAAATGGAATCATATGTGTCCTTTTATGTATATGTCATATTTTTGAGATTCATTCATGTGGTTGCATGTACCGGTAGGTTGTTCTGTTTTATTGCTAAGAACTCTTTTCATTGTGTGGATATATCATAATTTGTCCATTGACCTTTTGTACATTTGGATTGTTTACAGTTTTTTACTATTGTGAATAAAGCTGTTCTAAACATTCTTGTACACGTTCTTTTTGTGTATACATTTTTATTTCTCTTGGGTAAATACCTAGAAGTAGAATTCTGTTGCATCACATGGGAAGTAAAAATATAACTTTATAAGAAACTGCCAAACCGTTTTCCAAAGTGATTGTATTATTTTTTACATTTGTACAATTGTATGCGAGTGTCTGCTGTTTCACATCCTCTTCCTTACTTGGAATTGTTGGTCTTTCTAACATTAACTCTTCTCGTAGGTGTGTGTGGTGCCTTCCTGTGATTTTAATTTTCCAGATGACTTATGATATTGAACATATTTTCATGTGCTTATTTTCCATTTGTGTATCTTTATAAATGAAGTCTTTGCCCATTTTTTAAAAATTGAATTGTCTTATTGTATTTTAAAGGTTCTTTATTTATTATGGACATAAGTCCTTTGTCAGATACACAAATTGTAAATATGTTATATCTTTGCAATAGTTATATCCTTACCAATAACTAAAATATATATTAGCATATATCCACAGCATAATGCCTGTGAAAGATAAAAAGAGGAGAAAGTATGTTTAGGCCAGGAAAGCCTATATAAAAGGATGTTGATCTGATCCCTGGGATAGGAACAGGAGGAGGAAGTAGGATTGGGTAGAAGGAGCTTCCGATTCCTAGGTAGATCTGACAAAGGTCCTGGCTAACAAAAGAGGGAGCTCTGGAGGAAAGGAGTCCTGAGTTGGGTTCACAGGGCCAGGCCTTGGTACCACTGCCATGCTCAGTTATTGGTTGGGGGATGCCCGGGAAGAGTGTGACCCTGGCTAGAAATCTAAGACAGATTCTGTAGGTGCCGACAGCTGGAGGCTGCCAGCTGTACTCCTCTGCCAAGAACCAGATGATCTTTCAAGGTTTTTTCAAGTATGAGATTCTATTTCTTCCAAAATTGCTTTCCTTTTTAAAAAAATGAACTGTAAATAACAATGGCATCTCCTACATAAATTTTGGTGTCACAATGTGGACTTAAAATATTTCATAAACTTACCTCACAGCTCAGTATCTCATATAAATACACTACGATGAGGTCAACCCTTAGGATTCACTCTATTCTTTTCCCATTCTGCTTATCATTCATCCTTGTCTTTTTTTTCAAAGCCTTCAACAATTCTTTTTTATGTCTTTCTGTTTTCCATCTTCTGCTAGGTTTCATTCTTTATCTCAGTTCTCCACACTTTATTTGTGCCTTTTGTGGGCTGCTATTTTGTATTTGGGATAATAAACTCTAAGAGGTCACAGACCTTTTCTTGGTTCCCCTTCAATGTTTCTCACACACTGGCTTTAATCACTAAGTCTCTGGCAACCAGCCAGCCAAACTCCTGATTTCCATATTCCAAGTGAAGTAGTTTCCCACTTTTCCTTGTCCTTTCTAAACTTTCATATGTTGTATGATCCTCTTGGGTGCCGTCTTTTTGCTCATATCAGGTTTGCTCTAAAGGTATATACTGTGTAATGTTATATGTAATATATAATATGAAAAAATTATTGTTAGTAGTGAAAATGATAGGAGAGCATTCAAAATATGCCTTCTAAAGAGAGGGACTTCGAATAAAGATAATAGGTTGCAGGTAGATCCTGGGCGGAGTTGCCTCCTGTATTTCAAAATACTGTGTTTATAGAAGACCCCAGTTATAATTATAGCTATCCAAGCTAAGAGAAATTCTCATTGAGTATAGAATGCTTGATGAATGTTAGGAAGAGGTAGAAATGTCAGACAGGAAACCTGATTGATTTTTCTAACGGCCTATTTATGGACAGCAGCTATGTCTAACAGCATTTAAGCACGCCCAAGTCTGTCTTATCTTTAAACAATTCCTTCCTCAACTCCACACCCTCCTCTAACTATTGCTCTATGCTTCCCTTTCCTTTTTCAACTAAGTTTCATGAAAGATACTGTCTCTACTTCCGCACCTTTCACTTTTCAATCTACTTCAGTCTGGGTTCCAGCCCAACTATTCCATTTAAAATGGGAGTGAGGGGTAGGGGCAGTTTCCACACTATTTTTGCTGGGAACTCTCAAATTTCTCTGTTCAGTGCAGCTCTTCTCTGCATGTCAGATGTGTGTCTCCATCTGCTGCAGGTTATCTCCATTTAGATTTACCATGAGGCTTTTAATGCATCACATCCAAACTTAGATATTTTCTTTCAATGTTCCTCATTTGTTTTCTAGCTCCTTGTTGCTGAGACTGTGGTGCAGACTCTTGTAGCATCAGCATTGCCTGGAGCTGTTAGAAATGCAGAGTCCTGGTCCCATCTCGACCTGTAGAATCAGAATCTGCATCCTCAGGTGATTTATATGCATAGTCAAGTTTGAGAAGCATTGCATCCCATTGGATGGCCACCACATCAGCTCATTCACCAATGTCTTAGCGTTTTGTCCATTGTTCTCTGTTCCCCCTGCCCCTTCCCAGTTCAGGCTCTAATTCTATCCCACCTGGATATTATAACAGCTTCCTAACTGGTCGCCCCTGCCTCATGTCCTATCTCCCTTCCAGTCCATTTCCTTACTCAGCCAGAGCATTATCCCCAAAGCAAAATCTGAGAGGCTGTCTCTTGCTTGATTCCCTGTGCACACTTCCTGGTTGCTCTCAAGATAAACTCTATATGCCTTTATATTTTGGCCCAAAATACCATTTGGGCCCAGGTTCCTGCTCACCTTTCTGGCCCTACTTCTTGCCACCCTTTACTTGTAGCTTTGATTTTCAGGCCTTTACCCTATAATTTTTCCTCTGTCTAGAAACATAGCCTCTCCCTCTACCAAAGGCTACTTAAATTAGATTTAATTTCCTTCTGTCAGCTTTCTCTGATCTCCTAAGTCTGGGTTAGCTGTCCCTGTTCTCTGTGTTACAGTCCTTACCACCTTATATTATGAATGCCCACTTGCCTACAATCCTTACTAGATTATAAACACTTTGAGGCGGAGACTTTGTGTTAACTATTTTGTCCCTTTTGCCTAGTATAATCTTCAGTAATTAAATTGAATGGATTTCATTAAAAATTCTTCAAAAACTATATGCTAAGCAATTCCAAGGTCCAGTTATAGTTATGTAGTAACAAACTTGTCTCAGAATCTAGATTTAATTAAGTAAGAATTTGATAAGATTAGGATGTTACAGAGGAAGGTAGACTAGGCTAGGGCAGATACAGAAAGTTATAATAAAAGATCAGTTTCCATGGATTTAAAAAAACTTTGCCTTTTCAGTTTGTAACTATCTGTAACTATTAATAGTTATTTGTTCTAAGTCTATATAGTTAATTGAGTTTAGCATGTACAGTGAACCTTATACTTTTTGGTCTTTCTGGTTTTAATTTACCCCTTAGTTTTGAAGTCTTCAGATTTTCCCAGCGATGACTTAAGAGCAGTATGTTTTCTGAGTCCATGTATAGAGAATGTCAATATTGTCATCCCTGTTTCCCTTTTAGTTGGTATTTGTCTGATATTTCATTACCTATCCTGTTACTTCCAACTTCTGGAGATTATATTATAAACTTGTCCCCTGGACAGAGAGCATTATATATGTGTATATGCACACACATACATATCCTGTATAAGTATGTATATACGGTTTGATGTGATCTGAGTTTTAATGGGGATATTTAACCTGTAAACATTTGCTACACTTTGGCCATGTACTAGAAGGTTGAAGGAGAGCTTTATTTCTTCCTCTTATGAGGGCGGAGTAGAGGGTAATGGGGTTCCAAGGATAGGGGCAAGTCCCCGGAAACAGTAACATCAAGGAGCTTTGATAGGCTGTCAAACAGCTTCTGATTTAACGAGCAGTGTCAGGGAGGAAGGTGGGGTGGAAGTGGTGGTATGGTGACGGTGGTGGCAGAGGCGTCTGGCTTCTAGGAATGTTGATGAATTCCTGCTTCATTAACAAGAGGTAAGAGCAAACTGGTTGACCTCTTTGCTTTTGTTTTCTCCATCTTGTAACACTTATTTATATATTGAGGTACATACAATCACATGTATAAATCTTAGTGTATCGCTTGATGCATTTTGACAGGTGTATACATTCATCAGGTCTGACCTCTCTGGATCTTAATAGAGATCCCTGGGGATTTTTCGGCATAACATAGAAAAAGTTCATCAGGGAACTTTGGGCAGTGACTCCAGTCAGTTTGGGTCATCAGTAATTGTTTTTTTCCCCACTGTGTCACCCATGTAAGGCAATAGTTACTGAGACAATTGGAGTGCTAGGTTCTGTGATGGATACTGAGACAGAGATAAATGTGGTCACCTTCTTGTCTTTTTGCCATCTTGGCCTTCTCTTCCCCTCTTGTGGGTTTCTTCTCTTTGGATGGGCCCAGTATGAGTGCTTCCTGTTTTCTAAAAATAAGATCTGGCTCCTGGGCACCCGAGGCTGGGTTGCACTAGATGTAAGTGACACCTGACTTGTGCAGGCCACTAGCCTATTAAGAACCTGGTCTTAGTGGGGCCACTTTTCCTTGGGATGATCTCTTGAGCCAGTTCCCTTAGTACATACCTGGGAAGGAACAATTATGAAAAGGCTTTGTCTCTGTTGAAGGAGTTTGCCTGGAGGGTTCCTGTTTTCCATCCCCTTTGATGTTAGTGGAAGGACTGCATTTGGAATGAGATATGCACACTCTTAGCCATGGGAGTTATGGTAGGTGTTGCTGATACTCACCATTACCTCCTTCTCCTTCCATTTCTGATTACTCACTCCTACGTTTCCTAAACTGTTGGCTCACAGGTGGGGTGAGTGACGAGTCAGTGGCCATGATAATCTTCACTCCCCAGCTTAAGCTGTTTAAGCTCCTGCCCACCTCCAGCTCTTTCTTCCCCTGATTCAGCAGTTATAGTGGCCATGGATCAAGCTGGTGGGGCCACAAGATGGAACCAGGCTGGATCTCTGAGTTACCACTTGGAGGGAGCTTCCCGGTAGTGCTATTGGACCTTTGGTAGACTTTGTGTGTAGGAGAAATGAACATTAATTTGTTGGACTACTAGAGCTTAGGGGTAAATATGTTATCTAGCAGAGCCCTACAAATATAAGTACTATATGTGTTCTGTCTGAGCTCTGGGTGTTTTAAAATATATTCCCGTGGTTTGAAATAGTACCTAGGTATTTCTTTTAATTTTTTATTTTTTATTAAGGTATCACTGATATACCCTCTTATGAAGGTTTCACATGAAAAACACTATAGTTACTACATTTACCCATATTTTCATGTCCCCCCTGCCCTATTGAAGTCACTGTCCATCAGTGTAGTAAGATGCCACAGAGTCACTACTTGTCTTCTCTGTGCTACACTGTCTTCCCTGTGACCCCTCACACCATGTGTACTAAAGATAATACCCCTCAATCCCCTTCTCCCTCCCTCCCCACCCGCCCTCCCACACGCCTCCCCTTTGGTAACCACTAGTCCCTCTTGGAGTCTGTAAGTCGGCTGCTGTTTTGTTCCTTCAGTTTTGCTTCATTGTGATACTCCACAAATGAGGGAAGTAATTTGGTACTTGTCTTTCTCCACCTGGCCTATTTCACTGAGCATTATATCCTCCAGTTCCATCCATGTTGTTGCAAATGGTAGGATTTGTGTTCTTCTCATGGCTGAATAGTATTCCACTGTATATATGTATCACCTCTTTATCCATTCATCTACTGATGGACATTTAGGTTGCTTCCATATCTTGGCTATTGTAAATAGTGCTGCAGTAAACATAGGGGTGCATATGTCTTTTTGAATCTGGGATCTTGTTTTCTTCAGGTAAATTCCTAGGAGTGGAATCACTGGGTCAAATGGTATTTCCATTTTTATTTTTTTGAGGAACCTCCATATTGCTTTCCACAATGGTTGAACTAATTTATATTCCCATCAGCAGTGTAGGAGGGTTCCTCTGTCTCCACATCCTCTCCAGCATTTGTTTTTCCTAGTCTTTTCTATGTTGGGCATCCTAACTGGTTTGAGGTGATATCTCACTGTGGTTTTAATTTGCATTTCCCTGATGATTAGTAATGTGGAGCATCTTTTCATGTACCTGTTGGCCATGTGAATTTCTTCTTTGGAGAAGTGTCTGTTCGTATCCTCCGCCCATTTTTTAATAGGGTTATTTGCTTTTTGGGTGTTGAGGCATGTGAGTTCTTTATATATTTTGGATGTTAACCCCTTGTCAGATACGTCATTTACAAATATATTCTCCCATACTGTAGGATGTCTTTTGGATGTTGGCAGTCCTAACTGGTGTGAGGTGATATCTCATTGTGGTTTTAATTTGCATTTCCCTGATAATTAGCAATGTGGAGCATCTTTTCATGTGCTTGTTGGCCATCTGAATTTCTTCTTTGGAGAATTGTCT
>JAQQAC010012171.1:5187191-5225490 GCA_029783875.1 Phataginus tricuspis | reverse complement strand
TCTGATGACAGTCTGATGGGTTTTCCTTTGTAGGTGATCTTTTCTCTCTCTCTAGCTGCCTTTAATACTCTGTCCTTGTCTTTGATCTTTGCCATCTTGATTATTATGTGTCTTGGTGTTGTCTTCTTTGGGTCCCTTGTGTTGGGAGATCTGTGGGCTTCCATGGACTGTGAGACTATTTCCTTCCCCAGCGTGCGGAAGTTTTCAGTAATTATTTCTTCAAAGACACTTTCTATCCCTTTTTCTCTCTCTTCTTCCTCTGGTACTCCTATAATGCGAATATTGCTCCGTTTCGATTGGTCACAGAGTTCTCTTAGTATTCTTTCATTCTTAGAGATCCTTTTATCTCTCTCTGCCTCAGCTTCTTTGTATTCCTGTTCCCTGCCTTGTAATTCCTTGATCGTGTCTTGAACCTGATTCAATCTCCTGTTGAGCCCGTCGATGGCTTGTCTCATTTCTGCATTGTCTTTCCTCACTTCCCTCACTTCCTCCCTCAGCTCTTGCACATTTTTCTGTAGATCCGTCAGCATGGCTATGACTTTTATTCTGAATTCTTTTTTTTTTCTGGAAGACTGTGCATGTCCATTTCTTCCACTTCTTTTTCTGGGGTGGTGTTTGTCTGAAGCTTTGTCTGTATCATATTCTTCTGTCTTCTCATGACTATAGAATTGGTTGTTGGTAGCAAGGAGAGATAAGAAAGGAGAGAAAGGAAAAAAAAAAGAAAATTCTACTAATAATAAAAAAGTAAAAGGAGAGAGAGAGAAAGGAAAAGAAAAGAAAGAAAAAGAAAAAGCAGCAACACGTAAAAGAAAACAGCAACAACAACAACAACAAAAAAACAACAACAACAACAACAACAACAACAAAAAACACCAAAACGCCCACCGGGGGTGGTTTCTGTGTGAATGCTGTAGGTGGTGCTATTGTTCCACTATTCCAGAGCCGTGGCCACGTCGCTCCACACGGCCCTTTAAAGCTGTGGCCAGGGTGAGAATGAATGGGAGGCTGTTGAAAGAGAGGGAAAGAAAAAAAGGAAAAGAAAGGGGAGAAAAAACAATAACGAAAAAAAAAAAAGCCACTGAGAGTGGGTTCCGCGCGAGTGCTGTAGGTGGCGCTGTTGCTCCACTATTCCAGCGCCACTCTATAGTTCTCGCTGGGTTGGGAACAATGGGAAGCTGTTGATCTCCGTGGGGGTCTCAATGGCAGGCACCCTTTCCCAGTCGCCAGCCAAGGGGTCCAAAGCTCCCCAGGACTCCCAGTGTGCTGGGCTCAGTTTGCAGGGCTATCCGGCCCCTCTACTGAGCTCCTGTCTCTTTAAGACCGCTGAGGTAGAGCGCGCTTTTCTTCCCTTTTTTCTCCTTTCATTTTCCTTCCCAGAGACTGCCGAGGGCAACTTGCAAGTTCCTGGCTGGGACCCTGTGCCCTCTGTCTCTCCTATCTCTGCTACACTGCAGGCTGTGTGTCGGCGCTCCCGGTGCAGACTTCCACTCCCTCCCGGCTCTGAATCCTCTCCTCCCGCTGGAGCGCTGGGGGAGAGGAGCGCTCGTTCCGCCAGGTCGTGGCTCCGTACCTTACCTGCCTTGTCGGGACTCCCGCCGGAGTGCTGGGGTGGAGGGGCACTCTGGTCTCGCTGGATCGCGTTTCCATCCCGCCTCACTGGGTGCCGAGTCCTGTGTCCAGAGTGTCTGGCTGCCGGAGCTCTGGGGGGGAGGGAGCGCTCGGTCCCACCGGGTCACCGCTCTGTATCCCGTCTGCCTCACCGGCTGCCAAGTTCTCACAGGTGTAGCTGTACGCTGTGCACTTTCCTGTGTATTCTGGTCTCTCTTTTAGGGATAGTTGTATTTGCTGTATTTTCGTGAATAAATATAATGTTGGGAGGAATTTTTCTACTGGTCCGTTCACGTTGCCATATTCCCGGAAGTCCTGGAGATCTTTTTTTATTTCCTTTTTTATTCTTCTTTGACAAGTTAGTTGTTCAGGAGTGTGTTGTTTAGTTTTCATGTAATTTTAAATTTACTTGTTTTCAGCCCTGTGGTGTACTAGCTAGGTGTCATGTAGAATGTCTCCAATATGAGTTTGCTTGTTGTTCTTCTCATAATTAGACTGGAGGTGTTTTTTTGGGGGAAAGAGTACCACATATGTGAAATGCCCTTTTTTTTTTTTTATCACATCATATTAGGAGTAAATAATATCCACATGTATTCCTGGTGATGTTAACCTTCATCACTTGGTTAAGGTAGTGTTTGCCAGGTTTCTCCATGGTAAAAATATTATTTATTGCTTTTTTTCACCATTTGAATGTAAGATTCTTGAGAGTAGAGATGCCGTATATTTTGCTTACTGTGCTATCCCCGGTGTCTAGAACTGTGCATGGTCCATAGGCACTCAGTAAATATTTGTTGGAAGAATGAATTAAATTATCCTTAGCTTCCCACTCTACTGAATGCTTTAAAAAAGTTTTGTTTTGGTCATACTTGTGTTTAAGGACTCTTTTGTTTTGCTAACAGCAATTATGTTCTATTATATTATATTACATGTAATGTATATGTTTTATATATATGGAGAATTATAATAGTCTCTATGAATGAAATGTAGGACAGTGCCTGCCACCAATTACTCAAAATATGTGGGCATTAGCACATACTGTTTGAAAGGTGACTTTCTTATTAAGGCTATACTTAATTTTGGCTTGAAAAGCCAGGACAAGATTATCTATACCAACTTTGCCCAGGTTGGGACTTAGCATATAAGCATTTGAATGAGCTTATGTTTTAGTAAGACCTCAGTTTTAAAATCTCATTTCTACCACTTCTTAGCCTTCTGTTTCTGGGCAAGTAATCTAGCCTTTATGAATTTCCTCATCTCTGACATGGGAGTAATTCTTTTCTTATAGGTTGATATCAGGATTTAGTGAAACCACATAGCATGTGTCCGCTCAGTACCCGCCATTTTGCTCAATAAATGCTGGTTTGCACCCTTTTCTACATTCTTCAGAGGCATGTCATTGAATGAATTCTCCTATCTGGGATAGCCATTTTCTACAAAAAAAGCATATTTTATCTGGAAGATTAGTGCAGACAATTCTATTTCATTAAAGAATGGTAGTTTAATAACTTACTTAAAAACAGGCTGTGGCTTCCATTATAAAATTCCTCTAGTATATGAACAAAGAACCACTATTATTTTCCTTCTAGCAAGAAAGCTGATAGAATATACATACTTTGCAAATATGCACATAACAGTTTACCCTCATGCAATGTCTGCACCTGTAGAAAAATCTAATGGTGCCCTGCAGTGGATTTGGCTCGACATAAAATTTGTCACTTCCCAAGCGCTTGAAATATTGCCCCATTTCTTATACCCCTGCACTGCATGGGCTGATGTGGTGATGTCAGCCTGCCTCCTTATTTCAGTAGCTGAAGTGACATAGCCCTGTTTTATAATTTGTCAAGTGACTGAGGGTGTCAGGTAGGTTTGTATTATCCCCGAATGTCACTGATTCCTAGTTCTTAAAGAAGAGGAGAGGACAATGAGTGTTTAGCCTGAGGGTGATACGTTCTGTAGGAATGTATGTTCTTGGCAAGATGTTCATGATTATTTTCTTCTGTACAGTCAGAGGAGCAGAGGAACATATTTCAAATTCACATTGACAAGGGCTCCCAGTTTTTTTTATAAGGATTTGTAAAATTCCATCCCTTTGAATCTTGCCAGCAATCTCTGGATAGCCTCTAGACTCTTTCATAAAGCTTTTAACACACAGAGCTGTGTGGGCTGGGCAGGGAACCTGTTTGTGAGTGTGTGCTTGCATGCATGTGTGTGTGTGCAAGTGTGCCTATCTGAAGCTGTTTTGATTGAAATGTCAATATTCCATTGCTTTCTGGTCTGAATTTACTATAGCAATAAAATGGAAGTATTCCCCTGCAGAGTAAAGTATAGCATTTGAGGCTTACCATTTATTTAGTTGAGTCAGCTTCATCTAGATCAGTGTTCAGGTTTTCCTTTTCGTTCCTTTCATGTTTATCTTCTCCAAAGCTTTTCATCAGTGTTGAGTTTCGGGGAAAAACATTTTCCTGGCGCTGTAACGGTTCCCCCTAGGAAGAGAGAAAGGGATCATGGTCAGTGTTCAGCGATACTAGGTATTAGGGGAATTTGCCATTTTATTGTTTGAAAGTGTTTATGTTTTCTATTTCCAACTTCTTTTGGAATGAATAAATCACCCACTATTGGTAAGTCAAGTTTTCATCTCTTTGCAAATCCTCAGGTAATGGATAACGGAGGTTGTCCAACCACACAAGTTGGTTTATGGTCTGCAGACTCAAAAAGCATTTAATAATAGTTCTCAGAATTCTGCAAGGCCTGAAGCTTTTGAGCAAATGATAGAAAAGCAGTATTAAGCAATAGTCATACTATTAGGGAAAAGACTGCATGATTTCTTTTATTCTTTGTAGGTTGGTTCAGATTCAAGTTTCTGTGGTCCTGTAAATCAGGATTCTGGACAAAAGGTAAATTGGGTAGTAAGCACAGCCAAATAGGTTTGATTTCCTCATGAGCCCTGTGATGGTTAATTTTATGTGTTCTCTTGACTGGGATAAGGAATGCCCAGATAGCTGGTAAAACATTTTTTTGTGTGTTTAGCTTGGGGGTGATGTGTACTGTGGCAATGTATGTGTTCTGTGGGAATGTTGGGTGTGTGAGAGTATCTCAGGAAGAGACTAGCATTTGAATCGGTAGATGGTAAAAAAGATTGCTCTCATCAATGTGGGTGGGTTATCACCCAAACTATTGAAGGCCTGAATAGAACAAAAAGGCAGAAGGGTGAATTTGCTCTCTCTGCTTGAGCTGAGACATGCATCTTCTCCTGCTATTGGACATTGGTGCTGCTGGGCTTTCGAATTACAACTGGGATTTATACCATCAGCTCCCTCATTCCCAGGCCTACAGTCTTGGACTGAAGACCACCACCCACTTTCCTGGTTCTTTATTCTGTAGTTGGCAGATCATGGTACATCATGGCCTGCATAAGCCTATAATAAATCTCCTCTTATATACGTATATCTCTATATTTCCTATTGGTTCTGTATCTCTGGAGAAACCTGACTGATATAAACCCCATGTGTAGAAAGGAATAGACATTTTGTGCATGTTCACTTGAAGAATTAGTTACTTTCTTGAGTGTGGTAGGTTTCATATAGCACTATAGTGAGACCGATTCACCCTTTAAAAAAAATTAATTAGTTAATTATTTTTATTTTGGTGTCATTGATGTACAATTACATGAGCAACATTGTGGTTACTAGACTCCCCCTATTATCAAGGCCCTTCCACATATCTCATTACAGTCACTGTCCATCAGCATGGTAAGATGCTGTAGAATCACTACTTGATTTCTCTGTGTTATACTGCCTTCCCCATGCCCCCCCACATTATGTGTGCTAATCATAATGCCTCTTTTTTCCCTTATCCCTCCCTTTCCAACCATCCTCCCCAGTCCCTTTTCCTTTGGTAACTGTTAGTCCATTCTTGGGTTCTGTCAGTCTGCTGCTGTTTTGTTCCTTCAGTTTTTGCTTTGTTCTTATACTCCACAGATGAGTGAAGTCATTTGATACTTGTCTTTCTCTGCTTTATTTCACTGAGCATAATACCCTCTAGCTCCATCCATGTTGTTGCAAATGGTAGGATTTGTTTTCTTCTTATGGCTGAATAATATTCCATTGTGTATATGTACCACATCTTCTTTATCCATTCATCTACCGATGGACACTTAGGTTGCTTCCATTTCTTGGCTATTGTAAATAGTGCTGCGATAAACATACAGCTGCATATGTCTTTTTCAAACTGGGCTGCTGCATTCTCAGGGTAAATTCCTAGGAGTGGAATTCCTGGGTCAAATGGTATTTCTATTTTGAGTTTTTGAGGAACCTCCATACTGCTTTCCACCATGGTTGAAATAATTTATATTCCCACCAGCAGTGTAGGAGGGTTCCCTTTTCTCCACATCCTTGCCAACATTTGTTGTTGTTTGTCTTTTGGATGTTGTCCATCCTAACTGGTGTGAGGTGATATCTCATTGTGGCTTTAATTTGTATTTCTCTGATGTTTAGCGATGTGGAGCATCTTTTCATGTGCCTGTTGGCCATCTGAATTTCTTCTTTGGAGAAGTGTCTTTTCAGATCCTGTGCCCATTTTTTAATTGGATTATTTGCTTTTAGTTTGTTGAGGTATGTGAGCTCTTTATATATTTTGGATGTCAACCCTTTATCAGATATGTCATTTATGAATATATTATCCCATACTGCAGGATGCCTTTTTGTTCTGCTGATGGTGTCCTTTGCTGTACAGAAGCTTTTCAACTTGATATAGTCCCACTTGTTCATTTTTGCTTTTGTTTCCCTTGTCCAGGGATATATGTTCATGAAGAAGTCGCTCATGTTTATGTCCAAGAGATTTTTGCCTATATTTTTTTCTAAGAGTTTTATGGTTTCATGACTTACATTCAGGTCTTTGATCCACCTTGAGTTTACTTTTGTGTATGGAGTTAGACAGTAATCCAGTTTCATTCTCTTACATGTAGCTGTCCAGTTTTGCCAATACCAGCTGTTGAAGAGGTTGTCATTTCCCCATTGTATGTACATGGCTCCTTTATTGTATATTAATTGACCATATTTGCTTGAGTTAATATCTGGACTCCCTATTCTGTTCCACTGTTCTATGGGTCTGTTCTTGTGCCAATACCAAATTGTCTTGATTACTGTGGCTTTGTAGTAGAGCTTGAAGTTGGGAAGTGAGATCCCTCTTGCTTTATTCTTCCTTGTCAGGATTGCTTTGGCTATTCGGGGTCTTTTGTGGTTCCATATGAATTTTAGAACTATTTTTTCCAGTTTGTTGAAGAATGCTGTTGGTTTTTTGATAGGGATTGCATCTGTAGATTGCTTTAGGCAGGATGGTCATTTTGACAATATTAATTCTTCTTACCCAAGAGCATGGGATGAATTTCCATTTATTAGAGTCCTCTTTAATTTCTGTTAAGAGTGTCTTAGTTTTCAGAGTATAGGTCTTTCACTTCCTTGGTTAGTTTTATTCCTAGGTAATTTATTCTTTTTGATGCAGTTGTGAATGGAATTGTTTTCCTGATTTCTCTTTCTGCTAGTTCATCGTTAGTGTATAGGAATGCAACAGATTTCTGTGTATTAATTTTGTATCCTGCAACTTTGCTGAATTCAGATAGTAGACCTAGTAGTTTTGGAGTGGATTCTTTAGGGTTTTTTATGTACAATATCATGTTGTCTGCAAACAGGGACAGTTTGACTTCTTCCTTGCCAATCTGGATGCCTTTTATTTCTTTGTTTTGTCTGATTGCCATGGCTAGGATCTCCAGAACTATGTTGAATAAAAGTGGGGACAGTGGGCATCCTTGTCTTGTTCCCGATCTTAAAGGAAAAGTTTTCAGCTTCTCACTGTTAAGTATAATGTTGGCTGTGGGTTTGTCATATATGGCCTGTATTATGTTGAAGTACTTGCCCTCTATACCCATTTTGTTGAGAGTTATTATCATGAATGGATGTTGAATTTTGTTGAATGCGTTTCAACATCTATGAAGGTGATCATGTGGTTTTTGTCCTTCTTTTTGTTGATATGGTGGATGATGTTGATGGATTTTCAAATGTTGTACCATCCTTGCATCCCTGGGATGAATCCCACTTGATCATGATGGATGATCTTTTTGATGTATTTTTGAATTTGGTTTGCTAATATTTTGTTGAGTATTTTTGCATCTGTGTTCATCAGGGATTTTGGTCTGTAATTTTATTTTTTTGTGGTGTCTTTGTCTGGTTTTGGTATTCGAGTGATGTTGGCCTCGTAGAATGAGTTTGGGAGTATTCCCTCATCTTCTACTTTTTGAAAAACTTTAAGGAGGATGGGTATTAGGTCTTCACTAAATGCTTGATAAAATTTAGCAGTGAAACCATTTGGTCCAGGAGTTTTGTTTTTAGGTAGTTTTTGATTACCAGTTCAATTTCTTTGCTGGTAATTGGTCTATTCAGATATTCTGTTTCTTCCTGGGTCAGCCTTGGAAAGTTGTATTTTTCTAGAAAGTTGTCCATTTCTTCTACACTATCCAATTTGTTACATATAATTTTTCATAGTATTCTCTCATAATTCTTTCTATTTCTGTCGTGCCCATAGTGATTTTTCCTTTGTCATTTCTGATTCTGTTTATGTGTGTAGACTCTTTTTTTCTTGATAAGTCTGGCTAGGGGTTTATCTCTTTTGTTTATTTTCTCAAAGAACCAGCTCCTGCTTTCATTGATTCTTTCTATTGTTTTATTCTACTCAATGTTATTTATTTCGGCTTTAATCTTTATTATGTCCCTCCTTCTACTGACTTTGGTCCTCATTTGTCCTTCCTTTTCTAGTTTCATTAATTGTGTGTTTAGGCTCTTCATTTGAGATTGTTCTTCTTTCCTGAGATAGGCCTGTATTGCAGTATATTTTCCTCTTAGTACAGCCTTCGCTTCATCCCACAGATTTTGTGGTGTTGAATTATTGTTGTCATTTGTCTCCACATATTGTTGATCTCTGTTTTTATTTGGTCATTGAACCATTGATTATTTAGGAGCGTGTTATAAGCCTCCATGTGTTTGTGGGCCTTTTCATTGTCTTTATGTAATTTATTTCTAGTTTCATACTGAGAAACTGGTTGGTACAATTTCAATCTTTCTGAATTTACCGAGGCTCTTTTTGTGGCCTAGTATATGATGTATTCTTGAAAATGTTCCATGTGCACTAGAGAAGAATGTGTATCCTGTTGCTTTTGGGTGGAGTGTTCTGTATATGTCTGTTAGGTGCATCTGCTGAATACGTTGTTCAGTGCTTCTGTCTCCTTACTTATTTTCTGTCTGGTTGATCTGTCCTTTGGAGTGAGTGGAGTGTTGAAGTCTCCTAGAATGAACGCATTGCATTCTATTTCCCCTTTTAATTTTGTTAGTATTTGTTTCACATATGTAGGTATTCCTGTGTTGGGTGCATACTTATTTATAATGGTTATATCTTCTTGTTGGAGTGACCTCTATCGTTATGTAATGTCCTTCTTTATCTCTTGTGACTTTCTTTGTTTTGAAGTCTATTTGGTCTGATACAGGTACTGCAAGTCCTGCTTTTTTCTTACTATTAGTTGCATGAAATATCGTTTTCCATCTCTTTTAGTCTGTGTATGCCTTTGGGTTTAAAGTGAGTCTCTTGTCGGCAGCATATACATGGGTCTTGTTTTTTTATCTATTCAGTGACTCTATATGCCTTGGTGCATTCAGACCAATTACACTTAAAGTGATTATCGATAGGCATGTATGTATTGCCATTGCAGGCTTTGGATTCATGGTTGCCAAAGGTTCAAGGGTAACTTTGGTAGGTAGTTGACTTTGGGGGTAGTTGATTTAATTTTGCATTTGCCTAGTAATTAACTGTTCTACTTTTTTGTTACTGTTGTTTTATTACCTCTGATGACAGCTATTAAACGTTAGGAACACTTCCATCTATAGCAGTCCCTCCAAAATACACCATAGAGATTGTTTGTGGGATGTAAATTCTCTCCACTTTTGCTTATCTGGAAATTGTTTAATCCCTCCTTCAAATTTAAATGATAATCTTGCCAGATAAAGTGTTCTTGGTTTGAGGCCCTTCTGCTTCATTGCATTAAATACATCATGCCACTCCCTTCTGGCCTGTAAGATTTCTGCTGAGAAGTCTGATGATAGCCTGATCGGCTTTTCTTTGTATGTGATCTTATTTCTCTCTCTCGCTGCTTTTAATAGTCTGTCCTTATCCTTGATCTTTGCCATTTTAATTACTATATGTCTTGGTGTTGTCTTCCTTGGGTCCCTTGTGTTGTGAGATCAGTGCACCTCCATGGCCTGAGAGACTATCTCCTTCCCCAGATTGGGGAAGTTTTCAGCAGTTACCTCTTCAAAGATACTTTTTATTCCTTTTTTCTCTCTCTTCTTCTTCTGGTTTTCGTATAATGCGAATATTGTTCCGTTTGGATTGGTCACACAGTTCTCTCAATATTCTTTCATTCTCAGAGATTATTTTTTTTCTTTGTCCCTCAGCTTCTTTGTATTCGTCTTCTCTAATTTCTATTTCATTTATCATCTCCTCCACTGTACCTAATCTGATTTTAAAACCTTGCATTGTATGTTTTATTTCTGATACTGTGTTCCATAATGATTGGATCTCCAACTAGAATTCATTCCTGAGTTATTGAATATTTTTCTGTACCTTCATGAGCATGTTTATGATTTTAATTTTGAAATATCTTTCAGGAAGATTCATGAGGTCAATTTCATTTGAATCTTTCACTGCTGTATTCATAGTTTTGCTTTGAAGCAGGTTCCTTTGACATTTCATATTTGTATGTGGCACCCTCTAGTGCCCAGAAGCTCTACTCTCTGAAGCTGCTCAGCCCCTGGAGCAATGTCGAGGGTCTTCAGGGGAGAAGTGTTGGTGCCTGGGGGGAGGAAAGAGTTGTTTCCTGATTCCTGGCTGCTATGCCTGTCTCCAGTGTCAGAACCAGTGGGCTAAGCACACAGGTATAAGCCTCTATGCTTTGCGTTTTTAGCTGCTGTAGGTGGGGCTTCCCTCCGGCTAGCCTAACACCAGGGTATAGTTTGCCGGTTTGCGAACCAGATGGGGCTGGCTGGGAGGAAAGTGCAGCAGGCTGTGTATCATGGAGTCGGGCCTTGGAGCTGTGTAGCCAGCCAGGGGTCTGGAGCACCTGAAGATCATGAAAGTTCCCAACCTGCTCGGCAGAGTGCACCAGGATACTTTTGTCTATCTGTCCTTTCTCCTGAGTGGTAAGCCCTGTGCAATCCTTGCCCCTTAAGCAGCCGTCTTGCTAGGGCTTCCTTGTTAGAAGTCTCTCAGACAGCCCGCCTTTCTTTTGTCTCAGAGCATCTGGATATGGATCCCTGCTTTCCACAAGCGTCTGGAATCTCAGTCTCTCCAGGAATTCTGCCTGTTTTAGCTTTCCAAACCCCCTAATCAGGAGAGCACCATAAAATGTAGGTTTGTGCTCCTAGAGCACATCTCCAGAGCTAGGTGTTCAGCAGTCTCAGGCCTCCACTCCTCCTCACTCTGTTTCTCTTCCTCCCGCTACTGAGCTGGGGTTGGTGAAGGGCTTGGGTCCTGCCACACCATGGCTTTTGTATGTTACTCTGTTCCATTAGGTCTATTCTTTTCTCCAGGTGTATGCAATCTGGCGCACCCCTCTTTCCTGTTGCTCTTTCAGGATTAGTTGTATTAATTATATTTTCGTATTATTTGCAATTTTAGGAGGAAGCCTCAGTCTCACCTCTCATGCCGCCATCTTTAATCCAAACTCATCCGATGTTACTTTTTTAGAAATGAGAAAACCAGGTACACTGAATTGGGCACCATATTTAGCTTGTTCTCTCTTTGTCTTTAGTTCTCTCATCTGAAAAAAAAGTCTCAACTAAGGAACTGTCCAGCTATAACATGCCATGAACCACGTTGATGGAAAAGAAAGGGCATTTTCAGTGAGGCATTACGGTAAGAGGTCTGAAGGGGAGTGGGATGAACAGGGTGTGAATATGCTAGAGGTGGGATGTGGATAGGAGATAAAGGGAGACTCATTTGAGTGGAAGAGGTGATTTAATGGCAATTTTTAATTACTGGAGTTTTTCTGGATTGTGAAAAAGCTTCTACATGTAGGGAGAAAGCAGCTGAATCTCCTCACATTCACAGAGTAACAGAAGCTTATGTCTTCTTGGGAAGCTCGCTCTCAGAGCCACTTTGACTCCTGTACCTAAGGGAGATTTTGCACAATGAGCATTTATATATTAGGCACCTGTTTCCATACCATGGCACAGTAAGTTAAAAAGCATACCAAGCAAGGTGAATGGAATTAAAGATGCATATGATAAGATAAATTTGGTGTTTCATAAAATCATTTTGGGGGAAGGAGAAGTTGTTAAGTTGTGCAAATGAATCACAGTGAGAACAGGGTCACTTTGGCGGAGCATCCCTCACTGCATAGCAATTCTGCTGTTGTCATGGGCTCTGTGTGGAGGTTGGATTGATGATGATTCTTTCTTTATTGAGGTTTTGGGCTCACATCTTATTTATGTTTATGCCTGCCATATGGCAGAGCCTTTATTTGTCATTGCATTTCTTGGCTGTTTCTTGATCTCTGAGGCTCAAGTACACAGATGCTGAAAAGATGTAGTACATATGCCTGGGAAATGCATAGGCAAACAATAAGAGAAAAAGACAATGCTGAGGGCAGGAGTTTATTCCACAGGGTAACAGGGATGAAGTGAAGAAAAGGAAAGATATATGCTCGTTATCAGGAAAAATACCCTGTCCATTAGACATTAAGAATAACTTCCCAAGGGAACTGTGAAAATCTCACTACACGAGGCATTTGAGAATAGACTGGATGATGTACTGGAGATTATCCTGCAGGGAGTACAATGTACTCTGGCCCAGGGAGTGAACCAAAATAGGCACAAACCCCTCAAAATGGTCTTTTGTGGTTGTGATTCTGGGAGTCCAGTCAGGTCTTGCTTTATTGAATCCTTTGCTACAACCAATATGAATTTCCCCAGGCAGAAGAATTGCATTTCAGAACACAAGCCTTGGTGGGCCCCCATGCCCATGGCTTGCCTGGGTAAGAGTCTATTCAGGGTGGCATCTGTCTTCTGCATTGCCCTGGTTGATGGTATGATCCCTTTGTCCCCTACTTTCTCCCTCCTCCCTTTCTCCTCTTTCCCCGTCTTCTCTCCTTTCCTCTTCCCTGCTGTCCTTTCCCCCTCTCCCCTCCCTTCCTCTCTTTTCAATAAAGGAAAGAGACAAGGGGTGCCAAAGGGGAAAACATTCCTCTGAGAATAAGTCATCCTGGTGTTCCTGTTGAGTTGCTGCTTTCTGCTGCTCACTGCACTGGGGTTTGGCGTTTGGAGGAGAGTAGGGGTTTAAGCCCACCAATGTCAGTGTGAGATATGGGGACTGCTGAGGTCTGCTGGCCATTCCACAGTGGAAAAGTCCTGCAAAGCCTGTAGGGTTGCCATTAAAAGCTCTTCCCAGCTCTTGCCCCAGCCTTCCCAGACATCTGCTGGGGTTTCTGGGCCCTCTCTGTTTTACAGCTATTGTCAATAATTTGTTTGAGGTGGAGAGGGTGGTTGATTCCCTAAGGACAGACCAAACATCATTCAAGTTAATCTCTAAGAGACACCAGAGTGAAAATGTTGAAGGCTAGCTGTTCTTTCTTCTTCCTTGTCCTAGTTAATTGTAACTGATATAAAAATACTTATATTTGGGGTAAGTCTCTGAAGTGGGAGTTGCGACAAGTTGCTGATGGTCATGAAACTGGGTGTGAGGCAAGCGCAGGGGCCCAGGCAAGTCAAGAGGCTGAGGAGGACCCATGAATCTGTTCTTGGGGAGTTTCCCCTTAGTTCAGTTTATTCCACACATTCTCAGTTGATTGAGATGTGCATCAATTTTCTCACATAGTATGCTTTGGACATTTATGGTTGTAACATTTGCAGTTCAAGCTACTTAAGTGTTGATGCCGGGGTTCTTGTTTGCGGAGTCGAAGAATGAACTTAGCAAACACCCAAGGTAGGAGAGCCAGGGCAGAGGCTTTTATTGAGAGATACAGTGAGAGGACAGAGCTCCTGGCTCATGCCAGGAGGGGACAAGAGTACCTGCAGTGGTGCGGTGGTGTGTTGTCTAGGGGTTTTATAGACAGTTGAGGATTTTGGGGAACTGATAAAGAGCTTAGGGTGTGGACTTGTTGAAAGTGGCCTTAGGATGTTTGTCCTTGATGAGATATTAAGTCCCTTTTAGCATGCTAAAGTGAATCTTACACATGATTACAAATAATTAGCATAATAAAAATATGGGCTACTTTCCTTTATCTGGGGAGTATCAACTGATCTCACTGAAGAATGACTCTAGAGCTTAATGTTTAACACAGAGTTTTAGTAGGGGGTTTCCTTGCATGTAGGTACATTGCTCTGACTGTAAATATCTTGCCTTGCTTTTTCCGGAGGCCCTCCCCCTACTCTGTCTAAGCCCATGGTCCCTGTCCCATTCTCCCCTCTAGAGATAGACCCTAGCTGCTGCTAGGGAAAGAGGGCGACGACTGCTCTGGCTGCTTCATGCTGAAAGGGGACACAGTAAAGGGTGCAGCTAGGTCTCCATCACTGGTCAGTTGAGAGGGCCTCGGAAGATGGGCACTTCTATTCCAGGTTCCATTTCTATTACTATTTGTAGTTTTATGGCTTCTAGGCATGATAGAACAAATCGTGTTATATTAGGTTAAGTAGCAATATCTGGAGTTGGATTTTCCATTCTGGAAGGACAAACTTGATGAGATTAAGAATGCATGGTTGAGTATGAGAACTAGAAAGAGTAAAACTTTAATTGAAATGATGGGAGAAAACTAACACATCTGGAGAATCATAGCCAGATATTTTGGGGAAACTAGAATTCTGGATCTAGTTTATGTCCCACTGACTAGTATTAGAATTTAGTATAGATAAAGACTGCATTATTTTTGTATTAGAAACAATACTTTTCTCTAATATCACCTTCATTTTTATTAGAAGTAACTAGATTAAGAAAATAATTAACACTTGGCTTATTTGCATAAGTGCATCAAGAAGAGCAATTGATTACATAGGCTCTTTTAAATGTGCTTTGCTGGCACTTTTTATAAGGAATTTCAGATTGGACTTTTAAAGGCCTCTCAAGGCCAGAAGGGCAAGTCAGACTTGCCATCAGGTTTTGCCTACAGTACCTGTAGATTTGGGTGAATTCCCCTCTTCTTGAGGTCCCCAAGACATTGAGGTTCCTGTACCTGCCAGGAAGTGACCTTCTGTACTCACCTGGTAAGGCTGCTGGGAACCCTGTAAGCAAGGTGCCAGGCCATTTCTTTCAAGGGGCTTTGTTGGCTTTATAAAGTCAACCTTAGTTCCTTAAAGTTGTCTCTTCATATCTGAGTTTACACATGTGTCTCTCAGGTATAAAATTCCAGTCAAAGCCTTGGTAATATAACCAGTGTTTTTAATTGGTCCTCTTACAAACAAAGCAGATTCTTATTGAATTTATGCAAATAAACATACTGCCATGAAATATAAAAATAGTCACTGAGAGTTTTTAAATTCTGGAGAGATTAGGTAGAGAGAAAGGTAAATGTTTCGGTTCTGATTATAAAGATAGTCATTTACTAAACTATTGTCAGCTTAAGAGAAAAAGCTTAAATAAAACACTTTATTTGCAACATTTGAAACAAAAAGCCACAAAATTATCTTCCTTAGTTTACTTAATACCTATTCTGCTGAAATCTAGTTCTTTACTAGTTTAGGAGTAGTAAAACAGTGACTATAAATGACAAAAGACTTACAAATGACAGTGGCTAAAGATCTGATGAGAGCTTACTATAAGACAGTTGACATAAGGAAATTTGGATATTTCTGTAACACAAAACATTTAGTAACGAAGTTTAACATCATTCCCTTTGACAGTGCTTTCCAGGTAATTAAACAGGTAACCATACATCAGATAAATAAGCCAAATTAGCCAAATACTTTCCCCAATGAGAAAAAAATTCCTCTGACATGTTCCAAGGGCCCTCTGGAAAATATCCACGTTAACTAGAGGTAAAAGCACCTTTTTAAATTTGATTTTGGGAAGTTGTCAGAAGAAAGTTTCTTTGGCACTTGCTTAAATAAGATTGTAGGTTGCCACGGAGCAATACTTATACATTTAATCAGAACGACCACAAAATACCACAAAGGCAAATACAGAAAGTTACACAGTTGTTAGCAAAGTTTAGCTTTTAGTCCTTTTAATATTAAGATCTCATTTTCTTAAATACTCAGACAACTCATTGAGACTGTAAGCATGAGAAACTGCTTTGATAAAACAATTATAAAATCTTTTACAATCTTTCAGCATTAAAACAGAGTAACAGGTTAAGGAAACTTTGTTCTTTTAACTGAAAACAAAATTCTAATTTGCTATGTACTTGATAGAGACTCATTTGCTTTAATTTTACATAGCATGACCATATCAATTCTTCCACAGTTTCTATAATTATTTTTACATTTAGAGTTCTTCCTCTTTAAATAAACAGCTATACTTTAGAACAAAGTTACCTTCTTTTATCAAAAGACACATTATTTAGCATGCAGAAATGTTTTCCTTGTTACTTTAAGTAGTTTTAATTAGAACTTAAAACCATTAGGAACTTTAATTTTCAGTGAACACTGAGAACTAGGCTGTTGTAAACCATTACACTAGTATTCCTTAGATTGATAAATTTATGAACACATTTTAATTTCTGGAACTGTGTGCTTTACAGCACAATCTCTCACTAAGCACAAAATATGTCTACTTAATTTAGCAAAACTTTAAGATTTTAGGTTACTACAAAAATTCTCAGGCTGTTTGTAGGTATACACACTGTAACACACAATTATTAAGGTGTTCACTTGCTACACTTAGTTTACTCATTCCTAACAACTATGCTAGATTACTTACAAAACCTTTACTGAACATTAGACAAAGTAAAGTCTCTAAGCATTTTATTCTTGAAAGATTTAGCAGATAACATCAACTTAAATGACTTCAGGTAAGCTTAGGCAGCTGATAACCATAAGGACATGTCCATTTCAGTTCAACTTAAATTAGCATTAATGTTTAATATCTTTTATTAGAATTTTTGGGAAGTTTTAGAATGCCCAATTTTCACAAGTGCTTGTCTTTAAATCAATTTTATTAATACCATCTGGAGGTAGAAAAATATTTTTCATTTACACGTTTAGACACACAAACATACAGACTGAGACATAATGACTACAGTTAGCAGCACTTTTCATAAAAGAACATATACACAGATAAACTGATACAAAGATTTGAGTTACTGATATCCAACTGCCTTCTGTCCTTTTAGCTTATTTGACTAAAAGTATCTCAGTTTTTAAGAATACACTCTAAAGGCCAGCAGTTTACATAACTAGGTTGAAGTTTAGATGGCCCCAGACTAACAGGGCTGATGAAGGCTCTGAACTGATAGGGAGTGTGTGTGTCCAGGGGCCTGGAAATGAAATGCAAGTACAATTCTAGCACAAGTCATTTAAAGCCAGGCTGTATTGTAAAAGATAAATTTCTTCTGTTTCAGGGAGTTTAGTTTAAAAACTTCCCAATTTTTGAGGATAATGATGAACCCAATAAGTAGAATAGATTTTCACCAAAAAAATTTAGAAAACTAGTACCATATTGTAGCAGTCTATGGGTCTTTTGACTATTTTCCTTCCTTGTGGCAAAATATATTTAGCTGCATAACCTGATTATATTGTATACTTCTTTCAGGAGCCAAGCCTCTCTAATCAGAGACTTTGCATTGAGGCCAGTCTTGTGTGAAGAAGATAAGGCATTTTTTTTAGGGTTTAGGGATTGAATTGCTCCCAGTTCCTCAGAATGCCTGCCAGAGGTGTGTCTGGCTTTAAACTTGAAGAGGATGCTCCCATCTGGAAGAGAGAGAAGGACAGGTGTGCAACACCTGGTCAGCCTTTCTCTGTGAGGGCGTCCCCTCACCTTGCAGCCTAGGTGACAGTAGTCTGCCAGCCTACTGGAATTAACCACTCCTTACCAGCATGGCCTGCACCTTGCCTTGATTCCCCTCTTGCCTTCCCATTCAGCAAGAGTCACCCCGGAGCTCTGGATTTAGTGGGACCTTACCAGTGTGCTCCTACTTTATGCCTTCTGGGAGTTTTCCTAGTTTTCTCTGCATGAGCTTTAGTCATTCCTTGAGAGGCCCCTGCCTGTCTAATAAGTGCAGGGACTGTGTGACCTCTCACTGCCAGAGCCTTGGTCAGAGTCACAAGCCTGTTTCGCTTCCCTGGGGCCACAGAAAAGGAAATGCCAGCCCCAGGATGACTGCCTCCAAGGAAGGGAGAGCAATAGAATAGAGCCATTTACATGTTGGCCTCAGGGTTCAGTTTGATTACTTCACAGACTTCATTTACATTACACAGGAGAAAGTGGTGCAGGCCTAGGAGGACTGCTTTGAATGGGGAGCGGGGGTACTTTTTCCAAGGCCAGAGATTGTTCAGAGCCTGCCACGGACATTTATGGGGGGGGGGTGTCTATACTCTTAAACACCAGTTTCTGCCACTGCCTGGGAATCATTTAGCTAATCACCCACTATAACAAATCTGATCTGTGAGACAAGAGGTCAGGGGTCTCTGCGACTCTCGCATGGGAAGCAGCCTAGCTGGAGGTTCATTCAGCGCGTCAGATCAATTGGCCAGAGCAGAGATCCAAGGACCACTGTCTACTAGTCCGGTCTGCCCTCGGAGTCCGCAGATTAGGATAGGAATGTAGGAAATCGGCTCAGCCACTCCCCGACATTCCCATCCATCCAGAGGCGGGGGATCAAGGAGTGGCAGACACCAGGAACCCTTTCACCCCGAGACTTAAGACTGGTAGCCAATACTAATCGTCTTGCTAACGGGTGCCCAGACAGATTTTATGAGATAAAGAGTACAGCAATAAGTCAGGAATAAGAGTGAAGCATAGATCTCCTACCTTGTGGTGGTGAGCATCGGGTTCCATGCAACTGATGAAGTTAGGAGAGAATTAGGAACACCCCCTGCCTCACTCAGAGTCCAGGGCAGCCTGGAGAAGCAGGCTGGAAGTCAGAGACAGAGAGAGAGAGACACGCCTCATGGATACCCAGTTGGGCTGTCGAGATCTGATTCTAGAACACGTGGACCTTTGAGAAGCCGCTGAAGTGTAGCCTCAGCCTAGACTCTTGCAGTTGCCCATGGCTTTCCTCAGTCCCTCGCATCCAAGGAGAGCCTCTGAAAAGGAATCCTGGCCTCCACTCAGGTGACATTCCCAGCTCCCAAGGGAGATGGGGATCCACTGAGGGAGATGCAGGGGAACCTGTCACTTGAGACTTTGAGAACGGCAGCCGGGCTGGTCCCATTTAAGTGGCTGATGAGCACCCAATGTTGTGTGCCATCGACAGCTTCCTTCTATAAGGACAGTGAAAGAAAAAGGTAGGCTTGGATGCCAATACTCACCTCCGAAGTTATCCTGGATGAGCCCCAAAGATGATGCCGGGGTTCTTGTTTGTGGAGTTGAAGAATGAACTTAGCAAACACCCAAGGTAGGAGAGCCAGGGCAGAGGCTTTTATTGAGAGATACAGTGAGAGGACAGAGCTCCTGGCTCATGCCAGGAGGGGACAAGAGTGCCTGCAGTGGTGAGGTGGTGTGTTGTCTAGGGGTTTTATAGACAGTTGAGGATTTTGGGGAACTGATAAAGGGCTTAGGGTGTGGACTTGTTGAAAGTGGCCTTAGGATGTTTGTCCTTGATGAGATATTAAGTCCCCTTTAGCATGTTAAAGTGAATCTTATACATGATTACAAATAATTAGCATAATAAAAATATGGGCTACTTTCCTTTATCTGGGGAGTATCAACTGATCTCACTGAAGAATGACTCTAGAGCTTAATGTTTAACACAGAGTTTTGGTAGGGGGTTTCCTTGCATGTAGGTACATTGCTCTGACTGTAAATATCTTGCCTTGCTTTTTCCGGAGGCCCTCCCCTACTCTGTCTAAGCCCATGGTCCCTGTCTCAGTGTGATCTGGAAGTCCATCCTATAAAGTAAAATGCAGTGTTGCTGAGGCATGAATTTGAATCACTGAAACTGCAAGGTACTTGTGGCTGAGTCGTTCCTTAGTGGCCCCCCAGCTTACTGCCCAGCCTCTACCTCTCACTGCAGCCTTTTCCATTCTTTTTCCTTGTTCTGCGTGAGAAAGTTTGGAGACATATTCTTGGTGATTCTGGAATGCCTTGTGATGACAAGCCATTGCCTAGCCAGCCCAGCCCAGCCCAACCTTCCTAAGCAAGCACCATCATAAAGGAGACCCAAGGAGCTGTCAGTGGAATAAATCTGAACGTGTTCAACATTATTTATTCATTTTTTATTGTGGGCCAGGCTCTGTGTTGGGTGTTGTAAGAAATATGAAGATGAATAAGACCCACTTTTGGCTTTCAGAGAAAATACAACCAATAGGAAAAAAAACAACACAAGTGACCATAACCCAGGGCAGTGCCAGATAATCACTCTGGGGTGTTTTCCACACCAACAGCTAATTCCCTGACTTCCCATTCAGCAACCTGGTGTTAAATGATAAAGTTCTGACACGGCCTGGAATTAGCGCAGACACCACAGGTTAAGGGCTCAGTCCCATGAGATTGCCCCGCTTCAGAGGCCGGTCAGTAGTCCTAGGCCTCCTCTACTTCTGACCCATCAGCTGTAAGTTGAGGATTCCCATGACCCCCTCGTCAGGTTTGATGATTTGCTAGACTGGCTCACAGACTCAGGAACACCCTTTCTTTCCATGTACTGACTTGTTATAAAGGACAGTGTAAAGGATGCAAATGAATGGCCAGATGAAGAGGCACATAAGGGAGGTGTAAGTCCGTGGAAAGGAAATCCCAGGGCAAAACACCTCTAAAAACTGAAATCAGTCAAAGGGAGAAATAAAGTTTAGAAATCTGTTTATTGCTTACAAACTGCAGTCGGGTGCCATCACTCTCTCCTGCTCTGGCAGAAGCAAAACAGGCCCTCCTCCTCCCCTCTCAGTACACATAAGCCCTCCTTGCCAAGGTAATTACCCATTGATAAGGAGATGAACTTCTCTCCTCCCTGAGGAATGATGCAAATGCGCTAAAGCCATACTTCTTTCCACCTCTGAACACATATTGATATGCAAATGTACTAAAGCCAGGTGAGCTATTCTGGAAATATTACAATTTTACTCACAGGAGATCTGGTGGGGTCTCCAGCACAGGATCTTCTGTCCTGTGGAGCCTGGGTACAGCACTCTTCTAGCATGTGGATATGTTCACCAGCCCAGAAGTCTCTGAACCCTGTTGTTTACAGGTTTTTATGGAGGTCTCATTGCATATGCACAGTTGATTAAATCATTAGCCATTGGTGATGGAACTCAGGCTCTCCCCTCCCTGGAGGTTGGGGGGTGGGGCTGAAAGTTCCAAGCTTGTAATGGAGACTTGGTCTTCCTGGAGACCAGCCCCCATCCTGAAGCCACCTAGGGGCCCCAGCCACCAGTCATCTTATTAGCATACAAAAGGCACTCTTATCACTCCAGGGATTCCAAGGATTTTAAGTGCTGTGTGCCAGGAACTTGGAACAAATATTAGTATTTATTATACCACAATTATTATAAGAACATCACAAGGAAAGTGTTATGTGACTTCAAAGAAGAAAGATCAGACCCATTTTTCTAAGACTTCATGTTAAAATATCATGCAATGTGAAGGAACTTGGATTCTGCAGTCTGCCAGCCCTGGGCTTGACTTGTAGGGCAGATCTTACAGCCACTCTCCAACTCTTCATTGGCGTCCTCAGTCACAAAGTGGAACCATGCCAGCTCCCCTGGAGAGTGTGTGGTGCCTCAGATCTCTTACAGGACAGGGACTTCTTGTTGTGGAGTGTTATTTTGCTTGTCTGTTCAGTTCTCTATTGAGCTTATCATGTTGCCTTTTTTTTTTGTTTCAGAAACCACAATAAGATGAGGAGATTACTGCTTGAAACTTGAAATCCCATTATCTGTCAGCCTATGAAAGATAAAAAGTGCCACTAGTATATCCAGAAAGTCATTTTTCAGTAGCCACTGGTGACAAGAATTACATTTCTTTACCGGGACATCTTGATGTGGCATACCATAAATATTCAGGTTCTGTAGAGTTTTAAAAAAGATATAATATCCCCTTTTTTATGTAACACTAGCTTCAAGGTCAGAGTCATGATGACTTAAAAATAGAAACTAGCAATTCTTATACATGAGGGAAAAGGAGAAGTTGAGGAGTGGGCTGAAGGAGATTGAAGAAGCAGAAATTGAAAAGTGTAGTAGGGGTTGGGGTATATAGGTTTGGAAATCATATGGTGGTTGTATTGCCCTTAGACCCAGGCAGATGGGCCTTTTATATTTGGGGAAAGTCTTTGAAGTGGGAGTTGCAACAAGCTGCTGATGGTCACAAAACTGGGTGTGAGGCAAGCGCAGGGGCCCAGGCAAGTCAAGAGGCTGAGGAGGACCCATGAATCTGTTCTTGGGGAGTTTCCCCTTAGTTCAGTTTATTCCACACATTCTCAGTTGATTGAGATGTGTCCCATGCTTTCAAGGGCCTGCTCTGTCTTCTCCAGCTGTGCCTTCCCATGGGGTGGTAAGTCCAAAAGGTCAAGGGATGTGTCCACCTGGAGCTTATGCCCCTTGACTCTAGACCATACTCCAGGACCCAGGGTCTTTGGAATTTCCTGCCCAAACATCAAGGTCTGCAGGAGTTTCCTCTCCAGGTCTGTCCTTTTGTGTTAGGGCTAATGGTGCTACATGTGTACCCAAAGCGTGGCCAGGAAGTGGCACTTTGGTAGGGATGGGGTTGGATTGGAGATTGGCTGGGTGAGCTGGGATGTCCATGCACATACGGAAAAAGTCTTTTATGATCTGGGCAGAACCAGAAAAGAGAGAAAGCAGCAGGTCACGGGCCAGGTGCCTCCATTTGTATCATTGCCCCAGGCCTGCAGATGTTAGCGGCAGGCCTGTGCAGGAGTCCAGGCTGATAAGTTTTCAAGCAAAAACACTTAATTTGCAAACAGTTCCTGATAGACTTGAGCTAGCTTGCCCTCATACCAAATTCAGCCCTAATTGTTTCTATCTCCATCTGCCATGTCACATAAGGCAAACAGTTCGTGGTGATAGCACTGTGACCTTCAGTTCCTAGCTATGGTGCTTGAGATACCGGAGTCACTTAAGAAAAGAGAAAGACTGGCCTAGAGTTTAGGACAACCCACGATGCCTACACACTATGAAAGGAAGGAGACAGTGTTCCTTCTGAGCCTGACTCACAGAGAGAAGCTTTCACACTTAAGTATCAAATGCAGCCCTGTCTTGAGACTGGCAGACTGGCCCCTGGCCCAACCCTGTACCTTAGGGGACTCTGTTTTTTTTATTATCTTCCTTGACCTTTTCTCATTCCCCCTCTGATGCTAGAGATGGGCAAGAGTCAGGCAGGAGACACCAGTACCATTCAGGGGACTCCTTGAATGGGACATTCAGGGACATCCCATGTGGCCCCTGGTTCCCATCTCTCCCCTTTAGGTCATTCTTTCCTCCTCTACCCCTTGTGTGGGGTCGACCAGATGCCCCAGAAGCTCTGAGCCTCAGACCTGAGATGTTGTCCCGGGACCGAGACTTGGATCAGCACCCAGTTCCAGGAGGGAAGCCTAGAGATGGGGGAGCTCCTACTGATTGTTTGGTATGTACCTCCACGTGGTCATTTGAAAAGGGGCAGCCAGATGTACTCTCTGCAAACCTTAATGACTCAAATAGTTTATGCACTTATAGGCCCTGCAAAACAGTATTTGTCTGGGTCCCACACACCCTAGGAGCACCCCTGGCCAAGTGCTTGTGTGAATATCAATCTCTTCCCTCAGTTTTCCTCCAAATTCTGCTGTCTCCTAAATCCCATAACAAGGACCCAGATGCTATGAAGAGCAGAAATGAAGAGGCAGAGGAGGAAGTTCTGTGGGTTTAACACCTCTGTGTCCGCTGATATAGATGACAGCTCCCTGGAGCCTTGCCTTCAGTTTTCACATGGGACAGTGGCCTGGCTGAATCCTACAGACAGGAAGATGCAGGAGGCCTCAAAAGTATTGGAGGATATTGGCAGAGGCTTTCAGAAGATAATGTCAGATCGTGGCAGTGACTAGGGAAGGATGTGGCTTGGAAAGGTTTTCTGTCAATAAAATGGAGCTCCCAGAACATTCTACTAGGTCCAAACCAAACTGCTTGCCACCACCACCCTCTGTGTGTCTGCCCCAGGAAAGGGCACCTGGTGAAGAGAAGGTGGATGCCCATTTGAGGGGTGATGCCACAGCCCCTGCTCATCATGAGAGCAGCAACTCTCGCTGGGCACATTATACCCGTTATGTGCTTTAGGCCTACTGCCCAAGTTTGTGATGGGTACTGTTCATAGACAAGGAAACAGAGGCCAGAGAGGTGACCTAATTTGCCCAAGATCATGTAGCCAGTTAGTGGCGAAGGCAGGATTTGAACACAGGTCTGTCTGACAGCTCAAGACCTGCTTGTGATGTGGGGCCTTCTTGATCTGGTGGGGTGAGGAAGCTCTATCCTGCAAGAGAAAATCCGGGGCCTTGAGGGCCTCACTGGGGCTCAGGAGGGAGCTGTGGATGGGCTCCTCTAGCTGTTTTTAAAAGCCTTGAAGTACTTTCAGGGACCAGTTCCTCATTCCGAGTCAGTGACTTTGGAGCACAACACACTTCAGCTGCTGCTAAAAGGTAACTGAAAAGTGGGTGTGAGGTATTGACATTCAAAAAGACAAAAAAATGAAGAAAGAAAAGAAAGCCTGTATTATGGTTCTTTTCACCCAAGCCCTTCAAAACCTTTCTCAAACACCTCGTGGGAAATCCTGTTATCACACTTTGCAGAGTGACAACGGACCACGTTCATTCAGGAAACGGTGGCAGGTCGGGTTTGGTTTGGAGAAATGGAGGCAGGCTCAGGCTCCTTATGGCTCAGACCCAAATCAGTCCTTGATCAGCTGTCACGCAATTGGGCCACCCTGGTCCTAAGTGATTTGAATCTACATTGTCAACGCATTTCTTCTTAATTAATTTGTATATATGTTTCTTTGAGGTTTTTTTTTTTTTTTCTTAACAGATTTACAAGAGGATTCAACGAATACTCAAAATGTGACTGGAAAGCACAGAGCATAAGGAAGAAGTGAAACAAGAGCAGAGAGCCAAGTGGCATGTGTAATGGGGCAAAGCCAAGTCCGGGTGGACCACGGGGCTGGCGCTCTTTGGTGGGGGACCACAGCGGCCCCACACCCTCCAGCTCCCTTCAGGGAGCACTGTGTTCCAGAGCAACCTTTGTATTTAGGACCCACTCTCCCATCACACACATTTCTCTATTGCCTACTCAGAGCCAGGCAGAAGCGGTTCCGATCCAGTTCTAAGTTAACTGTGTGCTTTTGGATGAGTGAGCTAATGCGCCTGCACCTCTGTTTCCTTATCTTCAAAAGAGGATAACAAAACCTACCTCCTTATATTGTTTGAAGAATAAATGAGCAGACAGAGGCACCACACTTCACGCCATGGACTGAATGTTTATGTCCACCTACAGTTTGTGTGTAGAAACCCTAACCTCCAATATGATGGTGCGAGGAGGTGGGGCCTTTGGGAGGTGCTTAGGGCCTGGGGGTGGAGCCCTCACGAAACGGATTAGTGCCCTTATGAAAGACGCCACAGAGATGCCCCCACTTCCCCACCTGCAGAAGTGTGAGAGATAAATTCCTGTTGTTTATAAACTGATAGTCTATGGAATTTCTGTTACAGAGTGCACATGGATTAAGACACCCAGCAGAGCATTTGCACTTTGCAGACTCTTAGTGAGGATTATCCATTTCTCTTTCTCCCTCCCTTCTCCTGTCTGCCCCCCCTTGAAAAGTAATATAACCAATTCGATTTTTCTCTTAGAATTGGTGAAATCTCAAACTGCTCTCCTTGGAAAGTATGCTGGGCAAAAGTGTTTTTTCTGGGGGGTGTGGTACAGTATTGGAATTCCGAGGCCCTGGGCATGATTCCCGAAGAAGGTGAAGCCCCTGGTGGCCTGCTGCAGGGCAAAGCACAGGCCATAGGTGTGTAAAGGGTGGGTGGGTGGTGCCCAAAGGAGAGGGGTGTGTGTGTTTATAAATAGGCACTAGTGTAGGTATGTGTTTGTGTACAGGAGTGACTGTGCATACGTGTGTACACATGAGTGTGTCTTTGCATGGCCGTGGGTGTGCATGCGTGCAAACGTGTGTGTGTATGTGTAGTTTGTGTAGGAGCAGAGGGAAGAGGCCTGCCTACAGCACCAGGCGTGCTATCCACACTGGTGGTTATGAAACGAATTAAGAGAGCCCTTCTCAAACTCCTAGCGTGTTTTGGAGACTGGAGGCTTTTCCCCCTGTCAGAAATCCCTGTGGGAAATGAGGATATGAGAGAAATACAGGCTACTCTGAGAAAGGCCCTCTTTCTCCACGGGAAGGGGCTCTCCTCCCTGCCTCTACTCCTGTCTGTTTCCTCTCTTCTCTTCACTCCTCCACCATGGTTCTCGCTTTCTCCGAACCCCCCACCCCGTCTGGACTCCCTCCCTAACATCCCTTCTCTTGTTTCTTTTTCCTTTCTTTTCTGTTCCTTCTCATTTCTCTTCTTCCTCTTCTTTTTCCTTCTTTGCATTTCACCCAGAATGAGGATGCTTGTGGAATGAATCTCTTTCTCTTACTCGTATTGCTGTTCATCACCCCTGCAAGCTCTGAGAAATGTCTGTTTTCTGGAATGTCCTTTTTCTGGAACCATTATTTATTTAATGTTTGTTTGTTTGTTGATGGTTAATGAAGCTCCGATTCTTCTGTGGAATATCCCTACAGACAGAATCTCAGAGCCTGCTGTTCAGAAACATTGTCGCTCCCTTTTCTTTTATCACCAAACAATTGCCAGCTTCCTTCATGTTAGCAAAAGGGGGAAAAAATACCTGCACGCAAACTTACACCAAACCCATAACCTCTCCTCTGGGCCCGTATCTTGACGCTCACAGTGTAGGAGTGATTTTAGAACTTACAAGAATGTTTACCTGAGGTATTAATTTTATTCTTGTTAGTCCTAGCCTTTATATAAACACATCTCCTGTCCCCCTCACTCCCATCCCTTCCTCTCCTGAATTAGGTCATTCATCAGGTCCTGCCTCTTCTCTCTTCTTCCAAATCATCACTTGTGTTTTCTTTTTCACACAGTTTTTGTTTTGGCCCAAGCCTTCATCTCATGCCTGAGTTACTTGTCAAACACTTTCCCCACATTAATCTATAACAAGTTAAAAGTAACTTCAATTGCTTTTTATTACAGAAACAAGAGCTTCAGTGCAGAAAAGTAGGAAAATAAGAAGTTACAAGGAAAAACCCAAATAACCTTTCCACCTGGAGGTAGCAATATCTGATTTTTTTCTATTATGCATAGATATATTTTCAACAAAAGCAGTAATCATAGTGTGTATAATGTTGTGCCACTTGATTTTCCACTGAAGAATGCCTGCTACTATATAACAAATTACCCCCAAGCTCAGCATCTTAAAGCAACAAGCTTCTCTCACACAGTCTGAGGGTCAGAAACCCCCAAGAATGGCTTAGCTGGTGGGTCTAGCTCCGGGTATCTCATGAAACGGCAGGCAAGATGTCGTCTGGGGCTGCAGTCATCTTGAAGGCTTGGCTAGGATGGGAGGATCTGCTTTCAGGATGACTTACTCACGTGGCTGTTGACTGGAGGCCTTAGTTCCTTGCCGTGTGAAGTTTTTCTAACAGGGCAGCTGGCTTCCCCCAGAATGAGTGATCCAGGAGAGAGGAAGGGCAAGGCAGAGCCACGCTGTGTTTTTTAGAGATTTTTTGAAGATATGATTCACATGCCATACGATTCACCCATTTAAAATATACAATTCAGTATTTCTTAGTATATTCATGGGGTTGTACAACCATCACCGTGACCAGTTCCAGAACTTACCTGTACTGCAAATGGAAAGCAGTCACTCCCCATTCCCTCCTCTTTCCACTCCGCTGGCAAACATGGATATGCCTTTTTCTCTATAAGTTTGCCTATTCTGGACATTTCATACAAATGGAATCATATGCTATGTGGCCTTCTGTGTTGGGCTTCTTTCACTTAGCATTAATGCTTTCAAGGGTCAACCATGTTGTAGCATGGATAAGTACTTCCTTTTTATTGTTGAATAATACTCCATTGCATGTATAATATTTTGTTTATCCGTTCTTCAGTTGATGGACATTGGGCTGTTTATACTTCTTGCCTAATGTGAATGATTCTGCTATGAACATTCGTGTACAGATTTTTGTGTTTGCTTTCATTCCACAAGAGGGATTTCTGGGTCTTATAGTAATTCCATGCTTACCATTTGAGTAACTGCCTGCCTGACTGTTTTCCAAAGAGACTGCACCATTTTACATTCCCATCAGTCATGTATGAGGGTTCCAGTATCTCCACATCCTGGCCCACACTTGTTAACTGTCTGTTTCATTATAGCCACCCTGGGAATGAAGCAGCATGTCACCGTGTTTTTGATTTGCATTTCCCTAGATATTCGGGATGTGGGATTGAACAGCTTTTCATGTGCTTATTGGCTATTTATATATCTTCTCTTGAGAAATATTTAAGCAAATTCTCTGCCCATGTAGAAAATTGGGTTGCCTTTTTATCATTGTCATGTATGAGTTCTTTATATATCCTGGATATAAGTTACTTATCAGAGAGATGAGTTGCAAATCTTTTATTTCATTCTGTGTGTTGTCTGTTTACATCTTGATGGTATGTAGGAAAGCTTTGAGCTTTGATGTTGTCCAAGGCACACTGTGTCCTGGGACACTACCTCTCTACCATAATCTATTTGTTAGAAAGAGTCATTAAGCCTAGCCTACCACCCAGGGGGTAGCAGGGACCTTTTGAAGGGAGGAGAATCAAAGAATTTGTGGACATATTTAAAAACTACCATACGTATAAATACTCATTTAAATATCATATTTAGTGGCTGAAAAGTAATCTTCCAGAAGGCAAAATATGCAGCCAAAGCAGGGTTAAATTTTGGCTTTATCAGGTAATTCTTGTGTGATCTTGGAAAGACCGATTAATTTTTGATGCATTACTGTACAGGGTAGTCTGGCTTTAATCAATAGGAAAGTATAATGATAAAGCCATGTATCAGCTTTTAAGGCACATGCCAAGTTCTGAGTAAGTATTTATCTTATGCATATACACTTTTATTTTAAGAATCCTAACTTTAAGGTCCTGAGGTATTTCTGAAATTACCAAAGCTTCTATTATTTCTTGTATTTTCTGAGGGAGGGAGGGGCACTAATGTCCCTATTTTATAGGAATGTTCTAAAATATGGAAAGTAAGGAATTCAGTATTTTTGTCAGCCTGCTGTTATGAATAAAATTCAGTTAGGGAGGTCTTGCCTTTCTTTAAGCCTTTAATTACTTGAGGCATTATCTCTTTAGTAATAAACACTGCTTGTTAGATTTCCAAGTAATTACTGCCTCATAAAGGCATTTCGCTGATAATTTGAGAAAGCTGCTATACTATATAGACACTACAAATTTTCTAAAATCCCCCTCTTTTGAATTCTTTTGGTTATAACAACCAAGACAATAAAAACAACCGAGGCTTCTCTAGCATTTACTGTGTGCCATGCCCTCTGATTCACTGAATGAACAGCAATGCTAGCGTCCTTTAGTCTGTACATCACCTCCATATCTGAACTTGGCACTGTATTAACCAGATTTTCGTGCAGTTTAGCACTTAACAGTTTTTTTTATTTTTCATTTTTGTGGTTAGAAGTAATTAGAGAAATCGGCAGCAGGTGGCGCTAGAGGACTGAACTTGGAAATGGACTCGGTTGCTCTTACCGCAGGCGGACAAGCCCCATACTCTTTATTTAAGGGGAGGGCGTGCGTTAAAGGAAAGGAGGTCAAACATCGCCCTTGTTGGGCCCGGTTACCAGCCGGGATTATCCCTGTCAAACCGTCTAGAGCCCTTCCCTGGAGAGGTGACACTCCCTGAAGGGATGATGGCTCACACAGAAACTTTACTGAGGTCTCAAGTGGCAGAACATAGCCACGATTTCTAAAGGAAAATGAAAAAGACATTGCTTTTTGGAGTGGATTCAAAAATGCTCTCACCTTTGTAAGTACCCAGGAATGTAGCTTGGACCAGGGTAGCAAGAGAAGTAAATAACATCCCTGTTCCTTCCCCAGAAGTAGACTGTGCAAAGGCCGCTGTCCTCGCTCCATGCCCCCCGCAGGAGGCCGGCGGCGAGCAGAGCCCCACCAGCGCGGTGCGGGGATGGGCTGCAGCCCTCTTTTCCGACCAGTCTCCAACGTGCTCATAAGGGTTTTTCTCTAGGGCTGCCACGAGGGAAATAAAGCCTCAAAACAGACACCAGAGATTTAAAAAGGCAAGTAAACGACTTCCTTTGTGTTTCCAAGGGGACAGAAAAGAGGAGGTCAGGAAGCAGAGTAGAGCCGTGTGCTACAAGTAAATGTGAGCAGGGGAGCCTGGGAAGCGGAGGCTGTGGAGTGAGAGGGTGACCAGTATTCCCGGAAGGCGGCAGGCGCAGGGGCTCGCTTCCTCCCGCAGGGGGACTAGAACCTTGGGAGGCAGGGTCTGTGAGAGGCAACGTGGTGGTGGGTGGATAGGAGGGGTGTTTGCTACCATCAGCTCTTTCTTTTCTGAGGTCAAGGTCACTAACAGAGCAGGCCAGGAGTTAAGCGTCTTGCTGATTGCTTGATTTACACGAATCTCTTGCAGAGTGGCCGCAGACACTCCTGTGGAGGAAGAGTGCACATCACCAAGGGACGTTTTTGGTCAACCTTTGAACCAAGTAACTCCCCGCCCCCCACCCCCGGGGAGTCCCCCGTCTTGTCTGCCCTGATCTGACCTGCCACCCATATAAATTGTGCTGTCGCTGTCATGGCCTGTTCATTCTCCTGCTGTCAGAGGAGAAGGCTGAGCGCGGAACCTCCTGAGGGGGGTGAACCCCAAATACAGTTGCACCAGGAACTGGGCTGCCGACTTAAAATGAAATGATTTATTTTTCTCTCCCCACCCCATTCTCTCATTGTTTCAAGGTCCTCTGTGAGACAAGGCAAAGGAGGAGGTGAGGAGGGTTAACTGTCTCTGTGTCTTTAGTTCTAACCTTTTGCTTGGCTTAACCTGGAGAGTCAGTTATGCCAACAGGGAACAACTTTTTCTCCCAGGTCTTCTGTTTTCCACTTCTTTCAACTTTTTAGACATTTTGCCACTCACTGGGCCTGCTCTAACAGCAGTAAGATCAGAGAAGGGATAGCATTAGATTTGACAAGAGTTGATTTTAAGGTTAGGACTTGATTAAGAGAATCTTCTCTTCCCACAGATGGCCAGTGATTCTACAGGAAAGCAGATTACTCCACACTTCTGTGACATCTTCCCTTTAAGTCCTCAGAGGGACTCTATGAACATGTGTTCAGATAGGTTGAAGTATACAATAGGGTTTTTTTCCCCTTAGTTTTATTAAAATATAATCAACAGATAACATTGTATAAGTTTAAGGTGTGCAACATACTGATTGGATATATATGTATACTGCAAAATTACTGCCACACTAAGTTTAGTTAATAAGGTGGGTTTAAGATGGGAAAACTGTACAGAAAAATGGACACAGCATTAGGACACCAAGTATGATTTTTAGCGTTAATGCTTTGTTGTGGTGCACACTCTTCAGGTGTCAATTTCTTACCAGGAAAATGAGTGTGACCCAGGGTAGGGTCCTTGTCCTACTGGGTCCTGGGAGAGAGGGCTAGTGCTCCTCCTTCCCTGGCCTCCATCCAGCCCCCCTAAGGGAGATGTTTCCCTCACCATTTGACCTGTGTTACCCCAGCTCCCTGGGGCTGGCGCTGCCCAGGTACTCTGCTCCCCACAGTGGAGTCCCCATTTCCCCAACAGGAGTGCCAGGGCTCTCCAGGCACTTCTCAGGGCACCTTGGGGTCTGCTGTTAAGGCGAGCTTTCAAGGACAAATGGTAATTGTCAGCACCAGAGGGGCCTGAGCCTAGAGAGGAATCCTCTCCTAACGGTCCTGACAATATACACAATGCCACATTTCTCGTCTCTCATGGTGGCTTTGCCCTCTCAAGCTGCTATTTGGAGCAGAGTTAGTCCTTTCACGCTTTTGCACAGTGGTTCCTCTTGATGCAACTTGCTGCTGGGTGATTACAGAGACACCATTATACTGGGTGGCAGGGCAGTAAAAAAGCACCATGTGTGTATTACCTTGCTGTGGTTACAACCTGCCACCTTCTCTAAGTGTAGGCGGCTAAATAACCAAGGTGTGGGCATAGGCCTTTGTAACTCGGGGAGAAAATCCCAGGGCAAAATACCTTTGAAACCGAAATCAGTCAAAGGGAGAAATAAAGTGGGAGAAACCCATTATTTCTTACAAGCAATCACCTTCTGCTCTCCTGGTGTCTGGCAATCCAGCTAGAGAAGAAAAGGCCCCCACCCACCCTCTCTGGTCCAGATAAGCACTCGCCCTTGTAATTACCTGTTGATATGGAGATGGACTACTTCTCTCCACCCTTTGAAAACCCCTATTGATAGGGAGAGGCAATAAGGCCAGGAGAGAGATTCTGGAAATGTTGCAATTTTACCCACAGCCTGCCACGGTGTTAGCCTGGAGAGGCGACGGGATCCAGGCTTGTGTGACATCTGGGCAATGCCAGTGCAAAGTCAACGGGACATTGTTGAAAGGAATTTTTATTTTCCTTTCAAAGGCGACTTCCTTCTGTGTCAGTAAATTCTGACAAAGGCTTGATACTTTTGAGGATTTCTCCCCAAGTAGATTTTGGTAAAGATGTGGGACCTACCATATAAACTAATAGTGTGCTACAAAATCACCTCTTTCTGGGAGGAACTAGATTTGGTTGAAAATTGAGCAGGGACGTACCAAGGACCCTGGGAATGCCAGCCTCCCTTCTGTCCTCTGAGTCCAACAGAGCAGAAGCCTGTGCGGTCCTGAGTCGACAGCACTGGGCAGCCTTGTACGTTTAGGATTAGAGGGTATTTGGAAAACATCTAAGGCACTGATTAGAATTTAGGGTGGTGTTTTGATAGCTTGTATTTATCATCCAGGTCTGTTAATAACTGTAAAGTCTAAACATAATGTGATATTAAAAGTATCTCCTTGGTCAAGCTACTCTGTGTGTGTGTGCACATGTGGATGCACCTACATGCTAATGCTCACTTATTGTGAAGCTGTTCATATTTTAATGAATGTATATGTAATGGCAGGAGATCTATTACAGATGCACTTTTTCCTGCAGTCCCTGGAAGCTTTTAAGGAGACAGAAAATTTGAGCTAATAGAGATAATGTTTTATGTAGTCCCTTAGTGCATATGTTGAACCTGTAGTCAACAGAGATCATTGAAATAAATGCTGCGGTGGAATTTTTAACAATGGCTGCATCTATAACCTTCATGCCCACGGGGGCCAGGAACATGATCTGTCTAATTAACCCCTTGATTGATCTGGTCTTTCATCTGTCAGGGTGGAAAGTCTGATTTCCCGTGTAGAGCAGGAGGCACCTGCAAAGCTCAAGATAGGTGAATATTTTTGTGGGGGAAGTTTCTTCTGAAGGACTAAATAAGTATTTATTTGGTAGAACCCTTAAATATTCCATCTTGTTAAATTTCTCAATTTATGCTGAAGAGCTCGGGGGCATGAGGAAATCATCTGGGATCTCAGTTTGGTTACTCTGATTCAATAGGTGTGGCAGGTGGAATTCTGAGATGGCCCCCAAAATCCCTCCAGCAGTGTAATTCCCTCCCCTTGAATGTGGGCAGGGCCTGTGAGTATGAGGAGGTGTCACTCCCTCGATTAGGTTATATTATATGACAAAGGCAATGAGATAATCATCATTACAGTACATTATCTTGACTTTGTCTTAGCAGATTGGAGAGATTCAAAGCAAGAGAGATCTCCTGCTGGCCTCAAAGAAGCAGATTGTCATGGTGTGGAAAAGGCTACATGGCAAGGCATAACTGACAGCCTCTTGAAGCTGGAGTGGCCTTGGGCTGACAGCCAGCAACCTTAGTCCTACAACCACAAGGAACTGAATTTTCCCAATAGCCAGTGAACTTGGAAGAGGACCCCAAACTCCAGGTGAGACCCCAGCCCCTGGCAACACCTTGATTTCAGGCTGGTTAGTTCCTAAGCAGAGGACACAGCTCTCTTATCCCAGACTCCTGATCCATGAAAACAGTGTAATACATGTGTGTTAAAGCTGCTGAATTTGTGGTAATTTGTTATGTAGAGATGGAAAGTTAAAACAATAGGTCTGGTGGGGGGCAGCTGAGAATTTGCATTTGGAATGAGTTCTCAGGTAACGTCCATGCTGCTGGTCCAGGAGCCACCCTTGGAGACCTACCCGCTGCTGACGTCCAGCTTCCCTGACCATCAGTTCTGTTAGTGATGTCATGAATGGACACTCACTGTGCATTTCTGAAATATAGCAAAGATAAACCAGAAGAGGTTTAGTGGTATGTTTAAAGCCACAAATCAGTGTAAGCAATATGGTTTAAGCCTTTAAAGTAATTTAAATGTGGCCAATGGCAATTAATACAAAATACTAGAAAAGCAGTTAGGATCAGGGCTTAGGAAATGAGGGTAGGACAATGTTAAGTGAGGTGTGATGTTGGCATGTGCAGAACGCATCACTATTGGTTCACACCTTTGTGGCAAGAGAGACTTTACTATTAATTCCTGTTTCCCTTTTTGAGAACCAAACCCTATCTATGCTGCTTATGAATAAACTTCACGTTACAACTATACCTCAGTAAAAAGTTAACTGAATATTTATAACATCAGCTTTCCAACTTCCACTGTGATAGAGAGTATGAAGATGACGCCTCTTTTTGTAATTCTCCAAAATACTGGCAAATTCTCTGGTATTGCTGAATGTGCGTGGACAGTGGGAGGGCCCCCTTAGTGGGTAGAAAAAGGGATTCTGGGTGTCAATTACCTTCGATTACTTTGTAACCCTCTCTGCTACCAAATTCTTCCCTCCCTCCCCTCCCCTACTCTCTTGTCTTCACTTGTTTTTGTTGGGTGATTTTTGAAGTTAAGAACATTCAGCTCCATTGAAGTTTTCCCAATAGAAAACAGCTAGAGCCTTGCTTAATCCTGAGGCATTTCACTTCACTTTTAGTAATCTTAGTCCCCCCAGTATAATATAGGCCTTCCGCTGTGACTCTAATAGCTGAACCACTGGATTGTGGTCGCTGTTTTATTTAATAGTGTACCCAGCGCCCAAGTATGAAAGCTGTCCTCTCTCCAGGCGTTTCTGTATCTTGACATGTTTCCTGTAGCCATGCCAAGGGACTCCAAGGAAAATGTATTAAACTTGGTTTCGAAGCTATTTTGAATGTTGCTTGGTGTGATGACTGCCTGCCCTGCCCACATCTGTTGGGATAGGAAGTAGGAGCGTGAATGTGAATATGTGAGAGATTGTGAGTGTGTGAGTGTGTATGAGAGTGAGCGTGTGTGCGTGCATGTGTGTGTGTAGTGGTCAGGGTGGGTCAGTGAGAGGCTGGGAGGTAAGTGTGACCATGTGTGAGAGGGTCTGGGCAGCACTGCAAAGGGGTAGTTAGCTTCTCAAGTTAGGGATGCAGCCTCCGGGATGCAGCCTCCAGTCTGCAGACTTGCGGACAAGTTATAACCAAATGCACCTACAGGATGAAAGATTTAGCCTGATATTTATGGCTTCAGAAATCTCAAGCTTGGGAAGCGAAATTCTATTTCCATTCTGGAGCAGTTATGGGCCCAGAGTAATCATGCTCTTTAACACCAAAATCTGTCTAGAAAATGTGTAATCAAATTTTAAAATATTTATTGTGTCCTAACAAATTTATTTATTTAACTATGGTGATTTGAAGGCAAGTAACATTCAATCCTTGGGTGGTAGTCAATAGAGGTTGAAACGCTGCTGGGAAGTTTCAGGTTCTGGTCAAGTCCAGCTCATGTCGTGGATGTATTCTTTGTAGGAGCAACTTCTCTGACAATGGCTCCTTGTCAGTATTGCACCAGGCTTGTCTTACTGTTGCTGTTGGAAATGTATTATCGGCTGGCTAGGAAAGTTGATAGGATATCTCAATTGTGAGCTGGCTTTGGAGCATGGATCCAAAGTTTGGGGTGTTAGAATCTATTTGTTAATTAATCCCATAAATGTCTCATTTATCCATGGACACACCCTATTTTCAACCTTAAGCCTGGTGTTAAGTGATCTTGGAACATTTATCCAGGAACAGCTAGCTTTAGGGGCTTCCCCCTGAGGAGACTGCCCCTGGTGCGGCTGGGATACAGCCCAGGGACATGTACTGTCCGGAATATGTCAGCTCCTTTGGAATGAGGGTTTGGCACTGGGGAGCCCATGATGGTGCCAATGCTGCCGACTAGACTGTGGGGGAGACTACATAGGAGAAATTGTATCTCATTTTCAGCTCTCCAGGGCAAGCGTTCCTGGATCGTGTTGTGCCCAATGTTAGTGTTTCTCAAGATGTCAAGACTTTTCCAAGTAAGTTTGAAAAACACACTCCATATAATGTTCCATTATGCAATTCATAATGCATGTTGGCTTATTAATGATTCTGGCCAAAATTCTGAGAATAGAAATGTAATTACTTTGTTTAAGTGGCCATTTACTATGCTTATTGACCAAAAAAGTGCCTTTAGCTCCCAGCTGACTTAAATCACAAGAAGACCCATAGATGTTCAACAGAAACCAACCTTTCCTGGCTCAGGTTTTTTCTCTGGTTGTCTCTAAATTATCCTGGGGAACCACAGAAGGAAGGGCTAATTTACATTTTTACAAGAGTTAAAATACCTAAAACATACATTACCAGTGAGGTCACTGTTCTCTTTACCCTTCTAAGCTGACCATGACTTAAATTTGTACCCATCTCTTCTGGCTCTATCAATTTAGAAGATGAACAGACTATTCCAGAATCCTGGAAATGTGGATCTTTGCTATCAAAAGCTATTATAAGGTGCTGAATAAGAGCTTCAGGAAATTATAAATACCATTGTACACATCAAGGGAGAACATTTTAGTTGGGGAAGAAAGCAATTTCTCTACACTACTGTATAAAATACAATCTAAATATTCCCTATCTGTAATAGGGATGTCCCAGGTTCAGGCGGATCTAGTTCCCTTCTTTTAGGGCACATAGATGGATAAATTCCCTACTCAGAGTTGAGTGGGTCCACAGGACTAACTCTGCCCAATGCATTATGAGTAGAGGTGATGTGTAATTTTCCAGCCAGAACATTTAACTGCTGGTGTGAAAACCACCAGCTCTCTCTACCTTTTCTGCTATGTCTTTTGAAGCATTGTGTTCCAGACAATGCCTGAATCTTTGAGTCTGTGTGTAGAGGACAGTGGCCTTGGAGATTAACCTGGGTCCAGAGCCAAGTCTATGTGAATAGGAAACACATTTTTGTTGTGTGTGAGGCCAGTGAGCTTCGTGGGTCTCTGTTACTGCCAGACCAAGCCTATTCTGAAGAGAAAAGGGTATCTTTTTTGTTATTTTGTTAATGCTTTAATCTACCTTTATTCTATTACTAATGGTCTTTTTTCAGTTGCAATGATCCTTATTTGCAGTATCTGTTTCTCCAGAATAATGATCACTGGTTTAGTTTTTCACAGCTGGGGAGCTTCAAATTCATAACATTGTAATGCTTCCCCTAACTGATGGATATTCCACTTCCGTCACTAAGTTTTTAGTAGTGCAGCAGGGTGTGTTAGTCTGAGGTCCTATGAGAAGTAGATGCCCAGACAGAATGAAGAGTAGAACGGCTTACTAGGGGGAAACATCTGTGTGAGAGCAGCAGGGAAGGAGCTGGATAAAGATGGGAGGGACATCAGACCACCAGGCACGTCTGGTCCTGTGGGAAGAAGAGAAGGAGGAAGGCTTAGATGGCAGTGTTCTAGACAGCCTCGCAGGCTAAGGAAAGCGTACCACTCCTGTTTGAGGTGAAGTCTCTCTTCAGAGGAGCACTGCATCTCCCAGGAGTCGGCCTGCCTTGGCCCTCCTGCCATGCCAAGTTGTTGGCCGGCTGCAACCTTGGGAAGCATGGCCTCGGCAAATATCATGGTGGGTTTCTGAGCACAGCACTTGGGGTCCTTGGGTACATATGCTTCCTATAATTGAGGATTTTTGAGCTACATCCTGACTTGTGCTAAGTTCTCTTCCCCAGTGTTGAGTCCTTTTCTAGCAGGGCAGGGTTGCTGGGACACTATTTGTAGGACGGACAAAAGAGCCTTGTGGAGAAGAACTCATCCTGAAAGAAGAGATGAGCTGGCCCAGTGAGTTGGGCATAGACATTTACTTGTGATGGGAGAGCAAATCTGAGCAGGCCTTCTACCTAGCTCCTGGCTCGGCCTCCTGCCCCAGTCCCACGAGGGTCATGAAGGGTGGAAACCTACGAATGACATCCCAAAGAGCTGGCTCAGCTAAAATTTCTAGAAGACACAGGTAGCACTGCTCCCATAGTCTTCTACAAGAGCTTAACACACAGTAAAGAATGAGTCCTCCCACC
>JAQQAC010012171.1:5156018-5186791 GCA_029783875.1 Phataginus tricuspis | reverse complement strand
AGAGATTGGACTAGTGATGTAAGGAAGAGGGGAAGTGCATAAAAGGCAAGGCCTGCAGGGATGGGGGCAAGTTCCAGGAGGATCTGGGACATGAGGTGAGAGAAGGAGCTTTATGGAGGGAGCATTTTTGAAGGGCCACGAGGTGTGTAATATAAGATGGAAAAAGACAAAAGTGCTATTGTTAATCTTCCTTCAGAGATACAAGGAAAAGTTAAACTACTGTTTAATTACCATGACTGCTATAATGTAATACATGATCAAATGTATTTGATCATGGCACTGCATGTAAAAAGCAGCCTGGATTGCACAACCCAAGAGCTAGGCATTGTTAGAACATTGTCCTCTGTGGAAATTCCGGTTGTGTGTATCCCCATCCATAAAGGTGGGCCCTAGGATAATCCAGAACGACTTGTGGGACTCTGTAATTGGGCTAGAGTTTGAGGGTCCTCACAATGGCCCCAGAGGTGCACCCAACACACGATGGGCACTGAAGAAATGTCTGCTCCTAGGGAGGCTGTAGTGTTGACAAGCTGGGTTGGGAGAGGGTAGTATCAGAGAGGTGGGCTGCCTCTCTGCTCTCATCCATTCCCTCAACGTTAGGTCAATGGGGAAATGCTGGAGAGAAAAAGAAAGAGAGAGAGAGAGAGAGAGAGAGAAAGGGAGAGTATGCTCTTATTTGAATAATTTAAAGCATTATTCTTGGACTTTTCCTTTAGGGAGAGTACAGTGAGAAGAGAACATTTTAGAAAGGGACAGTTGGTTGAAACTGTCAGAAGTCCTGGTAATACTCTTTCACTACCCTTTTCACTAGTAAAATCACAGATTGATATGCTGGCCTATGAATTGTGAGTCTGCCCAGGGCATTTCAGTAGTTAAGTGTTAAGTAAAATGCCTCAAAGGCCCACAAATGGGATATTTAAGAGAGAGTCTGACTAAATGGGTAGACCTCAGCCTGACAGCCTGATGATGGGGGGTCCCCTGCTGTCGTAAATGGCCATGTGAAAGGGCTTCCAAGTTGACAGCATCTCATTATTTGAGATGAAAACGTTAGGGACCAAACTCCTTGGTGCCCTCATTGGCCTTCATGGTTGGGATAGGCCTAAGGAAGAGGGGCTTTGTCTAACCTATGTAAGACCCAGCCCACCTTTCCAGTGATTTTGACCATGGACAATACAGGCATGCCCTATACAGATATTTGTCAACCACTTCTGAGTAAGGAGATTGGGGTTTCAGGGGGACAAACTCTGATAATAGTTTTCATGACCAGATGTGAAAATAACATGAAAAATACAAGTAACATGTTGAATAGTTGAAGGAAAATTTTATTTTAAATGATCTTTGAATAAGAGCAAATCTTCAAAACTTCCCTAGAATTAAGTATTTTTCGTCAATTATTTAGTAAGTGCCTAATTTGCTCTTGTTAGGGAAGGAAATTTCATGGTTGTTCCTAAATTATTAAACAATATTTTGATGACATTGACAGAGCAAGTAGCAAGGTATTGACCAGTCACCTTGCTGTAGGAAAACTCTAGTGCAGCTGTTTTATCTGGCTAGGTGAAACTGAAGAGAAAAAGTCACTAACTCTTGTGAACTGCATCTGCAAACTTTGATGAAAAGTTGCACATAAATTTCATTGTTCTTTATCAAACAAAGCAGAAAAGCCCACCAACTAATTCTTTTAAGAAATGTCTAAATGAACTTCAAAACTGCAATCTGATTATTGTTCAAAGTTTCATTGTCTCAGCTTCTTCAGAGAAATTTAGTTTGGCAGTAAGATCTTACTCAGTTTTTAGGGGATTTCATAATTTTTTTTTTTTTGCCTTTGTAAACTCATCTCTATATCTCTCTTGACACCAAGAGCAGTGAATACATGAATGACCTTTCTGGAAAGTTTTTCTTAAGGTTGCCTTCTTTGCTGCATCCTCTTAGGAGGATGGGTTTGGGGAGAAGAGAAACAGAAAAAATTGGGATTAATGCAAAATTCTGAAATTAACTGTCTTGATTCAGTGAATCGCCCCAGCATTGCTGTGTGCTTGGCAAGTTGCTCTCCTCTGGGTCAGGGACCTCAGTATTCAGTGAATGGAGAGACACAACATTTGGGGAGAATATTTGACCAAAAGATTGAATCCATCCCTCTTGGTGCAGGAAGCCAGGCAGATACATTATCTAAACAGCCTATCAAAATGGAATAACATTTATTAGGAAAAAGATGATTCTGTTATGGAACACCTACCAAATACCATAATGTGCTAGGAACTCAAGTCGTTGGTTTTGCATCAGCCCTGTGAGATGATTGCTATTTCGGCTCTACTTGATGAAGAAGCTGGGATTTCTTTTTTCTATTTTTAGTGTTTTTTTATTTTTTATTTTTTATTTACAATTTATTTTGGTATCATTAACCTACAATTACATGTGCAATATTATGGTGATTAAACTACCCCCTTCATCAGGTCTCCCCCACCAACCCCATTACAGTCACTGTCCATCAGCGTAGTGAGATGCTATAGAGTCACTACTTGTCTTCTCTGAGTTGTACAGCCCTCCCCGTGCCCCTGCTACCTTACGTCTGCTAATCGTAATACCCCTTTTACCCTCTTATCCCTCCCTTCCCACCCATCTTCCCCAGTCCCTTTCCCTTTGGTAACTATTAGTCCGTTCTTGGGTTCTGTGAGTCTGCTGCTGTTTTGTTCCTTCAGTTTTTTCTTTGTTCTTACACTCCACATATGAGTGAAATCATTTGATACTTGTCTTTTTCGGCTTGGCTTATTTCACTGAGCATAATACCCTCTAACTCCATCCATGCTGTTGCAAATGTCTGGATTTGTTTTCTTCTTATGGCTGAATAATATTCCATTGTGTATATGTACCACATCTTCTTTATCCATTCATCTACTGATGGACACTTAGGTTGCTTCCATTTCTTGGCTATCGTAAATAGTGCTGCAATAAACATAGGGGTGCATCTGTCTTTTTGAAACTGGGCTGCTGCATTCTTAGGGTAAATTCCTAGGAGTGGGATTCCTGGGTCGAATGGTATTTCTATTTTGAGTTTTTTGAGGAACCTCCATACTGCTTTCCACAATGGTTGAACTAATTTGCATTCCCACCAGCAGTGTAGGAGGGTTCCCTTTTCTCCACATCCTTGCCAACATTTGTTGTTGTTTGTGTTTTGGATGTTGGCCATCCTCACTGGTGTGAGGTGATATCTCATTGTGGTTTTAATCTGCATTTCTCTGATGACCAGTGATGTGGAGCATCTTTTCATGTGCCTGTTGGCCATCTGAATTTCTTCTTTAGAGAAGTGTCTATTCATGTCCTCTACCCATTTCTTAATTGGATTATTTGCTTTTTGTTTGTTAAGGTGTGTGAGTTCTTTGTATATTTTGAATGTCAACCCCTTATCAGATGCATCATTTATGAATATATTTTCCCATACTGTAGGATGTCTTTTTGTTCTACTGATGGTGTCCTTTGCTGTACAGAAGCCTTTCATCTTGATATAGTCCCACTTGTTCATTTTTGCTTTTGTTTCCCTTGCCCAGGGGGATATGTTCATGAAGAAGTCGCTCATGTTTATGTCCAAGAGATTTTTGCCTATGTTTTTTTCTAAAAGTTTTATGGTTTCATGACTTACATTCAGGTCTTTGATCCACCTTGAGTGTACCTTTGTGTATGGGGCTAGACAGTAGTCCAGTTTCATTCTCTTACATGTAGCTGTCCAGTTTTTCCAACACCAGCTGCTGAAGAGGCTGTCATCTCCCCATTGTATATCCAAGGCTCCTTTATCAAATGTTAATTGGCTGTAAATGTTTGGGTTAATGTTTGGGTTTTCTATTCCGTTCCACTGGTCTATGGGTCTGTTTTTGTGCCAGTACCAAATTGTCTTGATTACTGTGGCTTTGTAGTAGAGTTTGAAGTGAGGGAGCGTAATTCCCCCTGTTTGATTCCTCCTTCTCAGAATTGCTTTGGCTATTCGTGTTCTTTTCTGGTTCCATATGAATTTTAGAGTTATTTGTTCCAGTTCATTGAAGAAAGTTGTTGGTAGTTTGATAGGGATTGCGTTGAATCTGTAGATTGCTTTAGGTAGTATAGCCATTTTGACAATATTTATTCTTCCTAGCCAAGAGCATGGGATGCATTTCCATTTGTTAGTGTCCTCTTTAATTTCTCCTAGGAGTGTCTTGTACTTTTCAGAGTACAGGTCTTTCAAGAAGCTGGGATTTTAAGAGACCCAGTGATCTGTTCAAACTTTCACAGGTGGGGGTCAGGGGGATGGTGGATGGTTGGGGGATCTTGAATTTAAGCCCATTGTCTATAACTTCAAATCATACTATACTACTTTAGAAGCACCTAGGAAGACAAGTGGTCTCTCCATTTGAGGAGCTTACACTATAGTTGGAAAGACAAGGAGTATGCACATGGAGAAGGGTACAAAGTGTAGGGGGGAGTGGTTGAGATATACTGAGCATTAAATAGATGTTCTGAGACTGATTCCAACATTGGAGAGACCTCCCCCCAACACCAAGCAATTCTTGGATGCCAGCAGGATTCTTAGAATTCAACTCAATTCTAGCACTATCTACTCAGAGACAGCATCAGATTCCCCAGGTGAGGGCTTAGTCCTACAAGACTGCCCCACATCCCCCACTTCGGGTGCATCTCCAGGCTGTTATCTGTTCATTGTCTCACCCACTGGAGATTGGAGGTTCCAATGACCTCCTCCTTAGGTTCGATTAATTTACTTGTGCAGCTCACAGAACTCAGGGAAACATTTACTTATGTTTACCAGTTTATTAATGGATATGATAAAGGATATGAATCAACAGCCAGATAAAGAGATACATAAAGTGAGGTCCTGATCAAAGGAGCTTCAGTCCTCATGGAACGTGGGGCCTGGCTCGATGGAATATGGACTCGTTCTGGGTCCCCAAGTGTGGGAGCTCTCTGAAAAAAGAAAGGGGCCTAAATGCTGTTTCCTCAGGTTTTTATGGAGATTTCATTACCTAGTCATGATTGATTAAGTCGTTGGTCATTGGCTGATTCAACCTCCAGCCCCTGCCCTTAGGTGGGGCCCCAAAGTCACCTTCGTCAATCACAAGACACCTATTTCACCTTTATGGCTCTGAAATGTTCTCAGGAACTGTGGATGAAGACCAAATATACCCGAGGAGAATATTTTAGTCACATGAATGACTTATTTATTTATTTCTTATAAATTGTTTATATTGCAAGCATCTACCACAATATTTATTTCTTATAAATTGTTATATTGCAAGCATCTACTGTGAACCAGTGTGTAAGTCCATTCTTCCAATCAGGAGCTCTCAGATGGCTAATGGGCCAGGAAATTAGACTAAGCAAGCCTAAGTAATTTTTCCAAGATCCAATCAGATCTTGATCCCAGTTCAGTTTGATTCCAAATATTATGCCTCCTTAGTGCTTCATGCTTCCACTTAGAGCAAAGACCTCCAAAAATTATTGTCTAGGAACAACGTATGTCAACGTATGTGTTGGTATGTGCTGCTGAGATGGAAGGAAGGGAAAGGACGCTGTGAGCTGAGTTAATTAGAAAAGGTAGAGCTGTATAGGCCAAAATAGAGGTTGGAATGGTGTGGCAGCCAGGGTGGGACAAGCTGAAGTTCAGCTCTGTCATCAATGGCATGATGATGATTTCCACAGCTGAGAAAGCATCTTAGAATTGGGGTGTGTGTGTGTGTGTGTGAGTGTGTGTGGTGATTGGGGCATATGGAGTGGCCTCTGTGCACAGCGTTCTGCTGGCCTCCATGACCCCGTCATCTCAGAGTGGTCAAGACAAGGAAAGATGGGTAGGTAAATGGATTCTTCTTGTGGAGTTTGAACTCTTTGCTATTCTGCTCACCTGTTAGGGGTCACACCTTTGTAACTCCTCACAAAACAATGCTTAAGATGAAACATTCCAGAGCAGAAAATGTGGTTCTAATAAATCAATGGCTTTTTCAGAGGACATATATAGATATTACTTCAGAGTGGCCAAGGGCTTTCTCAAGAAGCATCTCACATTGCTAGTCCTAGAACTTCCATATTCTCACTGTATAGTTTGGGGGGAATAACCAAGGATTCTTTCCTTTTAGAATGCTTGAGGAGACTCTTAAATTGGTTTCAGATATATCTTGAATATCTTATTTTCCTTTCAACGTGATTTTAAGGCTGCTTTGGTTCAGGTTATCTGAATATAAGCAAAGGGTAGGCACAGGCACTTATTTAGGCGTTGTCAGTCAACTTTACAGTGAATTGAGAATTTTGGCATCAAGTTGTCTTTGAACTGACAAGGTCAGAGGGGATCTAATCATTATTTTGGGTGATCATTTACCTTTCAAGACTGATCACATTTGGAGATCCCACAGGACTTACTTCAAATGCCTCTTCCTCAGTGCACATACAAATATGACATCTGCAGAGCACATGCATATGGAAACACCTCTTCTGCAAAAGGGAATACCAGGAGTTCTGAGGACAAGATCTGAAAATCTTTCCAATTATCTCTGGTTCAGAAAAGTCCTGTACCTTGTAGAAGACCTTAGAACTTTAGCTAGTGGACAGCTTGGCCAACGAACCTAAGTTCTCAGATTCCTTATTCAGTGTTCCAGCCCCTACACTATGTGGTGACAAGACAGGACACATTTCTAATACCTGGGAGGGTGATGTGCTAAAGTAGAAATAAATGAGACTTGTAGTGGTTGAGCCCTAACATTTCAGATCTTTTTATGAAAGTGGAAATATTTTGGTGTAATCAATTATCACGCCAACTTCTTCAGTCTTCATTTACTTGGGGAAAGATTTCAGAGACTGTGGGCTTAATTTCAGTTGCAACTGTTCTTTCAAGTCTAGAGGGGGCTGGATTTGGACAGTTCTCTTTCTATGTGCAGGGCAATCTTATTTTTATTTTATGATACTCCTAGCATATCTGCAACCATGCAAAATAATAAACATGATAATTATGTGTTAGTAGAACATATTGATGTTTAATGTGACTTTTCTCTTCCCAGTTGAAGCAAGGGGGTGAGGAAACTCAGTTAGTCTAATTTGTTTATTTAGTTTTACAATGGTCCGCACTTTAAAGGGTAAAGATTCATGCTATCATAATTGTACCCTGGGTCACTAATTTGGGTGTCTAAGAGGCTCAGGCTGCCCTGGCAAACTGTCATATGGGAATTAGATGCTTTTTGTTAGATAAGGGCTGGTGCCATCCATTGGGCCAGGCATCTGTTCTGTTCTCTAAGGTTCCTTTCTTCTCTGAACATGGGATATTGCTGCCATGAGCTATAGTCCTGAGGGTGACCTGTTAAGCTGGGATAACAAGGAGCCCTCTGGAGCATCTGGAGGACCACAGCCTACACAGCAACTTTGAAGCATTTCTTTTTTAAATGAAGGTTTCAGTACTATCTCCTGCCATCTCAACCATCCTGCATAAGAGGACCCTAAGGCGGTCACCAGGGGTGATGGGGCTCAGCCGTGGTCCTCTCCTGCAGGGACCATTTCTGCTGCCTGCTTGTTAGCCGTGGGCCTGCTGGCTTTGTCCCGGCTATCTGCAGGGAAAGGCGCTCAAAGAAGTGGGAGAGTCTCACCTGGGCGATTCCTCTCCCAGCGAAATGAATACAAACATCTGATGTCATGACCCCCATCCTGTCCCACACATTCAGCACGTTTGACACTGGGAGAAGCTTCAGCGCAGGCCCAGTACATCAGCAAGTAGATCAAAATGTCCTTTTGCACAGGGAGACGAGCCCATATCTCGGTGGGCAGGGGCACAAAACTTGGGTGGAGATGCTGCAGAAACATTTCTTCTGGGAGTGTCTGTGCACGCATGCATCATTCACATATTCAGTGGGTTTTATCTTTTTTCAATTTCCCTCTCCCATTTCCAAAAGCTAACCAGGAATTTGTGCTGTCTTACTGAACAGAATGGAAAGCTTGGTTGTTTGAAAACAACCTTTTTTATTTGTGTTGAGCTTTGTGGTGCTGACTTTGTCAGGAGACTCAGGGGGGATGAGGAAGAGGCGGGTGTCTTTTAGGGCAGATGGCAGAAAGCAGAGGAGAGGGGAGCCTGGGCCTTGGCAGCGGAACACCAAGGCTGGCAGGCTTTCTGTACCTGCATGAAATAGACCCACCTGCCTTCACGGACCCTGAGGTTATCAGTGGTGAGCAGTATGGACAGAAGGACAGAAGAGCATTTCTGAACATTTGCTCTGTCAAAGCTCCTGGGGCCTTTTTATCACCCTGGGGAGGGAGAAACAATTCTAAGGATGATGGCCTCACAATCAAACTTAATTTGATTTAAAGAAAATAAAGCAAGTGATATTTACATGTATCAGAGTCTGTGGAAAGAAATTCATCCTGCCGCAGATCTAACTGCACAAGTCAGGAAAGGCCCAGAAGACCAGCGACATTAGCACAAATGAACTTGCCTCTTGCAAAAGTTTTTTAGTTGAAGAAACTTAACAGACAGAAGCAGGAGTGTTACTTTGTATATGACAAAGACATTATATTGCCATTAATATTGCAGGTCACCACTTTGGTGGGGGAGTGTTCTTGTTTTATTTTAAGATTTTTGGGGGGTTTATTCTGAGGCTTAGAAAACTCAGGAGAGTCGGGCCTTCCAGACAAATGCATTTGCCTTGATGAAACACATTTGCAATAGCTCTCCAACAATGGCCTGGAGACTGCTCCCAATTCACACTGGGCTGTAAAAAAATATATATATTTTTATCCTGTTTTGAAAATGGACGAGTTTTGGGGCACTACTTCACATAGCTACCACACCCACTCTTTCTGCCCAGAGAGTGAGGAGAATGAATGGGTCAATCAGCTGACATATTTCCATCCAATTTCAAGGATAGAATGTGTTCATTCTCTGACTAATGGCATGTCATTTCGCAGAAGCCTTTGGTCGCGAATTAATCCTGGAATCAAAACAGATTTTCCGGGGAGCAATCTTCCATCAAGTATTGATTTTTTTACACTCATGGAGTCTGTCCTCCCTAATTTAACCTGACAATGATTCTGCACAATGGCCTGGGAGCACCTTGGCAGCTCGCTGAAGGAACTTTTACTGTCTTTTCTTTCTGCAAAGTAGAAGGGAAAAAACCCACACCAGCCTGCCCAGCCAGTCACTGGGGGGCATTTATGACTTGATACTGTTCATCTGGCGATTGGAGTGGGCAGAAAGCTGCCTTCTAACTTTTAAAGCAGTGCTGGGAGAAAGAGCTTTGCTCTGCTGAGACTGTTCAAAGGAATTTCTTTTTTTTTCTTAACTGTCAATAGCCAACAAATCTGCACTATATTGTTCAGTGATGGCCAATGTTTTCCAGAGACGCCACCTTGCTCTGCCCGCCAAACATGAGAATAAGAAGGAGCATTTTTTGAAGGGAGGTGTTTGCTTCTGAACTTCAATAAACTTTGCTGTTCTTTTTCTCCTGTTTTTTCAAAGGTGCTTTTGGATGCCTACATTCCTTGGTCCCCATCCGATTCTTGTGAACTCAGCAGAGATTCTTGAGCAGTGCTAGGATTCACAAGGGGCCTTAAAAAGCTGACTAGGACATAGCCCCCTACCTACTTCAAGGAGCTCAGGGTTTCAAGGAAAGTGTGGATAAAACAAGCACATTGCACCTATGGCCAAGAATATGAACTATGGAAGATATGGACATGAGCCAGGTGTGTTGGGAGTTTGGAGTGGAGATGAGACCACAGTTATTTGGGGAAGATTGGAGAGAACCTTGTGGAAGAAATGACATTTGAGCTGGGCTTGGAGGATGGTGTGTCCTAGACTGCTAACTGCTTGCAGAACATCTTTATGCTTCCCTGGATTCCCCAGCTTCCCTTGCAAGTGAGTTGGGACCATATGACTGGTTCTGACCAGTGGACTATGAGTGGAGGGGACATGAGTCATTTTTAGGTGGAGGCACTTGTCCCTGCTCCATCTGCTGTCTTTCCCTGCCATAGTGACTGCATATAGGAGAAACTTGCTCTCCAAAGCAAGGACTTGGGTGATCAAAACCTAAGCATCTATGTTACAAAACTAAGAAACCAGAGTTTATTTAATATCACAGCATAGGTCAGCCAAACTAATACAGAAGGGGAGGATACTTGATGAGAAGTGATGTCAAAATTCAGAGTGATGTAATTAAGAAGGTTCACTCACAGGCAAGAATTTTGATGGAGCTAGAAGCTCTGGGCCCAGAAAAAGTAAATTCTTAAGCTGCTCATGGACGCCAGTGGCAGGTTTTAAGAGAAGTTGAATTACACTTATGGAGATATTTTTTGAAAAGAGGTGCATTTATTACAGATGGAAAATAGAATCAATAAATGGGCTGAATAATGCATTAAGCATTCTTAGTGAGCCCCTGAGTCATGGGTATCCTAATAGATTAGAGTGGTTTGGAAGTCATATCCTCTGTGTTCAACATCTTCAACCTAAATAAAGAACAAAATTATCATCCGTGCTCTAATTTAACAGGCACCTGGAGAGACAAGAGAGAGAGAAGTAGAACTTTGGCCCTTGAAGAACTTAGTCTGGTTGGGGGAGCAAGACTCTAAGTACTGTGTGGAGTGGTGAAAGCAAATGAGAGATCACCATGAGGAATAGCAGGTCAGAGAGGCTTTTTGGAAGCTGAGAACTGGACCCTAGAAGAAGTGAGAGTTACTGATGAGTGGAGATGAAATGAACAAATATTCCCACTGGAGTAAGTGAAGACTGAATGGCCTAAAGTTGCTAAGGATAGAACTCATGGAGAGTTTGTGTGAAACCAATTTCGAATGTTGTAATCAAAGAGGAAGGGATGGATCTAAGTTAGGTCTAAGAGTGGAAAACTGTCTCCCGACATTTTCGCAGTATGAGCTGTTTCTCACTGACCTGGAGACCTTATGAAATGTGACACATGGTTGGTCATGACTGTGCTACGCTCTGAAGAGTGGCCATCTTCCTATTAGAACTGAGACTTCTTTTTTTCTCCCCATTGGTTGCTATCCCTGTGACAGCCATAAAATCACTCCACTGGACCGACTATACGTTTAAACTAGAAAGATGGCCTTTCTAACACATTGTGCTCCTATAACTTCATGAGTGTAAGTCTTTTCCTGTGTAGAGTGAGAATGAAATAAAATGAGAAGATAATTATAATGCCTTTAGTAAAATATTGGCATATGGTGGATTCTTCATAATTAATATCATCACTGCTCTATTGTTTTCATCATTAAATCAGAATGCATTTGTGATCACAGAGAAAGTTCTTTTGGTTGGTGATACAGAATGAAAATTGACTTTGTGTTAAATCATTTCAGTCATGTTTATTTGCTCTCTGAAGTTCCAAAAGGTTGAGAACAAAGCTATTACTAATATTTATGGCTTATAACAATTCACTATCTTTGCTTTTTCCTTTCTTATATCATCAAAGAAGCTCTTTCTATGTGTTCCACAAGTGAGAAATGAATGAATTCATGTTTAATCATCTTTTTTGAAATTATTCCTAGTTTTCCGAAGTGGGCAAAATATATAAATTACAATTTTGGACATTCTCAGAGATTCCTCTTGCCTTAGTGCTTTCAGCGTGAGAGACCATCTTGCTCTTCCTCCTCTGCTTTGTTCTAATAACGGGGCAAAGATGCAGTTATTATGCCTGATCCTCTTGTATTTTTGTTTCAGTTTAGCAACAAACAGGTCAGTTAAGAAAAAGAGATCAAATGTTATTTGAATAAATGAACAGTACAGAATAAGTTTGAGGGGGCTGAGCTATAAGTTTTAACGGATGGTCATATAAAATCCCTTGTGTTTGAAACAGTGATTGATATAGCACACTTACACATGTTTTATGGAAGAACTCATTTCTTTCCTACACATTAAGAAAACTTATGCTTAGTTGAGAGTGCCACCTTCTGTCTTCCTTAAAAGACTAGAAAAAAGTCAGGGTGAGTCTGTACATTAGCGATGTCCTTTAACTACCTTCAGCGTGTGCGCAGTCACGAAGTGCTCTGTGACGTTACGAGTGCCATACGGAGGAAGACAGCACTTCTCACAGCTGTGAATTTCAAACTTTCTTCCTTTTAAAAACATATCAGTGTTTCTACTGCAATAAATACATTTAGATTTGAGTGAAACCACTTTGTGATTATGAAAAGATGGTAACATTTTATTATATCTGTGGCTTGAGTGACATTTTGGGACAGTCTTCAAAGCAGTGAGAGCAGCCGATCGCTCCTCTGAGCCTACAAGGTGGGAGAGGTTTGCAGGAAGGTAAACGCTGCTTATTATTATTTTATTTCTTTTCCCCTGGCTCCCAGGCATGACTGACTGTCAGAGAACACATATGATGAACACATGGTCCGTGCAGACCTCCATGATGAGAAATCCTAGAAGCCTGTGAACTTTAAAGTTGGAGAAATTCTGCTCTGGGTTTCCAGGGGAATGGAGACTTTACACCAGTGATTCTCAGATGAGAAGTACTTTAGGACTGAGCGTGCACCACAAACACTATAGGGGCCTTTTGGGGAGAGATTCAGGGCGTGTACTATTATTGAGATAGGCACGGGCTTCATTTCTACCTCTGGCATTTTCTTGGGTAACTTAAACTTTCTAAGCTTTCTTTTCTCATCTTTGTAATGGAGGTAATAAGGCCTCCTTCATGGGGCTGTTGTGAAAATGCCAGCCCATGAGTGCATGTGTGCACTCCTCTCCCCAACTGTTTTGGTGAAGCACTTCATTCTGCTCCCGGCAGGAAGAATTTCTAAGTAGCAGTTATTATTCTTATTAAAGCTAAATAGCTTTCCCCAAACTTCTCTTGTGGCACAAAGAAGAAAGTGTTTTAATCAGATAAGATACAAACTCCACACAGAAATATGATTGCCTAAGGTCTAGTCCCCAGTTAGAGGGAAATGAAGAAAAACAATGATTCGGTTCCACTTGGCCTGGTGCTTCTGTGGGCAAAATGGTTTATCTTTCCTATCTGGGCATTTAGGATAGAGACAAATTTACCTCAATACCTGACTCTAGAATAGAGCATTAAAAAAAAAAGTTGTTTTTTTTTCTTTTTGAACATTTGCCTGAAGTACTCCCCATTGGTTATTGGTAGAGTCCAGTTGCATTTTGATTGTTGAATAAAACCAGGTAGAAAAAGAACGACATTTTGCATGAAAGTCTGGGATCTATTGGGTCGTGTGAGTTTCAATGGGTATAATCCTACAGGCAGAGGAATAAGTGAAGGGTTTAAGTTTGGGTTTTGAAGACTTAAAAGCCACTTAAAGTACGTTAACATATAGAATTGATTTAAATAGTTTAGAAAAAGTGAAAAAATGAAAAATCAAAGCTTATATTTTGTATCAAATATTTGGTTATTTATTTTTGTGTTTCGAAGAGAATTTAAAATGAAGAATTTAAAGAGAAATGACCTCAAGGTCTGTTTTGTTCACTTTTATCTAAAAGATTTACCTATGCTCATTAAGTGGTAGGTAATGATCATTTGAACTAGTGAGATTTAAAATCCCATATAAAAAATAGGCAACCATACAACAGTAAATAACATTAACTTTTTTGTGTGGAGGTTTATACTGAACATGGAAAGATGTGAGCTCAGAAAATATACTTTAATGACACAAAACAGGCCAGACCAAAAGATCTGGTTTTCAGTTTATCAATATGTACAAAACCCTATAATAATTATACGAAAAAGCACCTTGTAGTTGGTATGCCCCTAAGATGTTTGCATTTTAATTTGGGGATTTTGGGTCCTGTCTTATCAAATAAAATTTTCCTAACAAAATTTGGTTGACTTGAGCAAAATTTCTGATTTGCAATGGGAAAACAAGACTCTCAAACAGTTGGAAAGCAAATCATCTCTGTGGGTTTAATTGCCATTGACAGAAAAGGGCCATTGGGCTGGAAAGATAATCATTGTTCAGCCAAAGGCATTATATAGTTTGAAATGAAGGGAAAAAATTCTATTAAGTTAAAACAGCTGGAAAATGAAATCTAATAAAGAAAATGTTTAATTTAAATGATTCACTTTATTTTTTATTTTATTTATTTATTTTTGGTCAGTCAACTTTTTCACTGCAAATGTGACATGTATGGCTAAATATCACATGTCTAGGCCAGGTATAAACTTATATTTATTGATAAATGTCAATCTTGATAGAAAAAATAATGGACCCACTGCTTTTAAGTTTATTGCATTTCCATATCCAGCCAAGTTTTTTTCTTTTTTTGACGTGTCTTAAGAACCATCCTAGTTCATTTTACCGAGAGACCCAGGAAAGCCATGCCCTGGGAGGACATTCTGATCCAGTTCACTTGTAGAGGGATTCAGACAAGATCACAGCAGGTGGAGCGCCTTCTCGCTTCCCGAGGTGGTCCTGGGCTCAGGTGCAGGTATCTGTCCCTCCCCGGTGAAGGTACCATGATGGCTTGGTTTTGTGTTCATGGAGGCGTTGTTTTCCTCAGTTTCCTTTGCTGTTCCTTCTCATTGGGCTAGTTTGTTAACGTCCTTTCAAAGCTCAGCCCACCGCCCGCTGCACACCACTCCCTCCCAGCCTTCCACCCTCACATAGGGGGACCATGGCCAGTAAGACTTTTCCAGGTGATATGTAAAGTACTGATGCTATGTGGTCTGAATTCTAGTGAGCTTTTCCTTCCTCCCTAGAGTCTGTGTCTCTGTCCTAGAGACAGGCAGCCTTTCCTGGAACCCCATTCATGGATGTAAATGAAGTCCCTGGGCCAATAATATTTTAGCTGTTTTCTTATTTTAGTCTCTCTTTCTCAAATCTCTTTTCTCTAGGAAACATCAGGTTTTCATGGGGATTTATTAATTCATCTATGTGTTCATTCATTTATTCATCTCGCTTTTACTAGGTGCCAGGCACTTGTACCTGACATTGGAAACAAAAAGATTATTAAGAAAGAATCTTGCTGAAAGAAGACAGTGATACTATTGAATGAACTTTAGATTTTCTTCTGCATTTTTCCTAATATAAGACCCTGAGTTCATGCACCCCAGACTCAGACTGGCTCACTCTACGGTTGCCCCTTCTCACCCACACTCACTTCTACCCTTGACGGTGTTCTAGCATGCTCTCTCTGCATTTCTGTCACTCCTGTCACAGGAATGCAGGTCCACTGGGCTTTGTATTTGGAGATGAGGTAAGAAATTGTGGCCTTTGTTTTCTCCATGAAGTGGGAGGCAAATCCAGTGCCCAGAGGCAGGGTGAAGATAAAGAAGAGCTGTTAATGGAACCCAGCTCACCCTAGCTCTGCATCTCCTTGTCCACTAGGCCCAGCAGCCCCTCAAAAGGCCCCACAATTATTTTAGGGATTCCATATGGAGTGTCTCTCATATGTTTAGGGACACAGTCCATGGTGTCAGTGTCTCCCCGTGCTCTCTGGGCCCCACAGGTTTTGCAACCCAGTGGGTGGCTGTTGCTACATGATCAGGTAAAGAGGCCACTCTTTTGACCCTGCGCTGCCCGCTGAGGCTGTGGTCCTGCCCACTGCTGCTTCTGGCCTGGCAGTTTCCTGCTGGCCCGTCTGAGTGCCCTCTGCTAACATGCTCCAAACCTGTGCTACCCAGGCCTTCGTGGGCTGTAATATGAAGAGAATTGTTCTTTGAGCTTTTTTTTTTTCTCTCCTGTATGTAGACAAGTACCCAAGGGCTGGTGTAAGCATATATTTGAATGATAGCCACCTTGTTGATCTCAGAATCCCCACTATGCTCTAGGGACGAAGGCTGTGCTACTAGGTCAACATCATGGTGCTGTACAAGAATTCTGTCTCAAAGGCATCTGTGCCTTCCACCGTCTCCCACCTCATCTCACTACATGGTCTAAAACCAGCTATGGAAACAGCCTAAATCCCCGCATCAGCAGGCTGCAGAGAACCCTCGCTATGTGGCTCCCCCAACATGTCCAGACAGTCCAGATCAGGACCGCAGTAAACAGATTGAAGTTAAACTGCATGCCAGGAAAGTTTTAGAACAGCTGCCTGGGGGCTGGAAAATGTTCCAGACTCAAGAAAGTTACGAATTGGCTGAACTTCATTCGTTGCTCCGTGGAGACTAGAGACCTTCGATTGAAATGGTAGGATCCGCATTTGTCTGTAATTTTTTTCAGTGGTGTGCAACCCAGGAAGAAAAGAGAGGTTTGAATTGAATCTGGGTTGAGAATGAGCAGGGCTGGTGGGGCATAGTAATACAGAGTGCAGGAGGGGAGGGAAAGTTTGTAAAATTGTTGTTGAAATGCTATATGGGGAAGCTCAGCTGGGTGGACCAGAGAAGGAAGGGGAATCTGGGGAGTTGAAGGAGTCATTTGTTTGGCAAGCATTTATCAGTAACTGACGTGTGCCAGGCAGGTATAGGCCCAGGTGCTGGGAAAACTGCCCTTGGGAAGCTTCTGTGCTGGTTGTAGAGTTAGGAAAGCACACATGTAGAGTGCTAACTGCTGCAGTGATCTGGGACGTGTAAGAGCACAGAGGAGGAGCAGCTCCTTTTATCTTGGAAGACTGGCTGGAGGAAATTCCACTTACGTGGAGACCAAGTATGCAGGAAGGAGTTAGCCAGAGAGAGGAAAGTGTGCTCCCAGGCAGAAGGACCAGTTTGGGTGAAGGCTTGGAGAAAGAGAGAAAGAGGCGGCAAGCTCGGTGCAGGATGGCTGGCGCACGAAGGGCTGCAGGGGAGTCGCGAGGGATGAGGTTGAGGAGTATTCAGGGATCACCAGGAAGGGTCATGGGGCCTGTGGAATGCTTTCAGAGCCACCCACCCAGCCCAGAGCCTTCCCCTTCCACCCTGATCACCACCTCACCACCAAGGCAGAGACCAGAATCCAAGTCTCTGATGGTGTTCCCCAGTCAGAGCTGACTGGACAATGGCAGACATCAGCAGTCATATCCGGTATACTTACAGAGGAGCATAAAAGGTTAGTTTAGAGCGAGAGAGAGAGAGAGACAGAAAGAAATCAGACTGTGCAGAGAGAGGGAGAGAGAGATTTTAGCTAGCTGTCTGGTTTTCCAAGAGTTTGGAATTAATAACAAAGCTGTGCCCTTGTGATTAATTTCCCCCTTTTGCACTCAATCTAGCCCAAGTAGGTGATTGCTTCTTGAAACCAAAGGAACTTTGACCAGGCTAGCCAGGGAGAGTCTATAAAATGAGAGGAAGGGGCCTGGGGCAGAACTCTGTGGAACAGCTATGTGGACAGAGTTGTTTTATGTTTCCAATAGTCAGCCACGGACTTAGCGACTCTAGGCTGTGGTTTCCTTAGCTGTACAAGTGACTTCAATGCTTATTGGGCTTTTACTCTAGTTCAGGGGTCAGCAAACTAGGCCCATGGGCCAAATCCAGGCCACCACTTGTTTTTGTAAATAAAGTTTTATCAGAACACAGAATCATCCATTCAGTCACACAGTCTCTAGCTGTTTTGACTCCACAACAGCAGAATCACATAGTTGCAACAGAGACAATCTGGTCTGCAAGACCTAAAATACTTCCCACGTGCTCTTTTATAGAAGTTTTCTGACTCTCAAACTAGTTGCTTCCCCTCAGTTCCATGGATGCATGGCCACAATTCTTTTCTAGGCATACTTCTTAGATCTTTGATAATTCTTTGCATTCTCATCCCTATTCTTGCCCTATTGTCCAGGATTTTGAACTTGCCAGGTTTAAATGGAGGATGCACACTTGGTCTCTGCTGACTGAGATGTTTCTTAGAATAGAGAGACTTTTCTGAGCATCACACCAATGGTTGAACATTTACTGTGAGGCACCTTCATCCGCTCCAAGGTATTAATGGGCTGACGGTGGTCTTGATGTGGCCCTTATTTCAAGACTGAGATATATCTGCTGCTTATCGCTAGAAGACATTTTTTCTTTTCCCCGTGGGGCTGAATGGCTCCATTCTTTCAGCCTCCAACCCCCTGAATTTCCAGACACTCTTTTCTCTCCCATTCTTACATGTAGGCCAGCTGATCCTTTTCTGAGCTCATCTTTCCCTTGTGGTACCTCGTCAGCAGCAGTCGGTAAGAGCCCACATGTCTGCTGATGTTCTGTTTTCTGACCATTTCTCTAGAGCTGCACATTGATGAAGCACAATCACTGCCCTCCAAGAAGGCCCAGGTGACCGTCTTACCCATGTCACACCGCTTCACGTCATCCTCTTCCTGGCCTCCCGCATCTGATTCCTCAGGGCGCTCATCACCTACTTAGCCAAGGCCACATATTTCAGCTGTTTTTCTGTGGTGGCTCCTTGCTTCTGGGTACCTTTAAAGCCTATCCATCAAAAGCCACCAGAAACAAAATTTTATTTACTGACTTGCTGCAGCAAGGGAACTGGCACACTAGGGAACCATGGCTGGGTGTCTTGGAAAGAGGAGTTGGGAGAGACACGTCGTCAGACACGTTACGCCTGTGCCGGGTAACGTCTGGGAGGGTTTAAGGAGGGGAGGCCTCATTCTGGATGGGGTGCTTTCAGAGCTGGGGGGGGAGAGAGGGGGAGAGAGAGCAAAGTGGGGCTAGGTTGTCATTGGTAAGGAAGCAGGGGTCACTCATGGGGGCAGTCCCGAGTCCTGCCTGTCAGGGCGTCCAGGAAGGACAGTGGGCCCGAAGTAAGGAGAGCGGGTGGTGAGCAGCGGCCGCCCTGGGCCGAGGGAGGAGTCGCAGCGCCCTCCTGCGCTACAGACGCATCACGTCGGTCAGGAGAAGCGCAGAGGCTCCCAGGAGAGCCTCCCAGGAGGCCAGGAGGCGGCCCACGCAAGAGGGTCTGCTCGAAGCCCCTCGGGCCCAGAGCCGTGCAGCCCGGTGAGAGCCGCCCCGCCTGTCATCCCACCTCCCTTCTCCAGCCCAGCCCCAGGCAGGGGGCAGCGCTGCAACGAGCAGGCGGGGGAAGGCGGCCGAGGGACGTCTTCCTTCCCAATGAAGGCTTCCCGCCGGAGGAAGACCTGAGCTGGCGGATGGGCGAGGCCTCACTGCTAAGTTAGTTCCTGAATGAGACCGCCTACAGTATAACGCGACCGCCGGATGACTGCCCGAGAGGAGGCCTCTGGAGGGCGGGGGAAGACTACGCCCAGGGAAGTGGGGTGAGGCTGGGGTTGGGTTCTGTCACCCGTGGCGCCCCTTCCCCAACCTGGCATCAGACTGTGAGCCCTGTGAGGATGCAGAGCTGGTCTTTCTTGTGTAATGCTATTTTCTCAGCAAACGTAATGTGTGAAAAGTACTGGGGAATCAGTAAATATTTCCAGAATGAGTGAATTGTTCTCCTACCCTCCAGGCTCCTCTTACTTGGTTTTAGCCACAGTTGGTTATCTTTGGCTGGGACAGCTCACGCCTGGGCTAGATCTCCTCCGAGAAGGACATGCTTTTTGATTATTGGGGCAGCCCAGATGTTCTGGCCCCTTAGAGCTGGCTTGGGTCAGAGGTAACCTTTGCTAGTCAGTGATCTGAGGTGGTTACGGCGACGGGGATTCTGGCTTCGAGCCCAGTTCAGCTGTGAGCTCCACAGGGAACTGTAGCTAGGTTTGCTCCTGTCTGAAGTCAATGAGGTCCAGCCCGTGAAGTTTGCCTAAGATTTCCCAGCGCAGCCTGCGTGTCAATGCTGCTTTCCCATTGATACTGCCCCGGGGGGGTTTCAGAAAATATCCGTGACTGGCCCCACTTGAGACCTATTAAATCAGCATCTCTGGAGGTGGATCCCAGGAGTATTTAGTTACTGAATTGCGACTGTCTACAGTGTTAAGTGGCCACTGACCATCTCTTTGGAAAGAGTAGAGACTGTTTCAAGGGCTGTCAGACTTGCGTGATGAGTCTCACATGGTGTGAGCTGTTTTCTGGTCGTGCACAGTGAGACCATGTTGGCCCACAGGTAGGACTGCTAGATAAAATACAGGAAGCCCATTAAATTTGTATTTCAGATAAAAACAAATAATGCTGTTTATTATGCTGTTCATGTTATCGATTCTAAATAGCGCATTTAATACTAAGACATTATTCGTTGTTCATATGAAATTCAAAACTAACTGGGCTTCCCATATTTTAATTTCCTAAATCTGGCAATCTGACATGAGGGACCGGGGAAACAAAATCACTGGTCCTTCGCTATACATTGTTTGAGAGGCCCTGGGTTGAAATGCTGGTCAGTGATAATTTGGGAAGCAGTTCCCATCAGGACTATTTTTTTTTGCAATCAGCAGAAATCTGTTCTGGCTAATTTAAGAAGAAAAGAAATTTGTTAGAAGAATCTAAGGTAGTTCATCGAATCAGAGGGAAGAATGTAGAACTAGGCTAAGAAAAGGTGGGAACTGCACATGCTGGGAAGCCTAGTGCTCAGCCAAAGCTATGCTGCAGAAGGCGCTCTGTACCTGGAAGTCACTCCTTCAAGGTCCAAAGTCCAGGTGGGAGGACCTGCTTCTCCTGGCCCGGCACTGCCTTCACACTCTCTGGCTGCCAGGGAGTGGAGACAGGAAGCAACCTGCATGGTCTCCAGGGGAGCTCTGCCTCCCACCAAGACCAACACAGTGGGAAGAAATTCCCCAGAGGAGAAAGTTCTGAATCGGGGTGGCAATGACAAATACCCCCTAGTGGGGGCAGAAGCAGGCTTCTCAGACCCTGGCAGCGGGGAGGAGGCAGCATGGGGTTGTGGGAGATAGGAGGTCTGTCTTCTCATCTGTACTGTCCACTAAGGGGAGGAGGCCCTTAGAGGCCATTCAGCCTCTCTGAGCCTGATTTTTCTTATCTGCAAAATCAGTGGTTTCCAGATTTTGAATTTCACTAACTAGTAACATTTCAAAGAGAAGTTTGGAGATGAACATAGACATCTTGCCCTTTTTGTTTTTTTCTGTGTCAAGTAAAGATATTATTTAAAACAACTACCAGTTGCAATCACCATCATTTTATGAAATGAAGTATATTTAATACCAAAAATTAGGAAGGGTGTCATCTCAGAATACTAATTAATTCTTTACACTGAGTTGGCTTTAGGAAAACTTACTACATTGGCTTTTTACTTTTTCCTAACCTTCCCTAGATCAGTGAAAGACCGGCTCTACACCAGGGGTCAGTGTTGCGGAACCATTAGTGTTCACGATTTGTCCAAGACCATCAGTCTCTGAATTCCTGAAGGTGGGAGAGCAGAGTTTTGTACAGGCTTAGCATTGCAAACGCTTCCCTTTGGTCCCTGAGCAAGCCTTGTTTGGATGACCTTCAGTGCATGGCATAAAGGCTGCCTTTTAATGTGCATTTAAAGGCGAGAGGAAGAGGAAACATGTTGCATGAGGAAGCCTTTGGGACAAGAAACATCCACATTAACATTGCTTAATGTTACTGTCATAGAGATGCCCGGAGACCTTGGTAGTGAGTGCATTTCTATAAATCTTAAAAATCAATCAACTGATCAATATGCAGGGAGGGCTGTAGTCCTTTAAGAGGTGCTCACTTAAAGGACTAAATGCCTTGTCCAGCTGGGCCTTTCTCACTATTGAGGAGACATTGATAAACTGGGGATATGCAACAGATCGTAAAGATGACCCTTTTCTTTCTCTCTCCTTCCTTCTCTTTTCAAAATCATGCATTTTGAAGTCAGCTGGGATTAGGGGAATTGAATATGCTCATTCTGAAGGAAAGAAACCACTGATGCATCTATAAATTCTGAGGAATAATAATGGAAGGAAAAGGGACACGTTATTGACTGTGGTTAAAAGTATCGCCAAGAATAACAGGCCTCATCAGAGTGAAGGAAACTTTTCAGCTCTGATGGATCTGACTTTCCAACAATGGGGAGCGGAGGGAGGTGGGTAGACAGAGGCCCCTCCCTAGGTGCTCGGAACCAAGCAGATGAAAACGAGAGGGTTTCGTGCGGCCCTCAGTTTGCCTTCACCAGGGGCTTTTTGTGTCCCTGGTGGTTTGTTTTTTTCAGACCTAAGATCTCTAATGCTGTTTTTCTTTGTAGATTTTGTGTTGATTATTCCTCCATTTCTCCCCTCCCCTTGCCCTCCAGTGCCTGTGGTTGTCTCTTTAAAAAATTTTATCTTGTGAGTCCAGTTTCTTGCCTCTTTGTACTGATCCTTTTGTTCCGTTGAACACACGCCCATGTTGTCCATTCTGATGTTTTTCCCTGCAACTCTTTCTTGCTGGTGTGGATGCGAGGCTATCTGAACACAATAACCATCCCTTACAGGAAATCTTTCTTTTCCTCACTTTCTGAACCCAAGTCTGCCTATCAGCTGCTCTTTGCAAAGTTCATGACTAAGAACAGTTGGTCAGTCATATTGTCTTTGTCCATGAGGATGTTGTTTTTATTTAAATATGTGGGCACATTTATCCTGGGACTGTGAAGAAAAGAGACCAATTCCTAAACAAATATACCAGCATTTACATATGAAAAACAAAAAAAAACAATGAGAAAACCAACTCTCCCTGGCCATGGCTTCCTTATTCAAATGCTCCTGCCAAAGATCAAAAACCTCTGGATTCCTCTTATGCAATTGCCCCTATAGCTTAACTATAAATAACACCAGAAAAGCAATGCTCATTGTTCATTAATCTTCTCTTTTTATTTGACCTAAAATTGTATTACCTAGCAGTGCCACCCATTTTGTTAAGTGTGCTTCATAGGCTTTATTTACAGGATGATACCAGGATGCTATTCAAAATATTTGATAACAGAGGCCATTCAGGACAGATGTTGATAATGACCAAGTTAATACCTGTAGTGAAATATAGCTTCTGAATAGCAGTTCTGCTTTATGCTATTCCAAAACACTTAAAAAATAAAAATACTCCATTTTTGGTGAACTTCAGTATTTTTCGACTTCCCAGCATCCCTTCCTAGCTGCTCTACTGGGGGACTTCCCCATTGAGTGGGTTCCTTACACACTCCCTGCCGTCTCCTCTCAAGGCTTCACTCTTTCCCCTTCCCATCTGGGGCCCTGGGGGGCCCTGGTGTCTCAGGTGTTCCGCAGATATTTGAACCTCAATTGTGGGCCATGTTTAAGGTCTTTCTCATGGGGTTTCTGTACCCCACCCAGTGCTGGGGATGTGTCTGGGCATCTGTTCCCGGGTCAGCAACACTTCATGGAGTAAGAAGTTTCTGGAACCTTCTGAGATGGTGCCCGAGGTCAGGTTCCCTGGAGATGAGGAGTTGGGATATAACTGAGGAAGAGCTTCCAGGGAAGACTGGAAAGGGGGAAGGGAGAGGAGAAACAGGACAAGCAGAGGGCAGATTCACACAGTTCCCTGGGAAGCAGGGGCCACGGGAGGCCTGAATCTGGATGAACCTGGAGCACGCAGGAGCTTCCGAGGCATCCGGACCAGAGGCGGGGCGGGGCGAGGGCAGGCGGCCATCCTCCTGCACCCATCAGCCCTCAGTGAAGAGCTACCCCGGGGTGGGGGCTTGGGGAGCATACAGTCCCAGACACTCGGGGCTCTGTGCTCCTGCAGGCGAGTGACTTCAGCAGCCTGAGGAAGTTCTCCAGGAGAGTCACCTGTCACAATTCTGAGGGCAAAGGGTTTTGAAGTAGGTGGAAGAGGGCATAGAAAATAGGTAAAAGAATCCTAGAGGGTCTGGGTGGAGCAGAAGGTGGGTCCATGCCTAGCGTCCATGGAAGACTTATGGGACTGTGTGGCCTCCAAAGCAACTTGACTTAATAGATCAGGGCAGGCAAGCTTCAGTCCATAGGCCACATCCTGCCCGTTTTTGTTACCAAAGTTTTATTGGAATGCAACCATTCCCATTTGTTTATGCAAAGCCTGTGGCTGCTTTTGTGCTAAAACAGCAAAGTAGGGCCCTCAAAGCCTAAAATATTTGCCATCTTTGACTCTTTACAGAAAAAGTTTGCCTAACCCTGTAATAGAGCCTCACCTTGATTTCTGCTCTAGATATTCACCTATACTGTTGTCACCTTTTCACATCTTGGGCCTTTCATCTGGACCTCGGTTACTGACCCAGGTTTGGATGTGAGGCTAGGTAAGGAGTCACGGGACAGAAGAACACAGAATGTACGGAGAGTGCCCTGGCCGAGAAAGCTGAGGCAGTGTGTGCAGGAAACAGGGAAATGTCTTGTTTGGCTAAACTGGTGATTTTTCTCACTCTTTCCATTTTGGGGAAAAAGGACAAAGTACGTTTAAAGGAGAGAAGCAGACTGGGGAGAAGAGAAGCAGCAGGGTTGGCTGGCTGCTCCGCGGGGCAGGGCCGGTGCCCCTGGTGTCAGCCAGGGTTTTGCTGCCATTGGGATGTATAAATAGTCCCCTTCAAGAATCCTGGAGAAACCTTCGGTTCCTTTCTTCTTTGGGGCCTTGCTTTTCCTCCTGAGGGGTGTGATAGTTGTAGAAGCAGAAAGAAAGAACATGTGTACGCATGGCAAGCGCTTAAGCCCACATTTCTTTCTGGAAAGACAGTTGTACTGGAACCTCTCAGGAGCAGAGCTAGGAGCCCCCACTACTCAAAGCTGAAGGAGGAATGTGCACGTTGATGGCGCAGTGGGAGTGTGTTAGAAAGTAAGCGTGAAGCTTGTGCTATTGGAAAGAAACTATGAAAAATATCTGCTGGGTGTGTTGGAGCGTGTGCTGGCGTATTAGGTGGCAGAGAATGGTTTGGACGGCTCTGAGTTATCTCCCCATGCTACTGCATCCTCCCTGGCTCCTCACCAGGTGCATGTGTATAATGCTTAGTGTGCACATGATGTGGTCATCAGAGGCGTTGGTATGGTTTGGACTTGTATGAAGATAAAACCATTTTTTTAATGTAAGGTGGAGGCCTCATCTTAAGAAAGAGTCCATGCTGTTAGCCACCACGGTCCTGCCAGTGCCTGCGGATGCCTGTCTCCATGACTGAAACCAATTTTTCTTCATTAGAGCCTCTTGATTGGTCATAAAGCCTGCATGGAAAGTCTAGGACGTCATGTCTTCCCACAGACAACCTGGGGTGCTGTGTTTTCCTTAAAGGTGAGCTGCATGATAGGTCTAGTTAGCATTCTGGGTTAATAATTACTGAGTTTGGGCAACTTGTGCAGCTGAGGCATTTTATAGAGATGGGATTTCAAGATAAATGAGTTCCATTTTTGCTTTCCTAACTTACCCTGTGTCTCTGTAGGTCAAGTCAGTAATTTAAAACATAAACATAAAAGCCCACAAATGTTAAAATAGAGCAATGTAAAGATAAAAATTGAGCTATAGTATGTTTACAATGGAAATATTTTTTTCTTGTAGTTTTCTAATATTCCTATGAAAACATAGATTACTTGTACAATTCCAGATATCAACAACAAAGACTGGAAGGGAAAAACGAGCAAATGTATTTCCCAACTGATATCTTCCTTCATCTGTAGTCATAAATGTGGCTTAATTGGTGACCAGAATCACAAGGCCCAAAGGGACTCATCTAAGTCCCAGTGATCCACCTCAACGATGCATTAGTTCAGGAGTTTGGTAAATGCAGATGTAAGTAAGTCTTAGTGGGTCTTCTTCTATAAGGACATTGACCAGTAGCATAAGTATGTCTAGGTAGGCCTCACATCTCAGATAAGAATATAAGATTTAGAAATGATGACATTAATAGCTATATATGATAGGAATCTAAGAAACACCAGTCTCTTTTCTGCTTTTATCCAGCATCTCACTGAGAGTATGTGCAAAGGCTTTATAGTTTCCCACTAATGTTGCTATTGCATATGGAGCTCTTATTCTTTCACTGAAGTTCAGTTTTCGGAGCTGCTCCCGTTCTGGATCTGTGTGGTTATGCCGGCTCTCCTATCATTGCACATGTGCAAATAGCCAAACACCCTAGAACCATAACGGCTTTCAGAGATGACGTCACAATGACCTTGATAATGGAGCCTAATGAAGACACACAGAGGTGGCCATACAGGTGCCAGACTCTAGGGGTACAAGTAAAGCAATGAAAAGAGTGTGACTTGTTCCAAATGACATCTCAGCCGGCCTGGTAAGGCTACAAGCACTTAACGGTGTGGAGCACAATCAAGAAAATCATTAAAAGTGGCGTGAGAGTATCAGAGAAAGTTCTGGAGTGGGCCCACCAGCCTAGGTCCCGGGCCGTCCTCCTGTCCCGCTGCACACTGAGTGTTCTTCCCTTGACAGTGACATTAGCCACATAATGTGTATGATTCACAGACTTTCTTTTTCACTTTTCAATTAATTTCAAGTCATTTGCCTTTGGAATGATTGGGACTTTCTTTTTTTAATCTGAAACCCTTAACTCTCAGTGATAATGAAACAACACAACATATATAGAGATTTCTAATTCCCCTTTATGTATTTGTACTATATCTAGTTCCCTTTTTGTTATTTCGAGCACTCATCATTCAGGTTACATTTACCTAAATCATAGTGGACTTGGGCATTAAACAATTAGAATTTATCATCAACAACAGCTTTTCCTAAACTGTACCATCTGTCAGATACTGTACATTACACTGGTGATCAAAGACATGGTGGTGTCAGACACCATTTCAATGGGATTCAATGTGTGTCCACCTTGGTGAATGCTCTGATTCCTAATACAGTCAAGTGTCAGCTCTACACATGAGTGTGGGGTATCCTCTGTAAAATAGAAATTACCACACTTCTAAGGGCTTATGTTAGGGGCGAATAAAACAATGTGCAGTAGCCGCCTTTAGCTGAGGTTTCACTTTCTGTGGTTTTAGTTACCTGAGGTTAACCTCAATCCAGAAGCAGATGATCCTCCTTCTAATGTAGCGTCAGGTCAGTAGTGCCTAACGCTCCATCACAATGCCTGCATCATTCATCTCACTTCATCTCATTGTGTAGGCATTTTGTCATCTCACATCATCACAGGAAGAAGGGTGCATACAGTACAGTTAGATATTTTTGAGAGAGACCACATTCACATAACTTTTATTTCAGTATATTGTTATAATTGTTCCTTTTTTATTCGTTGTTAATTTCTTACTGTGCAAATTTACAAATTAAGTTTTATCATTGTTATGTATGTATAGAAACAAACATAATATTTATAGGGTTTGGTACTATCTGTAGTTTCAGGCTTCCACTCTATTAGATAGTATATATACAGTCTTGGAGTGTGTCCCCTTGTGGGTAAGGGGAGGCTATTATACATGAAGGAGCTTCAAAAACTATATACATATGAAATTGCTGTTACTCTTATTAGACAGGAAGATCTGTCATATGCAAACGACAAATAGATAAAAGGCTATATTGCCAAACTACAAGTCCATAAGTAAGCCAAGTCTATAGGTCATTCAAAGATCTCCAGCAGTGGTTTTGTGACATGTAAATAAGTGGTGGCTAATAAATATGAGAAGTTGATACATGCTCTGATGAAGGCAACACAGTGCTGGGCACAGCTGGAGTCCAGTAACTATCTGTGGAGTTGAACAGAATGGAGTCTTAAAGAAACGAGTAGAAATTGGATAGGTCAACAGTGTTGTGGATGGACAGCCCAAGCAAAAGGTACAGCACCAAAAGTGCTTTGGGCAGTGGAGAAATTTTAGAAGTTTGGTGAGGCTAGGACATGACTGTATGAACTGGGAACTGATGGGCGATGAGGCTGAAGAAGTAAACAGGGCACAGGGCATGAAGGGCACTGTGTGGTATGCTGGCCTTCACTGCCCACAATGAAGGTCGTGGCAAACATTGGAAGAGTTTCAATAAAAGAGCAATATTTTCATACTGGCCTTTTAAAATGACTTAACTGATGGCAAGAATACTATGGGTGGAAAGACCAGGAGCATATTATGGTGGTACAGGCGAGAGATGGGCAGCTTTGAACTAAGTAGTGGCCTGTAGGGGATGAAGATCAGGAGACAGAGTCAGGAGGGACTTGTGAGGATTCTGTGTGACTTGGGGTGTGTGTGTGCGTGCCTGTGTGTGTGTGCGTGTGCGTGTGTGCATGCACGTGTGTGTGTGCGTGTGTGTGCGTGTGTGTGTGTGCGTGTGCGTGCATGTGTACAGGGATTGGCACGGCTCTCAGGCTTCTGCTTTGGATGACTGACATTCGGATGGAACCATTAACAGGGACAAGGAGATAGACGGAGAAAGTCCATAAAGAAGAGCATAAATTACACCCAAATCTCTTTAAGAAAACACAGCAATATTTCATATGTTCTAGACAGATATTCATGTAATATACTGAAAACATCTTAGGTGCCGTCTTTTCCTCTGACCATGACTTTCCTCCTGGTGCAGCAGATAAGCCAAATGGGTCAGATTAGCTGTTTGCTTGGACTCTTTTCAAAGGGCTGAAAAACGGATGAGGAGCCCAGACCTGTGTATGTTAGTGAGGAGCTGGTTTTGTCTACTTTGTGACAGCCCACTTCTGAACTGTCTGTTCAACCATGGATTTTTGATTAAACTCATCAACCATTGTCCTGCTACACTTCCCACTGAATAGATTATGTGGACATGGTTGGGTTAGTGGAAAATTCTTGTTGGAACAGTTTTTGGAGTCATTTAAAACAGATACTGGTGATCATCTTGTGTGCCCAGGCTATTTCCACCCACTCATTTGCTGTGTTGAAGTCAGCCTCAGAACTGCTTCTCATTATTTTAATGCTGAAATTTATTTTACTTGGGAAATATTGTAGTACAAGGGTGTGGGGTGATTTTAATTTCTGGAGAAATCTTACTGGCTTTTGCACAATAAATATGAGTTTCTTAAAGGCAAGGATGGGTCCCTAGCACAAAAAATTTCTGGTCCTTATGAAGTGCTTAGCAGGTATTTGGAATAGGGGATGATTGAATTCAAATGATGGCTCTCCTTTTTAAGAAGACATTTTAGAGTTCCCTAAGTCAAACGTGTTTCATAACAGGTATACTCATAGGCAGGACCTTTGCCCAGAATATTTTTAGAGTATTTTAGATGGAAAGAAAGTTTAAAAGTGATTTTGGTGTTTTTTTCCACCACGAGGGAGAAAGCATCCACATTTTTTTTGCTTCTCTTGAGACCAGTCTTGGAGATTCCTGGCCACTTTCCATGTCCATTTATAATTCACAGGCATTTAGATTTGTGGTTCTGTTGCTTAACTGATACACGGATCTCCATGTAGCATAAGAAATGTTTGCTAAGTGTCACTGAATGTGTGCAGATTGTGATTCTAATTAAAAATTTTTTCACTATTATTTTTAGGAAGATGTCCATGTCTTCATTTGAATTGTCAAATGATATAACAACATGAACTCAACCCCTCTTACCCACATTAATCTTCAAATAGGAGCATATTCTAAATGTCTAAAATTTCCAGAACATGCAATGACAAGCATTGCTTAAGAGCAGCAAAACCTCTCTCCCAGCAGAATCTCTACAGCACCTGGCACACAGCTGAGTGTTAGTAGTAGACATGGTGGCTCTGGGTTTTGCCTCCCTACTGTGATGTCCTATCTTCTGTCTTCTGCTTCTCATGGAGACTTGTGGGTTGTTATTGTCATGACACCTCATCCTCCCTATCACAGACAGGGGTGGGTCTGTGACCTGGGGTGGCCGGGGCAAGTACGTTATCCCCCAACACAGTGCTTAGATTATAGGTACAGGGAATGACTCAGCATCTGGGGTCTCCGTCTGAGTCTGAGAAAGAAGCCGTGCAGGACAAGCTGATGACATCCTTGCAACCACTGGATGTGTGCGCTTGAGGCCCACAAGAGGACTTCTCAGTCAAATGGAAAGCATAGTCGCTTTAAGTAAGTTTAAGCAAGTTTCAGTTGGGTTTCTGTAACTTGCAGCCAAAGGAGTTCTAATTCGTGCAGTATTTCATTTGACAAGTTATGATATTAACCAGCCTGTCTTTAACCCCTTCCTTCTCTTAACGTCTGGGGTTGTAACATATGCTTATTTACACACTCACAATTTAAATGACTTATCTGAGTTCAAGACACAGTCTAGAAGCTCCTGTCAAACAATTCTTTATTTCTTATGGTACAAATTAAAAGTGACAGATCTGAAGCTGTTAAGAAATACACAAAGTGCAGCTTTACTGACCATACAGATATTGCTCTAGATTAAGTACGGTTTCATCAGTTTTTTTTTTTAACATTAAGCAATAAGCAACCTGTGCAGATAAATCAGCTTTGGTTTCAATGTTAGAGCAAGTAAGGAGCTTTTAAATATCCAGTTTGGCTTCTTGGTCACAAGTCCACCATGTCGACTTCTCATCTTGATGATGTTTTCCGAAACAACCCCGTCTGTTTTCCTCCCTCCTTCCTGAGGCCTGCTCCAGGCACGGAGAGGCGGCTGTCTCCGCGGCGCCCCTTCAGTGACCCTGGTGACCAGTCGAGATCACAGCACATAGGACAAAAAAATCACTTTCTCAACAACAAAGAAACAAATGTGCCTCACATAATTTCAAGCAAATCACATGACAAAAAGCTCATTACGAAATGTTATCCAAACAGATTTTACAGTCAAACATTGAAATGAAAATCAATTTCTTTTTTCTTCATTTTTTAAGCTTGGTCATTAACTGGGTACAAGTAGAGTGCTGAGGTAAAACATTGATGAGCAGTTTGTATTTCTTTTTTTTTTCTTAAAATAGGAACAGTTTAGTATTGCAAGATTGTCAGCAACATTTAGCCATACCTATACAATGTGCATATACCTACACATATTGAGCTTTGGTCCAGCGTAGAGAAGATGAGTAAAGGCATTTTACAATTTCTTTTTGGTTATAGCTTGAGTTCTTTGATACGCCTCTACTTGTTTTTTTTTCCTAGCTCCTTTTGCTTTTTTGTTCTCTCTTTTGTGGTGTGTGTGTGTGTGTGTGTGTGTGTGTGTGTGTGTGTGTGTGTGTG
>JAQQAC010012171.1:5040831-5156008 GCA_029783875.1 Phataginus tricuspis | reverse complement strand
TGTGTGTGTGTGTGTGTGTGTGTGTGTGTGTGTGTGTGTGTGTGTGTATGTGTGTGTGTGTGCGTGTGTGTGCATATCATGTGATTACAACATAAAGAAATCAAAACCTTGCAATGCAATCGAAACTCTTGACTGTTCAAAATGCTTTTTGGTTGAAAAAGAAAAACAACCCCACAAACAAGTGAACAAGTGTAAAATATAACAGCCATTTTGCTTTTTCATCAAACAATTAAGAATTGTGGAGATTTTTCATCAACCAATTAAGATGATAATAATTTAAAAATAAGAAGAATATTGAATCTTAAAATACAATCACATATGCCCAAAGTGGCTTTTAGTTTTTGTTCGTGGCAACCTTAACCTTCAGTTCATGGAAACATAAGAGACACTTAAATGCTACCAGCATATGAACTTGTTTACAAGAGGAATAAGAAATGTCATAGTAAAATTAAGCAATAGGTGAGGTCTCAAAGACTTAACAAGTTATACAGTATAATTTATATTCCTAAGAGTTTGTTCAGGCACCTTTTATGCCTTGTAGCAAAAAATTTATCTGTAAAAAATTAATATAAGAAGCATTACAACACCTTATAAATAATTTATAAAACAATACAAAATTATAAAACTATAAAAAAAAGCACTGCACATGAATGGTTTTACGACTGTGGGGTGAATATATTTCTTTTTTATTCCACTCCAGAAGATTATTTTTATTTTATATTTTCCCTGCCCTAGTTATACCCTCCCAATTATAGATCCCCAAACTGAGCAGGCCTCATGTAACTGCTGCCGGCATATGTTTAAACATTTAGCATCCATCATCTGTTACCCTGCTCACGTCTCTTCTTGGGGAGTTTTTTTGATGGAATTTGGAGCAGGTCTTGGGAGAATACAAAATCTGGTTAATCAATACACTTTTTGGATTTCTGGGTTGTTGGTGTTTGCGCAGTTTCGAGGTGGCGAAATGGGTGCCGCGATGTCGTCGGCGTTGACGATCGAGTTAGCTGCGGTCCACTTAGCATCAGATTGGTGAAACAGAAACGCCTTTACAAGCCAGCGGTTTCCCTTCCAGGACTTCCTGCAGCGCCTCCTTGCGGGCGGTCTCCTGATTGCTGCATGAATCATCTGGGAGGGAGGGGCAGGGTGGGGACGTCTCTCCCACTGCACTGACAGCCCGCAAAGGGGCTAGCAGAGAACTCAAACCCCACGGGGGTGGCAGTGTGTTAGGGGAAGAAGATGGCATTTCTACTCAGTGGGGCAACTTGAGGTGTTTTTTTCTTTCACAATTTATAGTGAAAGCATAATATGAGATAGTATGAGAGCATGGTTATTGATTCGTTATGCAGAAATAGGTGCGTCCTCTAGTTCTGAGAGTGCAGGCTCTTCTGATGTGTCAGAGAAGCCACTTCTATGTTGTTCCTTTTAGTGGAGGCACTTCATTGCTAAAACTTCCTGTAGCCCCCAATTCCAATTGTTTAAATCTGTCTTCCGACTGTCTGCTCCATTTATATATCCCCCAAACAAGTGTTTCCACCTGAAAAAGGTCTGACATTGCTACTGGAGTGAAAATAGTAGCAGAACAGGTGGGAGTCCCAGGATGTATGATGGCCTTTAATGAGCCAGTCACCATCCCTGTCTTTCCGGCCTGTTTCCTTTGTGCATATATGTGGGTGCGTGCATGCTACATGTGTATTTTGACCAAAATCTTGAGACATGTCTTTGGCTATCAGACTTCTGAGAGAAATTGCTTTGCACAGAAGCATAACATAGATGAAAGTGTTGAACCAAATGTGCAGCTTATGTTTATATCACAAACTTAGTTTGATCAGCTCTCCAAGTACGTGGCCAACAAACTGAGCAAAATCTCAAGCTCTGGTGTGGACAGTGAGCCTAATTACAGCTTAGCCAGTGCTGACAGTTCATCGAGCAAAGCCCTAGTTATGTTGGAGTCTCTCTAGAGAGAGATGGGGAAATGGAGTTAAAATGAGAAATGCAAGCTCTGTTTTCTTTTCTCAAACCCACATATCATAGTGAGAAGAAAGCAACGAATGTTTTGGCACAAGATCCATGATGCTCCCCACCCCAACACAAAGCAAAAGAAGAAAGAACCCCCGTCCCAAATAAAAACCAATAGTGAGACTCACAGAATGGCTTCCACAATGGCACCCACCCCATAGGCAGTGACAGCAGATGGGAAAGATGGGAGAAATCAGGCTTCTGATTTTTCCACTAGGGACAAATGTAAAAATTCGTAACACAACTTGACACGCAGAGAAGAGTAGACTAACCATTGCGTTTGCAATGCCACGTTTCTGACTTTGGTTAATAGGTTTCATAGTGAATTAGCACTTAGAACCTGAAAGAATGCCGTCCCTCCTGCAGGTGGCAGGCCTGTATTTGCTTTGAACAGATCAAAGTTTCTGTTTGTTGTTTTTTTGTTTTTTTTTTTGGTTTCGTTGTTTTTTTCTTTTTCCTTAAAATGTGTTCACATTTTCATCCTATACAGAAAAAGTACGTGGTTTTTTGGTTTGCTTTAAGTCCGCTAAAAAACTGGCTTTGGGGAGACAGGTCGGGGAAGGAACTAGCCTACCACACCCCCAAGGTGTAGTGTATTCCTTGTTTAAAAATGTTCAAAAAAAAAATTCTTGTTTTCTTTTTGGAAAACCACCGGATATGTATAAACCATTCTGTCCACTTGGTAGTTTGTTTAGTCTTTTACTTACAAACGTGACGGTTGGGGTGGTTTTTAAATTTGATTTTTAATTTCTTCTTCTTCCTTTTCACCAAGTCCCAAGGGCGGAGTCAGGTTTCTGTGGGTTTTGCTGCTGACTCAGGATGGGCGTCTCTTTAGGAGTTTTCTTCCAGAGAGTCTGTTAAGGGCTCCAGAGGGACCGACGAGGCGGGCTCATGCTGTTTTAAGCGTTTAATTGTGTTCTTCAGGGCTTGCCTCTTATTGCAGAACCAAACTCTAACTACTTCCCGGTCATAGTTCAGCTTCTCAGCAATTTCGGTCATTTCCTGCCCAGAGGGATGTGTGTTCTTCTCAAAGTGGGCATTGAGGATCTCAAGGGCCTGGGGCGTGAAGGAGGTGCGCCTCTTGCGCTTTTTGGACGGTTCGCTCCCGATAAACTCGGTCAGGTTCTGCACACCGGCTCGATGGCGGGCCTCAGCCTCTGCCATCCACCGCTCAAGCACCGGCTTGATCTTCTGGGCACTTTTAGGAGTGATGTCCAGCTTTTCAAACCTGGCAGGATACAAAAGGCCAGGGTTCAGTTTGGCTGTCAGACTGCTAGCTAGAGTGTCTTGGGCTTCCTGTGGTAGGAAAAAGTGGCTTCTCAGGATGGTGTGTCTGGGGGGAAAATTGAGAAAGAACAGTCTTACACTGAGTCCTCTGCCAGGGTGGGCCTCCTGCCTGCCTACCTGACTGACTGGCAGAGCGAATTCTCTCCAGATCAACAGCCAGCTGCAAGGTAGCCACCCGTGCTCAGGCCAGCGCCCGCCCCGCATGCTTCATGCCCATGCATGCAGCCCGCACGTGCACACGAGGAGGATGGATGGAGGTGGAGACAGTGGACACATGAGCAACGAGATGGAAACAAAACCAACTCTTTTTCCTGCAAACCCCTGGGATCTAAGCTTTTATATTAATCGCAGCAACATTTTCCCAATCTTCAGAATCCTCAAGGCAAAAATTAACACCAGGAAGTGACATCAAAGACAACAGCTTGTCATATTCTTTCATTTAAAATGATTGTTTTTATGCTTTACATTTTATTTTCCTTAAATTCCTCCCATTGACCCGGGTATGAAAATGTTACATCTATTGTAAGAGTCAGTGATGGCAACTGGAGCAAATTTCTTTTATGGCTCTTTTCATCTCTGTTTTGTGTCTCCTTTTAATTTCTCTCTCTTTCGGATAACAAACCATTTTCACCATATGTAAGTTAACAACATGCCCCCCTTTTCAGGTAAAGCATAGCCTGTCGCTGTTTTACTGTTGGACTCAAACAGCTGGACACATTGTAACTGCCATGAACACTCCCTTCCCCGGATGGGCTAAGGCCACCTCATGCCTTCCAAACGCCATCTGCTGTAATGGTGTACTTTTGCACCCAGGCACCAAGCTGAGTTTAATGTGCAATATCTGTAAACTGTACTTGAATGATATCATTTTCTGTAAATGAGGTCTTCTATGTATCAATTGCCATCAGCAATTCTTTGCTACACTGACTTTAAAAGGTATGAAACATCTAGGACAAAATTATATGGAGTGTTTTAAGAGGTCATCTGGTAACAGATCCGTACTCACTATCAATGAAATTCACAGAGGTACCCATTCCCTTTTTTGTTTGTTTATTCTAAATCCAAATTCACAACCTTCTAGTTTGACGACTTTGGATTCATCTCTCTGTTGGATCCTCTTTGGATCCATGATTTTAAAGTGTTGAGTGCCTATCTGACTGCAGCGCGCATCTTATTACAATGGTCTGTGCTCATACCTGCTTTAGTCAGTCAGAGGATGTTTTGTGAGGTTGCTCTCAAAGGGACACAAAAGGATAGACTTCTTTTTTTGCCATAATCTTACCGTGGGCACTGCATTTTAGATATTGTGATAAGCAGAGCAAGTGGTATAAAATTTGAATGTGATTCCCTTAGCATCCCCTTCCACATATAGTTCAAGGAGTTGTTTTAAAAAAGGACCCCAATTTCCAATAGTGGTCAAAGAAAGAAAAACATTTTGCTTTCAATACAAAAAGGAACCAATCGTTTAGTGCCATTTAATGAGGTCTTCGCTTGTGGCAAGATCCCCCAAAGCTCTCATTGTCATATTCATTTGCCACATCATTCACCACAAAAACCACCATAACAACCCCAAAGCTTAAACTCCTGATGGCAGGACAACAGGCTTTACAGTGTCCTGGCATAGGGGACAAAGCTTGTAATAGGGATGTGCAGGGTATTGGTGCTGTTTTTTCCTCTCTGTCTCTGATAAGGAGGGACTCCTCCAAGCAGTGCCTGGAGTCACTGCAGCTACTAAGGGAGCAGTGCTGGCTCAGTGCACAGGCTCAAAGGCACAGTCTCTCCAACCCTTTAAATTAACTTGAATTGTCCCAAAGTCAGATCAAAATTTCTTTCAAGACTTTGATTTTTTTCCCTTGGTAGTTAGCTTCTGAGACTGCTTCACTGAAACACTAGAGGCTAGAGAAAGGTGCAAAGTCAAGGTGTCTGACATATTTTGTTAAATGATGAATTCCCAGGGTCTCTTTTCATTTCAGCCACAGCTTTTTATGGCATCCCCTGGGGAAGACTTTAGAAATCAGCACAGTTGATTGGGAATGCCCAAGAAACACAATGTGTGTTGGTGAAAACATTAGGTTACACGCAAAGGGCGGATAAAAGGAAATCACATTTTAGGACTAAAGATAAGCCAAAGAGGACGTTAGCAACAATAACAACAACGTGGCAACAGCTTAAAAACCTGTGGCTGCCTTTATCACAGGGCTGTCAAGATGAAACAAAATTAATGTTTCCCAACAGGGAGCAACAGTATTCATATCATTGATGTGGTTTTTTAGTGTTGATATTTCTGTACATGTCATTTGGAATAACATATACAAGCCTTGAAACAACTTTCCCAGCAGTAGTATCCTTGTGTGGACTGAATAAAGGTTATTTCCTACAGGGAGGTATCTTATAAGAAAAAACAGTAGGGGAGGCCATAGAAGTGAGAGGATCCTATGGCGCTTTTTGTATTTAACAACAATCAATGGGTTTTATGGAAAATCATTGAGCAAAATGTGAGCTGCAAGCTACTACCCCATACCGATGTGATTTATAACCTTAGTCTTAAACTGCAGGAAAAGTACACTTCTGTCCTTTGGGGAATACATTAAAAGTATAAAGAGCAGAAAAAAAAAGACAGCATTTCATGGATCACCAAGAACAAAATCCACTTAAATGAGTTTCGAGTTGGTTTCTTGGCTTTTCCTGATGGACGAGGATGCAGAAGGCATCACCCAAGAGGAAAAAGCTCTCACCAAAGCGCCTTTGTCACCTCATGCATAAACATGGGATTAAAACACCACACACATGCACACGCGGGGTCGGCTTCTGGAGGCTTGACCCACATCAACTTGAGCACAACCAAGGCTGGATTCTGTCCTTTATTTTTTTAATTTGGGGGGAGGGCAAGTAGGCGAGATTCTCACTGCCCTTTTCTGAGCCATGTAAAGCAGCTCCTTCTTTTGAAAGTGTGCTTTGAAAGTTGTGTCTGGGAAGGTGAGCGGAAACATTGCTTTGAGGTCACTAGGTGGTTAATTCTCTTTTTAAGGTGTGTTTTCGTGGAAGATCCCGAAAGCCATCCCTGGGCAGAAATAGTGGGATTGTTAACGCCAATCGGGACTGCCAAGTTTACAGCATTTGCTCAGTATCTCCATCTGCAGACGGGAGCCAGTGGCTCTCAGCTGCCCAGGAGGATGGGTCCAGAAAGAAGCATCTGGCCCAGGGTGCTTTCTCTCCAATGAGACCGCCTTGGAAGTTCTTGTGAGTTGACAAGAGTTACCGAGCCAGGACCCCAAATCTGCTTTAGCACCTTCATTCCCGTCAATATCACCAATTTCAACATATAGCTACTCCAGACTTTGTTCCCACACTCCACCCCTCCAACGTTGCCCACCCGATGAAGAACAGCTGAGCAGCGAGGACAAACGAGGCCCAGGCTGGCCAGGAGACGTGACAGCATGTGGGCACGGGTTACCTGCAGATGGCCGACTGGCTGTAGGCGGGGCCCTCTGTAGCACTGAGGGCCTGTCCCACCTGAGTTTGAGTCAGGCCAAGGGACAGGCGCCGGATTTTAAAAGCTTTGGCAAATTCTCGGATCTCCTCCAGATTTACCCCATCCACCTCACCCGCTGCCGTTTGAGGATCTGTGGAGATGTTTTTAAAAACAGGATCAATATGTCAACACGCATCCAAGCAATATCTTTTCCTTAGGGTTTATAAGAAAGTGGCTTTCTTTAACAGCAGAGTGGCGGGGACACCGACACTGCAGAATGTTCTCTCTTGGGGCAAGACACCCCAGCTCCCATCCTCAGCTCCTCACATCTCTGCAAACCATCCTTCGAGATACTTCCATCCCGGATAGGACAACAGGTGGCTTACACTGCCATTTCCACAATACAAGAGCGTTCCTTGGGACTTACCAAATGACAGCCGGTGCTGGAAGGCACGAGCTGTGGGGCATGCAGCTCCACTGTGCCAGTAAATATGTTCAGATACTGTGCACAAATATAAAACTGGAAATGTTTTAATTGGACCCTGGAGTGCCAAAACTTGTCCTTGAAAAAAATAGTATTTTGTGTTTTCCCTTCACCTGAGCACCACTTCAGCCAGGCTAACAGATGGTTATGTTGCCTGATTTCTTAGGTTCACATGAGCCCCTCTGAAGATCATGCTTATGAAGCTATGAGAATAATATTGTCTGTTTTTCCCCAAGAGCAGTTTACTGACACGATGCTTTTGTCCCCTGAAAGGGCACGTAATACAAAACGCCGACCACCGGGAGGCTCCTTTGGTGCCAGCTAATGCGGTCAGTTTAGGACTTAATCCAGGGAAATGACACAATGGCTGGTGAGTGAAACTTCCCCCACCCCGGCTTCTGATGCCTGGATGAGGGAGAGCATACACCCCGGTGCAGACGGCATGGGCTGGCACGACAGGTGTCAGGGTGCTGCCCCACTCTGCCTGGTGTGAAGCCCTTCTCCCCGAGCCCGATGCCATTTTTTTCACCTCGTTCCTCGGACTTCGGGGAAAAGTTTTTTCTCTTCCTCTCCCTGCTCACTAGCCCATCAATCTCAGTACCTTTGAGTACTTGCCTAAGGACTGGTGGGCTGCATTAGTCTTCTGGCTTCAGGGTTACGGAAACTCTGTTATCATGAAATAAACCTTTGCATCTTAAGAGCCAAGTTTTCAAGGACTTCTAAATAAGGATTTTAATATCTGGGGTGGGGGGAGGTTTGAAGGCTCATGTATAGATTCTCTCATCATGGACTCTGTCAACAGAACAAAGTAATAGAGGTGTACACTGTATCTTTACCGTCACATTGTAGATTTTTACATGTTATTAGTAGTAACTTGATGGAGGAATGATTGAAAAGGGGTTCAACCATTGTGATCAGTCTGTAATTATTTCTTAACTGACTCCTGGGAGTCCTGATGAGTGGAGAGAGAGGGCAGAAGTGGTAGAAGAGACCGTTTCAGCCTCTGTGGGGTTTATAGCCTGTAGCGTGTTGGGGCTTAGCACTGAATGAGAAATAGAGAAAAATACCAGGCTGAGTACGATCAAGAACTGATGGTGTGACATTCACATGGGAATTTGCAGAGAAGGGAGAGGGGGCAGCTTTCTGAGAATGGAGATGCCCACCTGCCAGGGTTTCGGTCGGGTAGAGTGGGGAGTTCATGCTGGGAGCGGTGAATATTTCAGTGTTGGACATTGAGGATTTACCTATGTCCGTGGACAGGGGTGACTGTAAAACTGTTTTGGCTGTTAATTTCACTTAAATCCTGCCTTTCTTCCCCAAATTACCCCAGAAGGCTGGCAACACTGGCTAGTGAAAGACTTGTTTGGGTTGTCCCCGGTGGAGGCTGCCCCTCGGATCTTAAACCCCGTGTGAGAGCTGCAGCCTGGAGCAGCTTTGAGAGTTCTGGGAAGTCACATCCAGGCGCAGAGCAGCCTTCAGCCTCTTCTCTCATTTCTTCATTTACAAATTCCTAGAGCAGAAGTTGCAAAAGAGCAGCTTGCAAATAAAACTCAGCTTTCCTAGTGTGCACAAGTTTTTGGAATTACTTGTCACATTTAAACACTGGGAGATTTCTAAAGAAAAATGTAGATTTGTCATATTTTTTTGAAATGAGAAGTTAAAAGATTTGCCCGCACCAGGTCTACATCTGCCCCTGGGAACAATAAGTCACCTGGAACCAAGTCTGGCTGCCCCTTGAGCTCCTTGTCACCCTCACTTCTAGTCCTTTAGACCTGCTGCATTGCCCAGCCTGTTTTGTGACCCTGTATTTAGCACATGCATTCCAAGGGGGTGGGGATTGGTTCTGTGGTGGTGATGGGGAAGGTGGAAAGTCTTGGACGGTAGATGTATATAAGCAGAGCAGATGCATGGTGTGGGATACACGTAACATTTCCCAAGGGAAGGAGGGCAACTAGGACAGAAAAGTATAACGGAGCTCCTGGTGGGGTAGGAGGTGATAATAAAGTCATAGTTGGGAAGCTCTGGTTTATAACAGAGAGGGCCACTTGGTACAGAATGGCACAAGGGAGAAGGGAGAGGGGCTTGGCAGTGTTGTAAGCATGCACAGCAGAGGTTCAAAACTGAGTGTGAAAAAATGGAAGCTGGAGACTTTCCTGGTACCAGCATGGCTTTTAGGACTGTGGTTTTCTTAATTCATCAAGTCTAGGGCCATGGGCCAGGTCTAGGCATGGGGCCCGGGGCTGTGCATTTTTGACAAGTATACTACAGGCAATGCTGATGCAGGGGATCCACTGAGCCTGCAGACAGAGGCTCTATGGCTCTTCTCTCTGGGTCTGGCCTGATCCAGCAGGTGTGGCATTCGCTGCTGTTTGTCATCATTATTCAACAAATTTCACTACACAGAAAAACATGTTCTACCACCCCAGACTGGTGGCCAGAAAGGCCCCATGGGGGGTGCTCCTGGGCAGATGCCCCATCCCTGCCCTTCCCCCACTTGCAGCACCATCATTAGGGCAAGTGGCAGACATCTGGGGTCAGCGGGCTGGGGTTGCCAGTGTAGTCTGGAGTTGGGGAGAGTGCTTCTCTGGGCAAGGCTAAGCAGCCCCTGTGGGAAACAAGTGTGTTGCCTTGTGTTAGGCCCATCTCTGGATCACGAGGAATCAGTTGAGTTAAACAGCAAGTGAGGGGCAGTTCTTCAATCTGGAAGGATTTCCGTGGTCCACTCCAGTCCCAGGGCCTGTGCCGCCCCCAGTTAGCAGTGCAGGACCAGGCAGGCTTATGACTTGGTTTGCAATTTTATGTAAATCTGTCTTATCTTATTTCTCCACTTGCCCTGCTGCCTTTTCATTCATATCTTCTCACCAGTTCTTGGAGAACTAGCAACTAAATCTGTGTGCGCAATTGTGCAGGTTGCCTTTTCCAGATGGCTGACAAAGACCTGAGTTGAAAAGAAAGCTGTGGACTCTTACTCCCGTGCACTGAGCAGTATTGAGTGTTTTCCTCTAAAGCTCAGAGAGGTGGGCGCCTGCTCCACTGAGCCTGGTGTCTCCCAGGAGATCCCGAACAATCATTCATTACACCAGGACGCTGAATTCCTTCATCCTCTCATGCATTGCCCACCCTTGTCTTGTTTCCTGGTTCTACTTATAGAGCTGATAAGATGGGAATTTTTGTGACATCTAAACAGGGACATGGTCTCTTGGACAAGGCCCAGGGAGGGAAAAATGAGTATCTCTTTGTGTAATTTGTTGATTGCTGGAAATGAGCTGCTCAGCTTTCTTTGTATTATTATTCTTATCCGTAAAAGCAGATGGCAAAATGTACTATTATGGTTTTGCTCTGGGGAGCCCAAGACAACAAAAGTCTCTCCATCCAGAGAAGGGGTCCACCTGTACACAAATAGCTTTAGCCTGGCTAGAACATGGGACTTGTCCTCACACATTCAGGGTGGGAGAATTCATTAGATGGTGTCTGTAAGGTGCTTTGAGTTAAAAAAAAATAATGCTAGTTTTCTTTCTTTGATCCCAAAATTCTGTCTTAAACTCTTGAGGTTTTTTCCACTGTTGGAATAGTTCCCCTTCCTTAGGGATATATGCTTTTCTGTTTGAGGAGGGGAAACTGGAGGTGAATGTGGTAAATGGAAGCTTTCCTGGGATGTCACTTTAGCTCTCAATCCAGCTCAGAAGTTGACATGCCAGCCTGGGACAGATGAGCCTGGCTTTCTGACATCCATTCTCCTGGCTCTGGGGACATTGACTTAATTTTAAGGATGACCCTGAGACCACCCTGATGGGGAATTTAGAGGGATTGTTCAGATCCCCTGCAAGGTGGATCCAGCACCTTTAACCAGCTGTCGGGCAAATTAGTCTGGAGTTTCTCTGCACCGAAGAGAAAGTAGAACCTTTGATAGAAGTTCATTCCAGACTAAGACAGGGTCAACATATTAAACACAGGGTCAGAAAGCAATAGCAACACCTACCAGGGGCCACCCTGAATCTGACTCTCCTTAGAGAAGCTGGAAGATCAACCTATACAGGGATTGACTGGCCTGGAGATTTAGAATAAACCGGTATTGAAACTGGGCAGTGATTTATAAGTGTAACATGTTTTCCAAATCGAATCTGGAATGTGTGGGCTGAAAAGCAAAAGATTTCTGTGGGAGCCAGACGCCAACTGTGTGAAAGTGAACCTGTTCTGTAGCATCTGGTTGTGTGGTCATTGGGCTCAAAATGAACTGAGCGCTCAGGAAGGACCAGGACAGATGTTTTGTTTTGCTATATTTTTAAAAATTAGCGCCTTTCAACTGTTTGCCTGGACATCAGTGGGAGAGGTTGCTACCTGGGTTGAACAGTTCACCATCTGTCAACATCCTCTTCCTATGACCTATGTTTGTGGAATTGTTATCTAACAAATGTACATCTTGAAAGAAGCTGCCTGGTATGAATTAATTGTTTTATGTAAATATCCATCTGCTTTTTAGTGATATTCTCACAGCAAATAATGGGCATATTTACCAAACATTTCTGAGAAATAAACCATTTGGGAATGTGTAATGCAACTTAGGAGAACAGCTTTACTTGCAATATGGCGACTTTTGTCAGGCTGTAGAACATGGTGTGAAACGTGATCATGTGAATCGGGGCTTCTCTGTGCTGTAAGTGATCATCACACACCTCTGTATTCACTTTCAAGTTTGGTTTTTCTGGTGTTAGCTTAGTCCTCTGCTATCTAAGAATCAAGTTTACAGGCCAGGGTTTTACAAAAACCAGGTGTACTGAAAAACTAAACCAAACCAAACCCAGCAAAGAATTAAAAAAAATCCCAAATCTACTTATTTTAGAGCAGTACTGTGTAACTCAGAAGCCACTTTGGCACATTCGTCCAGCATTTGTTTTTGACTCTCCCAGACTTTCCCCAAGCCCTGCTTGTAGAAACTCTGTTTACCTCTGATGGCTGTGGAGACTGAGCGAGGTTTAACACAGGACAAGCTGAGGAGGGGCCGTGAACTCGGTAATGTGCGTGTGTTCTAACAAGTGTGCATTTTTGGTAATTTGGTGCCCAGATGTGGCATTCTTTGCACCCAAAGATCCTGTTGTTGTTGCTAAGATGTGAATTCTGCACTCGTCTGCCTGGTGTAGGGAAGATTTTTGGATGACCCACCCACTCTAGTTCACCTGGAGCAATGGCAGGGTGCTCACTGCTGGGGGAACCGTCCCACCACAATGTGGGAGGGTCACTGACCGGTTTTGACTATGGGTTTAAATCCAGTTTGACCTGGTTCAAAGTATGGCCTATGGCCTCTTGGCGGGATTTATTGATCCACTAACCATCCAACTCAATTCACAGATTATTAACTGTAACAAGTCCTTCCGTTCTGTCTCAATCTCTAAAACTGAGATAACTATTTACTATATTGTCAGAGTCCCCGTCCACGTGTTGGTCATAGCATTTATTCTCTTTATTATAACTGTGTTTCTTTGTTACCAGTTCATGGCCTCCTCAGGGCAGGGCCCACATCTTGCTTATTTTTGCTGTCTTAATTTCTATCACTGTGCCTCACGTATGTATGGTGCTCCCTGTGTTTTTATTTTTAACTTGACAGGCTCTTACTAAAACAACCCTATCCCCCTCTGTAATTTAACCTGATATAACAACTACATATGAAAGATCAGTCTGTCTGCATATTTGGTGATGTTTAATCTCAGACAAAAATAATTTTAAATGCATATTTCATGCTTGAATGTAAATTTCAAAATATGCAAGATGTCTATTTTTTTTGTTTGTTTGTTTTTTGGTCATACTGGTTCAGAGAAAAGCCTGTGCTTTAATTGTAAGACATAGGTCCAGGCTTTTAAAAAATTATTTGAAGAATATTTAGGTGATTCGACATATTTTGTCAATTGGATTTCACTGGGTAAAATTTATAGGTAAACATCCTGTCTTTTAAGGCAACTGTGGCGTGTGGAATGTGTATGACTATTGAATCAGAATACTTGCATCATTATCCTGGCTTTGTCACCCACTAGGCTCGGCACATAGAGTGTCACAGTCTCTCAGCTAAGACCAAATCTGGTGCCTGTGACATAAGATGGTCAAGATGGGTTGTATTTTTCATTCTATTTGATGCCAGCCTCAATATCTGAAAATGATGATTTTTACTGCCTTGTATAAAATGAGTAAACTACTAAAAGTGCTTTGAAAACGCTCCTTTCCCAATGAAGGCTGAAACAGAGGTTTGTTGGGGGTAACCAGCAGCATAAAATGCTCTCTATATTATTCATTTTATAGTTAGGTTTTGAAACAGAGGAGTTAACTAAACATGCTCAAAATCTGGAAGTGTAAGTACATCCATGAGTTAAAGTCTGACCCCTGTGGTACTGCTAGAAGCTCTCAGATCCACCAGCGAAGCTTCCTCATTCAGGCTCTGCCTTTGGTTTGGAGTTTCTGGCTTCAAATGCATGTGGTAAAGGAGACTCTCTCCCCCAGTTCTGTATACTTCATATCAAGGATATATAATATGCTTCACTCTTATATTCCTGGAACTTAGATGTCCCATTGGCCACTGTGCAATTGAAATTCCATCTGGGCCATTAAGTAGCATTGCTACTGATTCTGAAAAAGGCCATTCCTTCCCTGCCCAGCTTTAGGCAAGTGACTAGGGAGAACTCAGGGCCATCCATCTGTCTGTCCATCCTTTCATCCATCTACTTACCTCTCTATCCCACCATCATGTATTGAGTGTTTACCTCATGTAAAACACTATATTCAGCCAATGATTTTGTAATATCTTCCTATGTTGTCAGATAGTAACTGCACTAGTTGGGGGTGAGGATTTAGTAATATGGGTAAATGTTGAACCACTGTGCTATATATTTGAAACCAAAATAAGATTGTATATCAATGATACTTCAATGAAAAGGTCAAAAAACATATATTTTGAAAATGAAAAAAATACTGTATTTGTGGGGTAGTTTTTACTTTTATTTAATATTTAACTTATTTCTTCTAAGATGTTTAATCTTGGTTCCTTTTCTTTCAGGACCAAAGATTAACAGCCAATCATAGATTTATGACCTTGCTGCTATTTTGAAACAGAGTATTTAGCAGAAACTTATGCAGAATATTGAACTGAAACAAAGTTGGGTCTTTTCCCAAGACAACCTTATGGGGAATTTCTTTACTGGGGAAAAAAATCTGGCTATACTCAAATTCATTTTATCTATGATTTTATTCAAGTGAGACTAGGGTTTCTGGCCCACGTGAGAATGTTTGCACATCTAAACAACCTAAAATAACAGGTTGATGGCAAACTCCAAAAATTCTCTGAAACTCTGCTTGGTGTTGACCCATCTTTGAGATCAAGAACATTCAGGGTAGTTCGGTAAAGTACTTGGGCATTTTAATACCTTTCCATCATCTCCCCTTCTTGTCTACATGCCACAAGTATCCTTCTTGCCTGAGTTATCCATATAATTGAATATACACATATATATGCACACGTGTATGTTTGTGTATGTATCTATATGCACATACATATTTTTTCTTTTTGGGGGTTGCTTGTGGGAGGACATGGCCACCAGACTCGCCTCAGGGTATGCGAGGACCCCTACTCTTCCCGCTGTGACAGGTCATTCATGACGCTTAGCCAAGCACAGACATCCGCATGGGTTCTTGTTTTGGGGCAGAGATGCCCAGGCAGTGCGTGAGCCCTTTAAACTATAACTACTGGGTTTTGGATCCCTGGAGAATTATAATCTATGCGCTCATTTTGTGATTTTATACATGAGAAAAAGCTTCCCTAAAGGTGAATAAGTAACATGAAGTCAGACCACTGTCCCATTCATCTTAACAGGCTTCGATTAGCAAGCAGAGTATACTGTCTTCACATAGGGCCAAATACTATTTCTAGAAATTATGTGTGTGTGTGTGTGTGTGTGTGTGTGTGTGTGCGCGCGCGCGCGCGCATGTGCGTTTGGCCTACTCAGGGAAGCACACTTGCAGGCTTATTTTATTTTATGAATGGCGGTTCAGAGATTTCCCAGCCCGTTCCAGCCCAGGCAGCTTGTCCCCAGTGCCGCTGGAGGCAGCCCGCTGGGCACGCACACCCACCCACCCACAGGCACACGCTCTTTGATTTCCTCTGACACCTACAAATAGAATGGCGGGGGCCTTCAAGCACACAGAAAGGCAGCCTGACCCGGCGGCGGAGCGCCTGTTGCTGGTTATTCCAGTTCTGAGCTCTGTGGCTCAGGCCCTGCGAGCCGATCAGGTTCTCCCTTCTCAAGTGGCCGTGGCCGGACTGACTCAGCCCACGGAAAGCCCTTGGGGCGGAAACCAGCGCTGCCGTGCCCTCGCCGTGGGGGCCCGCTTACTAAGGAGCTGCCTGGCTCTGGGCTTGGACCTCATCCCAGTATTGGCCTAGGAGGGCCGGGAAATTCCTCCTTAGGTTTAAAGAATGAGAGAGCGAGGGAGGGATGGAAGGAGAGAAAAAGGGGGAGGAAGGGAGGGAGAGAGAGAGAGAGAGAGAGGAGGGAAGGCATTGCGAGAGGGCAACACGAAGGCCAGCACGATGTCACCGAGCCAGAGAGGATACTTACTGCTGACTAACTGGCCCACACTCAGAGCTGAGGAGGAGGAGGAGGAGGAGGAGGAGGAGGAGGAGGAGGCCTGCCGGATGGGGCTCTGGGACACGGATGCGTGGCTGTGAGCCAAGTGCAGAAGGCTGCTCTGGGAGGCTGCTTGACCCACGGGCGTCTGGGACGGCTGGTGGAGCTGCAGGGGAGATGTGAGAAATAAGAAGTGAAGGAAAGATTAGGGGGAAACGCCAAGGAACAGAAGTTTCAACTGGGGTTGAATCGTTTTATTCCCAAGAATATATACTCCTCAGGAAGAAGTCACACAACAGGCAGGATTTCTTTGTATGTAATATACTGCTGCTCCCTGGACAGGCGTTTTATTAGTAATTCTAAATTTATTATTAATTTCCTTCTTTGCTTGCTGAAGCACCCAATTTTCTACATTTCACGGCCACGGCATGTGGCTGGACTCTTGCTGCCTGTTCATACAATTACAGCACATTCAACAGGCTTCTCAAATATCTAGAGATAAAATACAGCCCTCGCAGTCGACCAGGAATGCAAAACTCGGTCTTAAAGGTGTGGCTGCACCCGACCATTTTGTCCTGTGTAACTGGTATTTTTAGGAAAGTTCCAGTTTAGACTTGGGTGTGTATGGGAACTTTCTGCTCTCCAAGATCAAAGAGTCAGGGTGGGTTGCTGTGGAGTTGGGAGAAAGTGCTCTCTGAGCTCTATAGAAAACTGAGAGAGAAGTTGGGGCAATCAGGAGAAAAATATCCAGGAATATCTGCAGCTCTCAGGTGTCACGTTCTTACTCTGTGCCACACTGTGTTAAGGACTTCGATGTCCTCTCTCACTTCATTCTCATGTCAGCCTGGGAAGTGGGCATTATTCTAACCCCTCTTTTGGAGTGGAGGCACAGAGAGGTTAAAGGGTTTTGTATGTTCTTCCAGCAGGTGAGGAGGAGCTAGTTCTGGACATGTGAAGTCTGACCCTGGGGCTTGAGCTCTTAGTCACAATGCCACAGGCAAAAATTAAAACTTTTAAACTGAGTGTGACTTAGGAGGCTGTCTTTTTGTCCATTTATTCCTGACTGCCTTACAGGTTCTCAAAGGACTGTTCAAACCGGTGAGAGGAGCTCAGGTGTGGAGTGAAAGAGCGAGGGAAGGGAAATGGTCTCCAGTCCAGGTCCCCTTGGATGGCCTGGGGGAATCTCTCTCCACCCCAGGTTGCACCTCCAGGAAAGCTAACCCAGGGCAGCCCAGGACCCGACAGGCGCTCTATTGGACTCTGCTGTGGGCATCTTTTCGGACTGGATATGGCACTTATGCGTTTACAAAGTGCTTTCATAGCTGTCATCACACTCACATACATGTAGCAAAGAGTTTACAAAAGGAAGTCAGCCTGGGTGTAGAATCAGGTCAGGCCCTGAACTTTGGTGGGAAAGCCATGCACAAAACAGGCGCCCATCTTTGACCACCTTTTTGGAGTAGCCAGCCTGGGATGTTGCAAGTTCACATTTCTTACCATTTTCCAATGTGTGTGTATGTGTGTTCATTTTTTCAGGCAACAGTATCGAGAGATAATTCACTCTTAATGAAATACACCTCTTTCAAGCATACAGTTCGATGTATTCTGTCAAAGGTACACATCTGTGAACCACCAACAGAATCAACATAGATTCTATATCCCATCATCCCACAAAGGCCCCTAAGCCCCTTTGCAATCAATTTCCCCCCAGTGCTTGGCCCCAAACAGCCAATGATCTGCTTTTTGTCGCAATGGAGTCATTTGGCATGATTCTCCAAATGGAATCATACAACATGTACTTTTTTTTTTAATTTGGCTCTTTGCCTGGATATTATTTTTGAGATTCATCCATTTTGTTACATTTATCAGTGTTTGTTCCTTTTTATTGCTGCATAGTGTATATAGTATATATCTATAGCGTATGTATCTTTATTTATTTTTATATTGATGCTACAGATTGTTTATCACTCATCTGTTGATGGATATTTGGGGAATTTCCATTTTGAGGCTATTACAAATAAGGATGTTATAAACCTTTATGTACGAGTCTGTGTATAGTGTGTTTTCATTTCTCTTACATAAATACCTAGAAGTAGAGTTGGATCGTACGGTAAATGCACGTTTAACTTTTAAAGAAACTACCAAATTGATTGCCAAAGTGGCTCTGGCAGTTCATAATCCCCTCCGCAATATATGAGAAGTCCGGTTGCTCTACATCTTTGCCAACACTCAGGATTGTCAGGTTTTTTTAATTCCCTAAAGAGTTTTTAACCATCAATTGGCACTTTACCTTCAAATGATTGTTAGGAAGGTGTTGCTTTGGAAATGTGCTTAAGGAGCTGTCTCCCCTTCTGGCCCTTTGTGGGAACGCTTCTGCTCCCTGGATTCACATGACATCCCTATGGGGCAGACACGCAGCACGATCATGGGAAGGGAAGGAGGGGACTCACCCAAGACCATGTGACTTGGCTGAGATTTAGAATCTCAGCTCCCCCCCCCAGAGCTCTCGGCTCTTTCCAGTGGGCCATTCTGTCCTCCTTTGGAATTTCTGGCAGTTACATTTCAAGTGAACAGCCTTCTTGTCACTCAACAATCTAGGAGGAGGCTAGACTGTGACCTGAACAGAGTTGTGATTGACATGGAACCCAAATTAATATGCATCAAGCCTCTGTCTAAAGTAATTAGCTAATCTGCTGAGCACATAATCAACGACTGAATCCAGTACATTTTATTCTGTAGGGACACATATTAAAGATTAAATCTATTTTTAATTTGCTTAGTAAAATGTGATGGATATTTACATGTCAGCCTATCCCCTCTAACTTATTGAGTTGTCCTTCTGCATATTGTTGCTTGACAAAGCTTTTCACAGTTTCGAGTCACTGGATCATGAGATAGTCTTCAGTTTTACCATTCCATCAATATTTTACTGGCCTTGGGTGTGGTAAAGTACCATCAAGGAACTGGATAAGATAATAATCAATTTAAATTTTTCTTCCTCAGACACAATTCAGTAAAGACAAAATTACTAGGCTGCAATCTCAGGAGTCACTAAAACAAGCTAGGGCTTATGCATTAAGCTGTACAGGTGAAGAAATTCAAGAGGAAAATAAAATATTTCTTTTAAGAGCTTGTCCTATGTCTCTATCAAAGGGAGAGATGAATCTAATATATTTAAGAATCTAAGAAAGATATATTTCTTCTGGAGTAAATAAACTTTTTTTTTAGAACAAAAAAAGTGGGTTCTGCTTAACCCTCCAGAGTTCAACCAGACAGCTCAGAAAAACTAATAAAAATTCTGAAAGATCCTCACTTATCAAGAATTGAGATTATATAAGCAGTGACATCCAAATGAAGCCCATATATTTCATTCCAATTGCCAGTGTAGACATATACGTATTAATTCTAGAAACTCTTATAAGTCCAGATAGAATAACTTTCTGTATGTGTCAAAACCAGCCTGGAGATCAACTTCTCTCTCATAACGTCTTCCCTCAGGATAAAAGGATATCAGAGGTACCATTTTTCTTACCTGCAAACTATAAAAAATAGTTCAGGTAAACTATAAAAATAGCCCTATCTTTAATAGTCTCAGTTTAATGATTTTGATGCATTTATCTTTAGAAATTTTATGCTTAAGTATACATGTATCAAACAAGAAAAGAGAAAGCAGAGATTTAGCTACTTCATGAAATAACTTAGGGATTCAATATAAAATTCAATATACTTTAAATAAGCAGCATAAGAAAACATTATTTAGTTGGGTTTAGTTACATTGTTTTTCAGATACTGACTTAACTGTGAAAATCATATATGCTCATATCGCATAATTATTGGCAAAAGTTTTGATGTATAAATACCTCAGACGTAACAGAGCACAAAAATTGCAATAGTTTACCAAAAAGAAATTTGGGGCGGTAGGGAGTAACTAGGAGCCTGGAGAGAAAGGGAAGCTTAGAAGCTCCTATAAAGGTGAATGTTTTATCACGTTGCAGTATCTTGAGAGGACAACTATATGGATCCTATATATGGATCCTATTTATGGGGTACTTCCTACAGGGTTTTGCATACATGGTGCTTAGTCCTGGTACTAGGCCTCTTTGTGAGGTATGGGTGATGTCATTTCAGAAGAGGTGACAGAAACTTTAAAAAGACTAAACGGCTTCCTGGGGATCACACAGCTGGCATAAGTGAGTTTTAAATGCAGGTAAGTCTGATTCAAGAGCCAGTGTTCCCACCACGGGCCCCCCTGCCTCTCAACTCCAGCCTGCCATTGAGATGAGTGCTTACGTCAGGGAAACAGTGGGGATTCCAGCTGAGAGGTGTGGGGACCATGGGGTGCGTTCAAACTGAGCAGTGCTAGTGTAAGTCATGAGCTAGCAATGTGAACACATCTCATCTGTTTTTTTTTTAAATATGAAAATTTAAATATTTTTTCTGGTTTAGGATTATTGTTTACAGGTTCTGAAGTATTTAACATTTCATGTTTTTCAAAGAAAGCATGGTGCTCTTAGGTGGCCAGAGTATTATCTAAAAAAACTGTGATAGGATCTTGGTGTAATCTGGGACACACTTCAGATGGAGTTACCTGTAGACTGTCCTTTGCTCAGCATAATTAATCCTGGTTATCGATGGTACCCCAAACTTACTTTTCTCCATATCCTTTCTATGATTTTCTAGGTATTCACTATATCCCCACTAAACTGCCTAAAGGAGCTTGAGTTATTTCCATCGAAGTTCTCATAATCACTTTCTTGCCTTTTTTCAAGCTCTAAGTCAGATGTACACAAGCTGTGCTATGGGCTGAATTGTGTCTCCCAAATACACATGTTGAAGTCCTAAACCCCCCGTGTCTCGAATGGGACTGTATTTGGAGATAGGGTCTTTGAAGAGGTTACTAGTTTACAATGAGGTCATTAGGGCAGGACGGAATCCAATATGAGTCCCGTCCTTGCACCAAGAGGAGATCAGGACACAGGCAGGTGCAGAGGGAAGGTCATGTGAGGACACTGGGAGAAGGTGGCCACCTGCAGCCAAGGAGAGCGGCTTCAAAATGAGACCAACCTTGACCTTGTTGACACCTTGACCTGGGACTTCCAGCCTCCAGAGCCGTGAGACAGTGAGTTTCTGTTGTGTGAGCCACTGTGGCACTTTGTTATGTCAGCCCAAGCAGCCTGGCACAGGCTGACAGCATGGACGGTCAACAAGAAAGAGGGAGTGGGGAGGGGCAGCCTGGGGCCCCCTCCGGAGGAGAAGGGAATGATGTTGTTCTCACACCAGGAATGGGAAACAGGGAAGAACAGGATTTAGCATCTGAAGAGCTTTATCTTCCCTGCTGCCTCGCACAGGCTGGCTTCGTGGCTTCGTCCATGTTGGCTGGTACTGCTTGGTGTTCAATGGATTCGACAAAAATATTCAAGTTCAAGCTCATCTTAAAGGCGTTCTTAGTTTTCTGTGCCACTGCTCTTCCACATGTAACACAGTATATCCTTAATGCTGTTTTAGTTTCTGGAATAAGGCATTTTCTAATTAAATTCATGACTGATATAAAAATAAGTGGGGGTGACAAGTGTCTCAGAAAACAGAGCAAAATGCGGAGTGCTAGGCAAGCTGGAAAAGTGAATGCATATAAACAGTAAAATTCAAATGGGATGAAATACAGAGAAATCATCTAGGGAGGAAAAACCTTTCCAGTACACGTAGGCAAAATGGAGGAGAACTGGCCTTTTACAAATCTGTCAGGAAGCCATAATTACCCACAGGCTAAACCGCCACGTGGTGCAGTGGAGAAAGTGAGTATAGCCCATGAGATCCAGCAGAAGCAAGAGCGGGCGGGATGCTGCGACTCCCCTCCCTGTCCTGGCTGGCATTTGGCTGAGCACTGTGTCCCTTACATTAGCTTGAGGAGAAATTACATCAGTCGTTCTTGAGACTTAGCATTGGTCAGAATCCCCTGGAGGGGACCTGAAAGCGCAGATCCCTGGGCTCCGCCCCAGAGTGTCTGATGTAGTAGGTCCAGGTGCGGCTCAAGAATTTGCATCTCCAACAAGTTCCCATGTGCTATTGCCGGATGGGGGACCCCACAAGATCTTGGAAGGAGCTTCTCTTACAAAAAGGGTAAAGAAGCTGGATTTATTATGTCTAGACAAGAGAGGTGAGAGCCCAGATTTAATAAGAACCTTGACCAATGTGGAGGGTTCCTGAGTGCCTGAGCATTATTGGGTGTTCCTTCTGCAGTGGACAGTACAAGAGTGCAGGGGTCAGATTTGCTGGAAGATCTAGTGTGGCCATCAGGACGATGTAACTTGATAAATTTTGAGGACCTGGAATGTGATATCCAGGGCAGATTTCAGTCATCTTTGCAGAAAGTTTGAAAAAGCAATGATGGGGTTATCATTTTGGTAGGGCTCGGGGGACACTCACTGGGTTTTCCTTCCAGCTCTAGTCCATGATGCTGAAACATCTTTTTAACTTAAACAGGAGGAAGAGCCTCAAAATGTAAGGCTCCTTTCAAACACCTCCTGTCTGCAGGGGACCAAGTATGTGAGAAGCACCAATAGTCTCAAGAAACTTCAGGGAAATCTGAATCAGAACAGTATTCGGGGGAGATGCCTGGATACAGGCAGGGGAGGCCAAGGCAGTCCTAAAACACGCCTGGGACATCAACCAGGGCTTAGCAGAGATAATGATGAGACAGGAGTCCGATTTTGGTGCAGAGCAGAAATGAGGGGATTAAATGTAGTTGGGGTGATGACATGGGAGAGTGTGGCAAGAGGAAAGGGCTGGCATTCAGCAAAGAAACAGAGCAGTGCGGGGTGGAAGGTCTTTGCAAGCTGCCTGCAGGCACTAACTTAGAACATACTGGAAAATGAGAGAAGACACAGCATTGGAAAGCCACAGGAGGGCCCGAGCTGGGCTTCTCTGGAGGTGTGGCTCGGGGATGATGGTGCCCTGGACATAGGGACACTAGAATCTGGCAGCAATTAAACGAACACAGTTGACTGAGCATCCACTGTTGGCTGGGTCCCAAAGAGGGTCTGGTCCCTGCCTTTCAGGGGCAGCTCCTTCATGACAGTACAGTCTGATGAAAATCACTGGGGCACGGGGAAAGCAGAGATGAGGGGATGGCGCAGGAAAGTGTCACGAAGAAGGGATCCTGGACTGGGGGACAGGGGCACGAGTTTGCCAAACAGAGAAGGTGGGAAGCAAATTCCAGGCCAGGGGCACAGATTGTGCAGGGAACATGCCCTGTGTCAGCTGGGCTTGGCAGGGAGTGTCAAGGTTGACGAGAGAGGTGACATGCCCGGATGCGTGGCTAGAGGATCAAAGGGCTGTCTTCTGTTGGGGTCACTGATACGCATTTCTTTCACCTAGGAAAACCACACAAAGCTCTGGTGGGTGGAAATGCCTCATTTATGTCTCATTCTGGGTGGCTCCAAGAAAAAATTGGGAACCACGGATGTGTTCCAGTAAATACATGCTTGAAAAAAAATGAAAGGCATTTTAGATAGTGAGTTTAAATATACCCCTTTCCTTTGCTTTCTGTCAGCGTCATGATTACTTTTTGGAGAGAAACTGAGTGTCTTCATGTATGGCAGTTTCCAAACATTATAGCTATGGTGTTTAATATCTGAAAAAATGACATGCTTTGTTTTTACAAATTGCAACACTTTTCTTTCAACTATTTCTATGCCCTTAATTACACTAAAAACTCCCACAAATTTTTTTTTTGGATTTAGTCAGGGGAAGAATAAACATACACAAGAATGATGTCTGGGCTGCTTATGAAGAAATGATTCATTCACTGTCAGAGGACAGTCACGGCAAAAAATGCCCTGGGATCTGGGGCATTCTGATTTTGGGGGGAGTTCATCATAATCCACAGTCACTGCAGAATCCCATGGAGGGAACAAATGGCTACTTTCGAGCTTCACCAAATGTTTTGTATTAAGTAATTTTTTACATGCGTGGAAAGATACTTATCTTTCTCTGTCACTCTCTTTTGTATCTAGTCCTTTTCTGGCTTTTACCTTCTTGTATTGCTCACCAAAGGTCTCCGATGGGTTACTGTGGAAGCTGTATCTAGGGCAGTTTGATCCTGGTATATATTTTTAAAAAATACTGTTTTTATTACAGATGATAACTTTGCAGGTTCTCAATCTTTCATAATTGGAACAAATCATCATCTAGAGTACTTGACATTCCACTTTTAGATTTTATTCAGGCTCTTTCAATTAATGGTAGGCAGAAGTAAAGGTTATATTAAAGATGTAATTATTTTTTATTAAATTAAAACAAAATGCCCTAGGTCAGCCAGTCCAGAAACCCTGTATTTCACTCCATGAAAATGGACTTCCTTCTGAGTATGAGTTAGGGAACTCTCTGCTTCTGTAATTTATGATGGGTTTTAGTGTTGGAATTGTGCTCTTCTGAGATCAAGCATTCCTCATAAATCACATGAAAAAATAAACTGAGGAACTTCTCTACTGTATGATAGAAATCCTTTTATTTTTTACTGGTTGTCCATAGTATATTTGTTCAATGTAAAGGGTCATATTTAAAGAAAAAATTGAAGACCACTATCTTTGTATCTCCAGCTCTGAGCTTTTTACTTTTGGGCTCTGGGCATTGTATGATCTGCTGTCCTCAGAATCCCAGCTTTATATCCAGGCCTTAGACTAGTACATCTCCTGTTGCTTCACCCAACTTGTTAACTTTACTACATGTTCCAAGGTGTTTCAACCAGAGCTGATGCCAAGAAATAGTGATAGTCATTCATCTCTTCCCACTATCTCCCGGATATTCCTGACCAGGTTCACCATCAGTTCCCTTGATCTTTCTGGGACGAGGTTAGACCACCAGCGCATGCCTTGAACAAGAGGGAAAGACCAGTCAGTACCTACTGTTGGCATGGAAGGTGGGCTCTCACTCTTTTCTGCTGTGTTCACGTGTTCTGTCAGCAGGTGCATACATGAGAGGAATGTGCACGTATGCTGGTGAGGAGGGTCCTGTTCTCTGGAATGTTGGATGTAACAGGATTTGCAAGACAGCCAAGAGGCTGGCTGTTTCTTCCCAGTCACTAGATTTCCAATTCTACAGTGAAGGGGACATTCATGGTGGTTAGACCAGCAGAGGGCCAGATGTTCCCACAGTGGTAAAGAGGTTTAATTCCAGGGCCTAAAAGGTTTGAACTCTGTTGTGAGAGAAAGTTTCTGAGTTGTGTCTGTGCTCATGAGAGAGATTGCAGGAATAGATGAATAATGTCTGCTTTGGGCAAGAAACTGAGGAGTGGTACTGCGTCTGCCTCTTAGTTTTCGTATTTTTGTTAGGTCCTTCTCCTGGATTAAAACTGTACTACCTCAAATGTAGAGCTGTGATTTTTATGTACCAGCAACAGTCTATCACCCAAACACCCTCCTTTGAAATTCAAGGTGAGAGTAAGAGCTACTTTGTATTAAATACTGATGATTTCTAATTTATTCATCACCTTTCTGGCAATTTACAACTCGGCTTGGTTGACAGAAATAGTTTTTGGCAGATTGTAGGAAAATAGGCTGATGTCCTCATTTTTCCTCCTACAGATAATTTTTAACATAAATCTGAACAGATAAAACTAGGGCTTGCAAAGCCAATGAAGGATAGAGAAACTTGTCTTATTTGGGCAACTATTTAGAAGGTAAAAAAATCCAATGGGTGTGGGTAAAGTGGGGTTCCTATGGCCACAATCCTCACTGAACTTAAACCACCTGATGATGTAACTGGCCTGTTGCTATGTACCGCTTCCACACCTTTAGGCAATAAGCCATTATTGTGTTAATATAAAGAGTTCTGCCCAGTGCTCTGTGCACAACTGGGTATTGGGGCTGCAAGGCTGGAGGAGAGCGGAGCAGAGGCTGGAGTGGTGGCAGCACCAAGGGACTGACCTGCCACCTGGAAATAAAGTTGGGTATAACCTTTTCACCCCAAGAACCCTTTGGTGTAAATTTCTTTGGTCACAGTGAATCTATAGGGAACTTGCCTGGGCTGAAACTCATTTGCAAGACAATGGGTCTTGTAAATAGTGAAAGAATCCAGCTGAGGGATGGGGGTGGGTGGGGGGGGGAGGAAGTCCTCAGTGACGTGTTTGGTGGAGACTGACCTACCGCCTGGGGTAAAGCCCAAGGAGAGGGGGTGGCTGGGGACTTTGGGTCCCCAGGCAGTGATTCTGATTTAGGGCGAGTATGGGAGTAAGAGAGAGCTCTCAGTCTCTGGGACGTGTGTTCAGAACTGGCTTGGATTTTCCTGGTGTTGACCCCCTCCCTGGAGGAGGTCCCCTTGCTGGACACTCTCATAGATCCCCTCACTACACCCTCATGGAATTTACTGCAGGTCTGAAGTCATATTTATGCAAGTCTTTGATGAATGTCCATCTCCCTCAATAGACTGCAAACTCCATGAAGGAAAGGCTCATTCATGGGATGTGTCTTGTCCACCAGCCTAGCTTCCAGGTGCTTGACAAATAGTAGGCAGTCAGTAAATATTCATATGAAGTGGATATTTTTATATTTATTATACAAGCAAATGGATTTCCAAGCATAGCCTTTGAGTGCCACCAAGAACGGGCTGTTTCTATGGTTGGATGAGAAGCCAAATGGCTGAGGTCTCCGGAAGGATCCTTTCACTTCCTTGCAGATGAATGATGACTGATGTTATCAGGGCTTTCTTCTTCCCATTTCTTATGTGTTTTATTTGCATGCTGAATGCTTTACATTATACGGTTTCCTAGCAACTCACAAAGCCATTCACTGCGTCATATGCTGTTAGGATTCGTCTTTCTCTCCATTCCCTGTCCCTTGTTATGCACCCTCTAACTTGCCCATCAACTGCTTTTTAACTCATCCACCTACTTGTTTCGAAATGTTTCCAACAGAGATGATCCAGGCTTTAATAAAATGTTACAAGAAATAGAGGAATTGATGTTTCTGCATAGCTTTCCCTGATTTCATCTCTGCAGCTTTTGACTCTGTTGTCCACTTGCTAGTTTTAAAAAATTCTTGGATGCCAGAACCTCACACTCTGGGTTCCACTTCAACGGACCCAGCCATTTCTTCTCTCTCTTCTTTCCTCTTCCATTCCTTAAAAGCTGATGTTTCCAAGATGACCCCCTCATCTTCCTTCCCACCCTGCTCCTCATGCTTTCCCTGGATATCTTATTTGCTCTCAGCCACTGTGTATGTACTCATGGCTCTCAGATCCTGTCCTGAACTCTGGTATGATTCCAGACCCTTAGTTTCCACTACTTAGTGCATGCTCACCTGAATTCCTATTTGTGTTTCACTGCACTTTCCTAAATGGTTTGTTTGCAATAGATGTTTCACCACTTCAGGTCAACCTCCATCTGCTACCCGAGTTGCTTTCTTGAAAAATGAAGCTGAGCATGCTGGTCCTCTCTTTAAATATCGCCTGTAGATTCCCAGGGTAAATCATCACTACCATTATCATGACTACGTAAGTGCTTGCTGTGTGCCAGGGACTATTTTACCCACTTCAAATACATATTAACTCACTTAATCCTCACAGCTGCTCTGTGGGGTAGGCACTGGTTATCCCCATTTTACAGATGAGGAAACCAGGGCACAAAGATCATGTGTAATGTGCTCAAGATCAAACAGAAACAAAATCCATCCTTCTCAGCTTAATTATAGAGCCCTTTCCATGACTGTCCCCAGCCTCCCTCTGTGCTCTGATCGCAGGCAGCCTGCTCTGGTTTCACTATTCCCCTTCCCATTCTCCTGCCTCTGGTTCCTCCAGATCCCACTGCCTACAGCCCTGTGCTCATCATTTACCTGGTGAATGCTTCCTCAGCCACCAAGGCTCAGTCGCCAAACCATTTTCCCTGTGAGAACTCAAAAACTCTCTGGACAAAGTGGTCACCCCCGTCTCTGGGATGACACTAGGCTTTGCACACCTGTCTTATGAGAGGACATTCTCTGCTTCATCGCACAATGGGCTCTGCCTTTTTCAGTGGCATCACCTGGGGACCGCTTGGTATTCAATAATTTTTTTTTCATTTACAGTTAAGGCATAAGCGGTCTTGATTTCTTTTTGACCCCTTTTAAAATTGTCTGAAAATTGAAAGTATCATAGGCATTGATAGGTAACAACACATCCCTATTGAATTTTAAGTCACTATCTCCGTCATTTAATGTATTAATATTTTTAAATTAGAGAGCTTTCTGGTTATCACGCATATTCATTAAGAATGAAAAATAAAGCCCCTTGTTGTTTGATTAGTATTGACAGGTTAGGATTAGAGGGATTAACTGTTTTGTTATTTAAAAATGACTTTTCACGGATTGAGACCAAACATAAGGAGGGTGGTAAGGACAGGGGCCCCGGGGCTTACCTGCTGGCCAGGTTTGATGGGTGACAGCGTGATGCCCTGGGTGTTGATCACCGGCAGGATCTGGTTCCCGATGACTGTGGCGATGATCTGGCCCTGAGCGTTCGTCAGGAGCTGGGGGGTGATCGGCTGCACTTGAAGGCCCTGAGTGCCGCCTCCCGCCTGGCTCGCGGGCCCCGGATTTGGCATCAGAGGGATGGTCCCAATAATCTGCAAGAGACAGGCCCGAAGGTGAGGCATTGGGCTCTGCTCAGTGTCTGCACATGTAACTCAGGAGCACTCATGCCACGGCCTCTGTGGCAGGCTCCCCGAGAGCCTGTTCGGAATCTGAATGGATCTGGAGGCACCGGGGTGGAGGAGAGTCAGGGGATGAGCATCTGTGGGGAGAAAATCACACATGACCCCGTGTCATGGAGGGAAGTGCATGGAGGGAAGGGGGAAAACACCCACCTGATTCAAAAATAAAATCAAACGCTGGTGCGGGCATAACATGATTTCCGCCAGAGGAGCAGAGACATCTGCTCAGAGCCAGAGGTAGGTGGGCTTCTTGGGGCCCTTGGGTAGGTCGGAGACTGCACCCCTTCCCTGCCTGAGCACGCTCCCTCACATCCTTGCCTCTGCTCTCTCCCTCCTTCCTTCTTTTCACCCACATTCTGCTCCCCTCTCAAGGTCAGGGGTCAGCTCCTTGACACCCTGGCAGGACTGGGAGCCTCGGCACCCTGGTGTTCGTGGCGCTTGGGAGCCTAGGTTCTGGAGTCAGGGAGGCAGGACTCCATTCCCAGCTGAACCACCTGCTGGCTCTGTGACGACAGTCAAAGAGCCTGTGCTTGCTGAAGCCTTGAGAGAATTGGGGTCACAAACAAACGTTCAAAACTCTTAAAATAGAAATGAAATGGCTGCCAACGCCTGAAATTTTAAAAACATGCATGTTAAACAATATGTTTTGAACTGCGGTCGACAGGTTAGAGGTTCGGGTTTTCTGCGGCAGGTGGCGGAAGGGGTCGTGCAGGGAGTGACGAGAGGGGCCTGTCTGGACCCAATCAGTGTGCGGAGAAGAAAGGGGGCGTGAGCAGGGCCAGCAAATGCCCAGCATGTCTGTACACCTTGGAAGCATGCATCACATTCATATGTTGCTGAGGCCAAATTTAACTGATACAAAATGGAAATATGTGTTTCCCAAAGTACGGACTCTCTCCACCAACGGTGGCTTGCAGTTGGGTGCTTTCCCCTCCACACACCACAGGATGTCTGGGCAGCTCGGCTCTGCTGTGTGTCCTTCATGGCCACCTCCCCAATGTGAACTGTGGTGACACGGCCTGCCGGCAACCAAGACGTATTAATAACACAGTCTCAGGAGGTGCCTTCGTGTATATTGTCTCGTTTCATTCTCATAATGGCTCTAGGAAGTGGGCCTTAGTCCTTCCCCTTTTAGTAGATAAGCCGGTGGAGGCTCAGCTGCCGCTTGATGGAGAAGCTTATAAGTGACAGAGCTGGAGTCTAGGTCTGCAGACCCCCAAGGACTTGCTTTTCCATTTTATTATCTGGCTCCCACTACCTCAGCAGATGCTGGAGGGGATCTGCTCTTAGAGAAGTCACTGCATCTTCACTGTAATTTCCCAGTGGACAATAGCTGCTTGTGGACTCAGTTTATAAATGACTCTGTCTTCTGCCCTCACAGTACTCCAGCAGGGCTTTGAACATAGCCTCTCAATAAATGGCTTCTGAATGAGTGGTTTCTAGATTCAGCTCTCCCTGGGATTGTGGATGCACCTGGGCCTTCAGAAGAACTGCCAGCCCTCACCATTCCATGGCAAGGATCCTGGCAGGGAAGGTGTCCCCTGCACACTTGGCCGTTGCTTCCATCGCAAAAGTCCCTGTGGGATGGCGCTAATGGAGGAGCTCTGCAAATACTAAGTATCAATGGCAGTTGTCAATGGATGCCGATAAAGGTCAAGCAATTACTGCTGGCGTGGTCAGCAGCCCCTTTGGGCCTTCGCTGCTCTGCAGTCTCGCTCAGAGGGCCTTCGATGTCCGCCGCAGCATCAGCAATGAACAGGTCCCCTCAGTGCCAGCGAGGTCAGGAGGAGTCCACATCAATAGATCAGAGCACATAGTACTTTACTGATGAGTGGTCTTGCACTAAGCAGCTCAGGATTCAAAAGCTGTTCCTATGCCCCCAGGCAATGTGGAGAGGCATGGGGAGCAGGCTTCTTGTTCTGCACCTACACTGGACACTTTTTCTTTCCACAGCTGCCCTGTGACCCCTTGGTGGCTGTCCTGTTCACTCTGGTTTCCCGTGCTGTAACCCGAGAAGCCCGTCTCCATCTGGTTGGCCTGAGTTGAAAGCCTATGGAGGCTGGGTTCATTCAGGTGGCGGGGCTCTGGGTTCTATTTTGGTCGGTATATCAGTGTGTTTAGGCGTGGGTGTGAGGACATAGCCTGGGAGAAAGCTTCGGGGTGAGGCACCACCGCTGACAGTGGGGGAATACCCTGATGCAGAGAGACACTCTGCTCCGAGGAGACTGACATAAGCCTCTGCTCACCGTGCGGTCATGAGATGCTCCGCTTGCTTTCTGGGTGGAAAGAAGAGGAAAACCAAATGCAAACGACTCACCAGTCTCTCCGCTAAGTGCAAACTGGTTTCCAAACAGCGCTGTGACAGTACTAAGTCATGGCTCCACTTAGGTCCCTGCCCACACGCTCTTCTCCTTTCGTGGGCTCTCGCATCACTAACTGAGGGTTGCACCGTGCTGGTGTCCGAGCCAGAGGCACCTGCAGTGGTGCGCTGGCAGAGGACGAGAGGAGAGCCTGGGGGCAAGGCGGGGGCGGGCGCTGGGCGTTCTGAGGTCAGGGAGCCTTCTGCGAACTGACGCGTTTCCCAGTTTGCCCCCTTCTCAGGGGGCTTTGGGACCACCGTCTTAGCATGTCGAATGCTCGGCAGTGCTTTGTGGGGAGATTTCTAATATCCCCACGGTATTACAACACACCGATGTGAATTCGCTCCCATTCGACCAAGGGTGGCGATGTTCCTGCACTGCGTTCTCACAGCGTGCTCTTGGAGGCCTGTTTCCCGGAGGCTGGCTCCGGTTCCCCGGCCACGGCCACAGATCTCACCTCCGAGTCTGACTTCCAAGATATCTCACCCCAGAAACAAGCGGAGCAAGGCCGCCGAGCCGTGAGGCTCCTCGCGCTCATGCCAAGTTGGCGATGTCATCTGTAGAAATCATATTTTAAATGCATTCAAGGGAAGCATTGGCATCTATTCATATTTCAACTGAATCAGAAAATAAAACTGAGGTTTGACGTTAGGGGATCTCTGACTTGAGGGCAAAGATGGGGAGACGTTACTTCGGAGACACTTGCAGTCCTGAGACCAGCTTTTGGAGTTGGAGTTTCTGGTTCCTGGAGCGAAGGACTCACTGCTCAGAGGAGTCCCGAGGGAGGGACGCACCACTGAGCAAAGGAGGTCAGTAGGCTGTGATTCCTGATTGAGGCATGAACTGCACAAGACAAATTCTGTTTCTGCCAAGGACTGCCAGAGCGGCGGAGGGCCTGAAGACCCTTTTCTACGTCAGGTGTGGTGCTGTGCGCTGTGGAGGACGCCAAGAAGACTCAACTGAGCAGAGGAGGGGCCAAAAGACAGGCACATTGCTAGCAAAGATTCTGAACAATCCCATGGAGAAATGATGTGCACCAGAGGAGTGGCGAGGGCTATCTGATAAGAACCTCTATACCCATGTGGTGGGTGCTCAAAAGAATACTGGGATTGAATGAGTGATTTCAGAGGAAGAGGATGAGGAAGCTAGGGAGACTTGACAGAAGACAGAGGGACAGGGCAGGGTCTGGGAGACTGGCGGGGACTGGGCAGGGCACAGAAACCATTCCAAGGCCGAGACTAGCCTTGAGGTAAGAAACATGTGGATGGTGAGTTCACTAGTTGGGATGCAAAAGAGGGTTGAGACAGTGTAGCCCAGGACCGTCAGTCTGGAAGGGTCAAATTCTCCTCCAAGCAAGGGTTCTCAGTGTGGTTTCTGAGGAGGGTGGGGGCAGTGCTGGAATGGAGCTGTTTCAGGAGTGAGTGTGTTGCTGTGGACTGAATGGACTGAGCATGTGAGAGGCTATGGACCAGGAGGCCAGCCCCTAGGATGCTACTGTAGTTGTCCATGTGTGAAGCAACATGCTTTCATGATTCCTTGACACAGGGGTTGTTTGATTCGATGACTTCCACTTCACGTCAAAAACGTGGCCTGCTATATGCCTAGGTTGCACCATTAGAAGTTTTTGCGTGAAGTTATTGCCCCATCAATCCTACAGCAAATAGTGGAGGCACCGCTTGCAGTGATCTTCTGTGCCTTCGCCCTGCCTCTAATGGCAATGATTCCTCTCTGATGAATGCTCTACCTAGACCGAGGCCAGTACTGGTATTGTGATGATAATTTGTGACCTCAAAGAGTTCCGGCTTCTCTGACAGGGGACTTATTTGGCTGTGCGGCTCCTGTTCACCTGTTTCTTCCCTTAGAAGAGTTAAGAGTATAAACTGCCACTGAGAATAAAAAAAAAAAATCATTAAAATGACTACTAGTGTCCATTAGCACAGGTGTCCCTATTTCCATAAGAACTTGGGTGGCTTACATATGAATATGCCTATCGTCAATTCAGCAGCAATTATCATTTCAGCCATCATAAAGATTATCTAGTGATCGTGGCAAACTCCAGGGATTCGGGGTCATGTAAGCCCTTTAGGCCACCAGGGTATCCCTACAATGCCCTCTTGGACTTCATGTGGTTGAGGTCCTCACTAGGCACGAGTCGTGACTGATGGAGGGCAATGCACTCTGAATCTATTCACTGCCAAAGTGTAGGTGTCGAAGGTGGTATCACGGAAGCCCAGGGCAACCAGAGAAGTCGTTGATGGGTTGCATGTCATGATGGTCCATGGCATGCTGTTAAACCACTTTGGACAATGTGACTGCAGATGTCAAATTGACAGATAATTTTGTTGCACATATCTTTAAGAAAAGGAAGCCTGCTTGTGCTGTAAATCAGTGACTTCTTCAGGCCTTTCACTCCATCAGCAGAGGCAATGCTTTGCCAAATATTTGTGTGACCTTGTCACTTTTTGGTCAAGAGGCTTTTGATAATGCGAGCGTCACTTTGTCCATTCTTGAACAAAGAGCTTACAACACTTGAGAGCCCAGGAGCAGGTGGTGAGCGGGCACCAGAATGGCAACAGCCAATCACCTGCCCCTACCTTCCTGTGGCCACAGCCACTCCTCTCTCTTTCTCCAAGGCTGATTCCGTCATCTCATATAATACATTTGTTTTAGTTCGTGGTGTTCCCAGGTTTAAGGTTATACTCAGAGTTATTTTGGCAGCTCTGATCAGGATGTTCATTCCAGGAAAAAATAAGAGAATACAATTATCTCCCAAGCAAAATTAATTTTTCCAAGATGCACTCTAGGGTCTTCTTGCATTGAGCTCTGTCCAAGATGGGAAAAAAAGAGGGGTGTGGATATTGAGAAGGGCTTTATCAGAGAATATGAACCAGAGAATAGTAAAGGCATGAAGATAAGCTGATGAAGGTGGACAAATAGAGGAAGACACTCAACCAAGGACAATTAGATTTAACCTTTCAGGCAACGCCAGTCAGCTGGCCATGGCAGCCTTGAGCTCTGGACTTGGCAGGGTTCAGGAAGAAACAGCGCAGTGACTGATTAACAATGTCTGGCATGGGTGTGGGCATAGGGAGTGGCAGCGGGCCCAAAGGTGGTGTCCCTGAAGCCCAGGATAGGAGACAAATTATCTTTCACCAATTTGAAAGAAAGGATGAACACATTTCTGTAATGAGCAACTGTAACAAGGAATTTTTTAGGGTGTGTATTTTCATGCTTCTATTATAGGTACCAATAGGTCCCTACCTCCTCAATGTCCTCTAGTGTCGGTTAGAATGAAGATCCTTGCCGGGTGCTCTACTATTCGGTTTCAAGTTTAGAAACACACTCACAGACAAGAATAAAGAATTGGAGGTGTCAGGATCTTTAAAATGTCACTTTCAGCCACATTATGAGAAGAATAATTTGTACGAAAACCAATGTAAAAAACAGCAATAACAGCAATAAAAACAATCTTTTCTCTAAAATCTTCTTTTAAGCCATTAAACATAATTCTCCTTAATAGAATTTAAGATAACTCTCCACTACCTGGGTTCAAGCCCAGGCTTTGCCACTAACTAGTGGGAGCTTGGTGAATTCCTTCACCTTTTTTAGAACTCCAGTCTATTCATCTGTAAAATAGGAATAACAATGTCCACTTCACAAGGTTATCGTGAAGGCTAAATAAGATAACGTATGCCAAGCACACCATGCCATGCTTTACCAATCAAATGGATGTTCAATGGATAGTCATTCATAACTCTACTTACGTGTGGTACCTCCTGGCATATTCAATAAGTTGCAAAAGCTCCTTTGAATTTTTATGAATTTTTTAATGATTTCACCATGAATATGGTTTACCATGAAGAACAGAAAACAGTAGTTGAATATGAAAAATAATTGTATCTTCCTTGCCTTGTAACAGAATGCTAAGTGGGGCTTCCACAGAGGCACCAAGATTCAATAGGTGGGACTAGACTTTTATGCTGAATTTACAGAGGAGGTTTCTGAAAGTGGGTCAGACAATTCTGGAACTCAGAGGGTAGACAGAAATGTTGAAATTCTGTACATCTTCCTCATTCCCAGGGATGGGACCTGGGGAGGTTTTGCCTCACTTAAAGGTTAGTGAAAGTGGCTGAATAAATATTTTCCCTCAAATTTGGGAGACATAGACCCAAGGAATCTAAAGATGAGAGGCTATGGCTTTTGAGCTGAGGAGGGAGGAGAGAAGAAGAGAGAGGAAGAGGAAGGAGAGAGAGACAGAGAATCACTGCCCTGACACTAGGTACACTCCCACTGAGTCCGGGGAAGGCGTGCATTTCCCTGGACACGTTACCGAGGGCCTGACCCCCTGGGGAATGGGCCCTGGGTTGGCGCCACAGAGCGAGACTTGAGGAGGGCACCTGGAGAACCAAGCCCCGAGGGGGGGGGGAAGCTGGAAGAAAGCAGCTGCTCAGAGCAACATGCCAGTGGGGGTCCCAGCTGGGCCTCTGAAGACCTCATGCAAGTGCCCCCAAGGGGCCGCTGGAGGTGTTTGCTGCCCAGACAGTGGGGGCCATTTATGACAGCTCAGCGAAGTGGGGCCATCCTCACGCCCCATCTGTCCTCTCTCCTCCTCAACCTGCCCTGCTGAGTAACAAGCTGAGGGAAGGAGAATCATTCCAACAGGGAAAGAAAGAGGGACCAGGTTACCCTTTCCCACAGGGAGGGCACAGCTGGTGCTGCTGGGCACGGAGGGAAGTTTAAGTCAGGGTCAGGGAACTGGGCTTGGGTATCTTATTTGCTGTTTAACGTGACCGTAGGAGACTGTTTTCCCTGAGAATGCCTTAGAGAAGTTGTGGGGTGAGAGCCGGAGCTTGTATCCAGGGGAGGGGAAGGCTCTGAGAAGGCTGAGAGGGGCGTGGGGCTTTGATGATCACACCCCGATACGGGGTCTGTCCCCCTATCCCATTCATATGGGAAAGGTCTGATGACAATAAGTTCCTAGACACAAAATATTAAGCTGTGGTTCTCTCCTGTCACCCACCCCTCCAGACTGTCTCATCATTGTATGTGGGAGGGACTCGAGTGTGAGGGTAATGTATTATCTTTAAATTTTAAAATTTAATTCTAGCATTTTGGGCCTATAATGAAGTAGTTTTGCATGAATTGTATATGATTTACTCGTGGGTATTAGCAAGTATTTTCTAAGTCATAGCTGTCTGTATTTTAAAAACGGGTAAAGATAGCAACTGCCTTTTTACCTTAGTTATTAAGGTTAATAACACTACTAAAAGGCAGATTTCAGGGGTCATGATATCAGGACTTTGTTAATGAAGAATGCTTGAAAAATAGAGAGGAAAAATAGGCAGAGAGGAGACATGGAAGAAAAGAGAGAATTTAACGAGCTGCCAGAGGTAAAGAATTTAAAAATTTGAGCAGAATACTTATTTCCTCATAAACTATGGATTTGGATTATTTCTCAGAGGTAGTGGCTGCTATTTATAATACTGACAGTGGAAGTCTCAGCCAGCTTAAAAATTGGTATACTATCCCAGTGCTTTTTGTTTGCTCGAATTCCACTGAAACTTTTGAAAACCTGAAAATTATAGCAGGAAGAGCATGTTCCCAGCAAAGGAGAAAACAGTGACAATTCCTAAGAAAAGGAAGGTCAGAGAAATTTGGGAATTTTGACATGGTCACTTAGCAATTATGTTAGCAAGACTATTCTCATTAGTAATGTTTATGTTTAATATTTATAAGGTACAATATTTATATAAATACATATAAGGTATAATTTAAAAATACTTATAAGGTATAATATTTATAAGCTGTAATAATAATATAGATTTATATATTTATTTCTAAGGTATAATATTTACACCTTATTTATAAGGTATATTTCTGAGGTGTAATAAAGGTGGCTTTTATGGGTCCCCATTTACTCTCCTATTTTTATTTAAATATAAGACTACCCTAAACTCCCAAACACGTTATTGAACACGGTCTTTTGTTTGTTTAATTGTTGAGAAAGGAGAAATCTAACATGTGTGCCTTTGTTTTCCAATTACAAATGATGAAACCTGGGTGAAAGGACCTACTAGATCTTAATGATCTGAGACAGGCAGAATAATAATGTCGATTCTAAAGGTGTTTTACAGGAACGATTTGCCTATAGAGCACGGCCTGAACCCTAGGTATGCAGCCATTAGCATAAACATCGTGGAAGAAACTCCACATCTCAGGTAACTGGCAGGTCTCCCAGATAAGGGTCAATTCGGGAGATACAGTGATCATTCTGATTGGACCTGAATCTTTCTTGAGTCCTGCAGCAAAACGAAGTCAACAGCCACAACCATGTTCTGAATTGATGACAGTTCCTATTACAGTCGTTCTACAACTCACTCTGGCACACTCTACACTCCGGAGGTGGGTGTTATTTTCTTTTGTTTAAAAAATTTTTTTTTAAAAATTTTAAGATGCATTGCAATCTATGCTCTTACATATTTTACTTTAATTTTGAGATTTTCTATTTTCTCTTTTATTTGTTTCCTTGTCAAGCATTAGGAAATGTTAACAGAATAAAAGTTTTGGTGCCGAGTACAATCAAAAGATTAAATTAAATTTACCCAAGATGATATCACACGGAGATGAGAATTCAGTGAGGAGTCATGGCAGTTGCCTATATGGCCTCATTCCTGAAGTGATTGGCGGGCAGGCATCAGTGTCCGGGAAATGAGTCCTTTCCTTGAATACCCTATAGGTGCCCACCAACAACACAAGTTTTAAAATTGTATCTGAATTATAGATTTACTGTCCCGAAAAGCATATTGGCAAGCTCTGGATTTTTTAGGGGTTCTTGATTTGTCTGTGTGCTGTTTTCCCTCCACTGCTTTGCTTTTGCTCAACTAGAAGCTGGAATGGAGAAGACAGAAGAGGGAAGAGTAGATTTTGCAAAATGTTACCTCAAGGCTTGGTTAGACATGGTGTAGAGTCGAGGCTGACTGGCTCCATATGTGACTGGGAAAAAACAATGACACAAAATAGGTCCTTCCAGCAAAGGTCAAATAAGCAAGATGTCAGCACTAGATGTGGTTTTCCTTGGGCAAGGGAAATGGAATTTGGAGAGATCTTTTTATAAATGGATGGAGAACTTGCCCCTTTATCCCATGCCTTTCTTCCCCTTGAAAATTTATTGCTATGGTTAGCATATACTCCAAGGCTTTGTGCAGAGAAGTTTGGCTGTTTATACTAATATTAATACTTCATATACTAAATACATATAGGTAGATAATGCAGACATATTGGCAGCCTTTTCAGTGTTAGAAGGCACGGAGGATTGCAGTAACTGTAGAGATAATTCTAGCAAAGGAAAAGAGACCTCTTCAACCTTGTCTGTCTGGAAAAGCCAGGCCATTGTCTGAACATCTCTGCTTTATGCTGAATGGCTTCAAAGTTAAGAATGTTGTTTTATTCGTGCCATGCACAAATTGATCACTTATGTATCCACTCACTCACTCACTCACTCCCTCAGCAAAATCCATTCTGGGGGCCTGCTGTGTGCCCAGCACTGGGCGGTACACGTTACTCTCATTCCACTGTGGAAGACCAGGAAACTACCCAGCCATCTGAAGTCATGAGCATTCACAGGAGCATTCTGTAAATCCTGCCGTCCTTGGCACCAGCAACCTACTGCTGAACAAGAAAGCTTAGGCTCTGAGGAGGCCAGTCAAGGTGGCAGCAATAACATAAAGCGAAGCCCTTGCTGTTGAGAAGAGTCCTACAGGCTCTTTTCTCTTCCTGGGAAACTGTTGTGATTGTCAAAGACTTGAGGTGATCGCCCAAGGTCCCTCCTTTTGAGGACCGACTGCATGAGCAGATATGTCACTGAACAGCTGAATTCACCCTTCATTGAAAAAGGCTCTTATTTTCTCCTAAAAAATGGTAGGTTTTTTTTTTTAATCTTTGAAGAAGGCCAATATTATTAAAATTTGATTTCTGCATTCCATTTATTGGGTGTCCACTAGGTGTCAGGTGCTGTTCTAGATTTTGGGAGGTGGAGAAGTATTTGAAGACTAAATTTTGTTTTTTAAATCACTTTGATTGTAAAAAAGAAGATGGCTATAATGCCTGCAGAAGTCAGATGGCAATCAGGGCTGGGGTTACTTTATGGTGGGGGTGGTAGGTGAGAAGTAGATTCCGTGGGACCTCTGGTCCCCAAGAACATTATTGGACACTGCCAGTTTCCCACTGGGCAGTAGCAATGACAGGTGCACCTGGGGAATATCCTTCAGTGTGCACCAAACAATGCTCTCCTCAACGACCACACCACAGTCATGACCTCCACCATCTTGATTCCGTGTGAATTCATTGCTTGGTAAACAAGGGCCCAGTTCTGCCATGCTCCCACAGAGTCCCCCCTTCACCTGCGAATCTATTTCTCCTGTCTAAAGAATCCTAATTGGAATTAAAAATATATATTTCAACCCATAGTTAATTTATAACAAGGGCAAGTGTGCGTCTCATACAGAAGCAAATTGCTTCAAGCCTGTGGCCTTCCTTGCAATTTTCAGCTTCTCACTTTATTTTCAATGAGAGGAAGTGAAAGTATTTGCAAACATGATCTAATGCTTTAATTTCCAACTCTTCTCAGAAGGTTTACATTTTCATCATAATAGTTATTATAGTTGTCCAGTACGAAGTACTATGTACCAGGAAACAAAGACGAGTTCTTAAGGAGGAACTGGAAATATTTCTTCTCATCAGCTCTTTTCCCTTTTCCCCAATGACTACAAATTAAACTATGAATACTGTTCATTTTCTTTGCAGCTGCTAACATTGTGGAATTGCTAAAAAAAATTTTTCCTTCAAAAGAGAATAGTTATGTGTTGAAGCCATCATTCTGCAGAAAGACCAACTTTATATGGCTTTGCCTAAGACTTTAAGTTTTAACGCCAGCAAAAAATACCTAGAATGTGGGGAAGTATTTCTGCTTCTGCCAGCTGATGCCAGATTAAGGGACTAAATCAGATTAAACTTATTTATTTTGTGGGAGACCACCTTTTAGTCTGACTCAGTCTTGGTCCTTAAAAGCTTTGCTGAACATCCCTAAATGAAGTCCTTGACCTGTGAACTCTATAGTTTATATTTTTTTCCCCTCATTAGAGAAAAAAGAGCTATAGCAATGAGATTTTAAATAAAATCTGGGACCATTGATCTCCAATATTCTAAGTTTTTTGGAGCAATAGGAACGGAACTGGTGAAGGAAATGTCTGGCAATTGCTCGAGAAAGTGCTGCATGTATTTAGCACCACCTGGTGCTGTGAACACACCCAGGCTGTAAAGCTGAATTTAAATTAGTATAAACAATAAAACAAGCCTCTAAGAAAAAGAAGGATGGAGAATGAAGCCACTCCAAGTGTCATTAAAGATGCATCTGTTTATCACCACCCAGTTTCATGAGTCCAAGATGATTCATATGCTTTTTGTGAAGAGAATATCCATTGTTGTGGCAAAATTAAATGCATTTTGATACTTGCATGCAATATTTATCTATCTGCTCAATCAGAAAAAAGTTGTCCTCATCACTCTAACATATATTAGTTTTTCAATTTCCTCTTAGTAATGTTTTTTTAATGTTTTTTAGGGTGAGAGCATGAATTTCTCATTTCTCACAACAAAGACCATAACTCATTAGAATTATGCTGATGAGTTTGTCTCATAAAATTGTACCCTCATTTTCATAGATGACCAGTATACACTCCAACCCCTAGCTATCAGGCAAGTTTTGATGGATGTAAATAGGGAGGGTGCTGTACTCCGCCCACTGTGCTTTCTTAGAGCTTTCTGGTTCCTTTTTAAATGTCCCTTAGAGTGTGTGTGTGTGTGTGTGTGTGTGTGTGTGTGTGTATATATATATATATATATATATATATGCATATGAAACTATATAGAATATACTACTCTGGTACTTCAAGATTTGGTCCTGAGAAAATGTAAGTTATCATCACTAATAAGCCACTAAAACTACCCTGTTCTAAACTCAATAATTTAGAATTTATGCTAATATATGAATTTTGTAATTTTTAATGCCAAAAGCTATTCTCAAAGTACAGCCTTATCAGGAATATGATTCACAGTCTTGCCAGATGAATTCATTCATACACTATACATACATGTTGTGAAATAATGTAAAAGTTGATTTAGTGATACTTACGTTGAAGAGTAATTGAGATATTAAGTCACAAAAAATATCAACTTAATCCATAACTTGGAGTTACAAAACAATGTGCTTAACTTCTCTAAAAAATTCTGGGGCATCTCTACCAATGTTGTGGCATCAGATTGGGTTGCTGAGAAGGTAAGTTCTTAGTGCTTTTGGGTTGCCGGAACAAGTCTAGATATGCAAAACCATCGATATTATTCCCATTTCTACTGTCTTTTCTCTATGGGAGCTGAGAGGGAGCCGCAACTCTACTTTTAAAATATTTTGAAATGTATATGATTCTGTGATCTCAAAATATCAAAATGCGCTCCGAACCCTGAGTAGCACACCATTCACTTCCTTTTGGGTTTGTCCAAGTAATTTGTATATTACCTTTTAAACACAAATGATGTAACTATTCTTTTTCTTGAGGATGTCACCTTTTATATTAAAAACAGTTTTTTTATAACCCAGTGATACTGAGAAGATCCTCACATTGAGTCAATTTTTGACTTGCCATCAAATCCTCAACTTCCACGTGAATTTAAAACAGATTTTTGTTTTCCTAGGTCTCTTCCTCTTGGTTGTCTGGGAGAACCTGCTAACATCACTCGCAGATTTACTGAAGGTAGATGGGAATGTTTTTATTCTATAGCGTTAGAGTAAACCCATGGTTGTTAAATGAACTTAGCAGGTAATACCCCTGGGGCCCTGCCTTTTGATTAAATAAAGTACATTTTGTTACTGTGAAGAGTGGATGCTATTGCGTCCATCAGCCACATAGTCATGTTATAGAGTCAGGCTAGACATCACTTTGCCTTCTGTTGCCGATAATCTGGAGAAAACAATCCACTCACTTACCCTGTTACTAAATGTGCATAGTGGTCTCAAAAGCACCACACTGGCTCTCTCTGCATGCTGGAGCGACCATGCGTTCACAGGCCCAGGCGGGAGAGGCAGGCCTTGCTTGGTACTCACCATGTGCCAAGCATTTAACATCTTTTATTACATTTACTCCTTATAACAACCCCAAAACATTGGTAGTTTAAGAAATTGAAGACAGTTAAGTAAATAGACAAGTGCCATTTTCATCAGATACAATAATTCTGGATGGCTTAAAAGCATTTCCACATAAAACTCGAACACATTAAAAAGACCTTACTTTAGATCAGTTAAGCTAAGTGGGTTAAAATACACATGGGTGAGAAGAGTATGATATTTATGGGTGCCTACCATATGGCAGACAAAGTATTAGGCACTACTAATACATGTGATGCTGGAAGCAGCTTCACTCAGAGGAAAGCTGGGCTTTGAAGCAGCCAGATCTGTCTGGGCTCAAATCCAGACCTGCCCTCATTAACCGTGTGGCCCTAGCAAGTTGGTTATCTTTTCCGAATCTTGTTTCCTCAGCTGTAAATTAGAAATAACCGTGCAAGATTATTGTAGAATGAAACAAAATGATTGATGCAAAATGCTTATCGAATAGTGTATTCGCTTATATGAAATACTCTCTTCATTCAGGCTACAGATTTCGTTACCTTGTTTATGCTTACTACGTGCCAGGTGCTATTCCAGCCAGTTGGGGATGCATCAGTGGACAACAGAAAACTTTAAAAATTATCACCAGAGCACAGTGATTCAGAGCGATCTCTGACAGCAGACAAGACTGAATTTGGATCCCACCTTTTCCAGCTGGGTGATCTTGAAGTCTCTTAATCTGTACAGTGGGGATAAACCATATTACATGGTTGTGGTAAAGGTGGAATAAATATATTGAAAGCTAAGGGCTCTTTGGAATGTAGAAATTGTTCAGTAAATGGCAGCAATTGATTTTTCCTAGTGTTAGTGCTAATTCCCCTGACGCCCCTGAGAGGAAGATATTGTCACTGAAAGGAAGAGAAAACTGCGGCTGATAAGATTAGGTGCCTTGCCTGGGCCCGCAGAGCTGCCTGGGGAGGGAGTCCAATGTGAAAGCGTGTGCTCTTTGCTGTGTGTGGGCTACCTTCCACGAGAGAAGGTGGACACTTGCAGGGTCCACCTCTGTTACTCCAAGAGACTGTATTACTGCGACTATCTACTGACAAGTGTCAGATCGAGGGAGGATGTAGTGTGTTTTCCTTGTGTTGTCTGTGTGTTGATTGATTGATGGCATTTACTTGTAAGTATCAAGCTGTATCACATCTTGACTTTACGGTCACATTCTGAACTCTCCATCTTAGGGCATCTTCTTAGGATCTACTTAAACTGTTATTTTTATAAGACGGAAAAGGTTAGTTAATAAGCTGAATAGCAATTTGGAGTAACGTTCTCTGGTTAATGCATTAAATTCACTTGGCTAGTGCCAAGACCTACTTCTGTACATTTGAACTTGAACCTGGTTCCTCTCATTGTTCTGAGCTGTGACTTCACTGTTCTGAATGTGACTTCACCATTCTTACCCCTCTCTGATCTATTTCTCATCTCTCTTATTGGCCCATGAGCTGAGGACACGATGTATACATCCTTAAGAAGGGTTTTCTTCCATTCCCAAAAAGCTGTTATTAAATTGATGGTGTAACTTAAAATTAGTGGTTTTCTAGACTCCTAATATGGTATTAGATATACTTTAATACTAACATAGTGTTAGATATTTGTGTGTCTGTGTGTTGATTGATTGATGTAATTTACTTGTAAGCATAAAGATGTATCACATCTTGACTTTACTGTCGTATTCTGACCTCTCCACCTTATGACTTCAGGATCTACTTATTTTGTTATTTTCTTAGGAAGGGCTTACCTCATTAGAGGGGCAACCTCCAAAGGGAAAAATCTAGAAACGTATAGGGTCTTGTCATTTTGGGAACTTATCAATTCTAAAATAATTTTGCTATGTGATACTATAAAAATCCCCAACCAAAAACTTACTGGGATAAAGTTTATTATTGAGGTGTGAGAGGTTCCCTTTGGCGAGTCCCCAGATGAAGCACACACTATGAACTTCTCTCCTTATGGTGAGGGTGCCATGTTGGAAGGCAGGAGCCCCATAGTTCTCCCCACCCTGATGTTCTGAAGCTGATTGTCTCTGGCAAGAGGAAGTAGAGATCTGAGGTCAACTTTTCAAGATTATCTCACTGCTTTAGAGACCTCTCTGAACCTGCTTCTCTAGCTCCTTTGATCAGCAAAAACAATAACGGTGAGAATATTGATTAAAATACTTTACATTTATTTTGGCAAAGCTTAGGACCCTTTACAGTTTTCAAGTGCATGTGTGTTTATATACCTTCAAGAGAAATCTGTGAGGTTGACAGGGTGAGAATTACAGTTCCCATTTGCAGATGCAGCAGTGAAGTTTCCTGAGTATGTGACACATCTATCGAGCACCCAGGGAAGGGGCTCAGGTCTCTGAACTCAAGAAAGTGAGGGTGGTATGGGAGGCTGGGTGTGGACTCTGGGCTCCAAAGTCAGTTCTGCCACTTTCTAAAGGTGTCATCCCTGGGAGCAGACTTACCTCCCAGCATCCGTACAGCTGGGAGGACCAAACCTACAGTGCAGAGCTCCAGCCAGATCATAGATGATACCAGCCCCAGGGGGAAGGTCAGCGCACGGGAGATATTATTTCCATATTCTTTTCTAGAAATCGCTTAGGCTGAGGGACTGCTCAGCTAAAACCAAGCACTCCTGTAAGAATTAAGATGGTTATACAGCTTCGCACGCTGAAATGAACCACATGAATATTAGTGATATAATTTTGCTCTAAAGGTACACTAATTGGAATGTAAACTATGTGAGGGAAACAAATATGTGAGAAGTCGTACGAGCCCTGAGGGAGCTGTAACTTATCACCTGTTCAGGATTATAGCTTCTAGTTAGGTCGCTCCATTGGTTGATTGGGCTCTTCCCTATTCTTTAGCCAGAAAGGATGTGCCAACAGTCATGACCCAGGGGCCTACACAAGAAAACATTTTCCTATTTCCAGGGAAAAGAAATACTCCTGGTTGAAGAATTAAAAACCAAAATGCAGTGGCCAGAGAACAAAATGGGACAGCCCAGCAGTCCACAGCCCCTGGTTCTCTCTGGCTCAGGAGAATCCTCCAAAGCAGGTTTCTTTTATGGCACATTCTGCCCGTGCCTTCAGCTGGACATGACAGGTCGCACTGCTGAGTTGTGCTGGAGAAGGAGGGTAGAAAGATTTCGGAGGGTGCTTTATTTTCAGTACTTTAAGTTGGCCCACCCTTGGGGGTGATGGCACTAGTGGGATTAACCTCTTTCGGTGCAGAAATGAGGGAGGCCAGGACGCGGCGGGAGCGGAGGCAGGGACGCCCTTTGAAAGGGCAGCGAAGGTCCAGGCGGAACAATTTGCTGTCAAAACGAGGGACAGAGCCGTGCTTCCGCTGATGGCGCAGACCGGCTCGGGGACCTGATTATGTCAGGCGTGTCAGCAGCTGAGCCACGACCGAAGCAAGGCCTGCCATCAAATCCATCTTCCGCGTAATCACTGCGGAGCCGAGGGCCATCAGGGCTCATTAGCGCCGTTTGGCATCAAGGGCGCCCCGCTCCCCAGAATGGGGCATCGCCAAGGCCCCGCGGCGCCTCGCTCCGCCGACCGGCCACTGCGGGGACGGTGCCAGAGCGCACGTCGGCCGGGCCTGGGCACAGCCACGCGCAACCTGCCCTCGGCGCTCCGATCACAGCCCCGGGGCTCTTGGGGCGCGCCGAGCACCTGCTCTGTGCGGACGTGTGGCGCTGGTGCGCGCGCTCCCGACTGCGGCACCGCAGCACCGCGGAGCCCCGGAGGCACAGCGCGGGCCCCGGAGGCGGTGCCCTCCCGGTGGAAATCGATGGAAACTCGCTACGTCACCTGCCAAAACGTGGCGAGGCGGGCATGGCAATGACTTCTTGCAGCATTCCCCCAAATCTGCTCTGCGAACGTAAATTCTAGGAAATGTTGGGAGGACTGTAAGTTTGGTAAAAGCAGCGTTCAAAAGCTTGAAGGGGTCCGGGTGGGGCCGCCCGACCGAGTCCACCAGCGGCCGCGTCGCCGAGCGCGGGACTGAGTCCCCAGCCCCCGCCGGGCACGCCCAGCGACACGGCGACGCGGCTCCTCCCCTCGCGTGGTGCAGGGGACCCTCGTTCGTGCAGCGCCCGGAAGCCCCGTTCGTTTCCCGGGGCGCACGCTTAGGGAGACACGGCTTTAATGCACCGGCCTGTCCTCCAATGAGGAGATAAAGCTTTCAACTGGGCTCAAAGGGGGAATTTGACACGTTAGTGCAAAGATTGAGGTTGTTTATCGTTGTTATTCTTTTATCTTTATTACTCAGACGAAGCCAGGGTAAAATTCTTATAATGTTACTAACCCCATGAACATATTTTTCCTGGTCTCTAGAAAGAGCTGATTCGAAAAATGTTATTCGATTTAAAAAGTGCTATTTGATATATATTTCCCCGAATGTGACTGAATTTTTACACCTTCTTAAGTGATATTTGAAAATGAGAAAGTTTTTTTTTGTCTGGTTGCTTGCGTTTTGGCTTAGAAAACACGGCTAAAACCATTAGTTTAGCATATTATATAAGTAGATTGTTCTGTTCATGATATTTTGGGGAAACAATACAGAGGCCAACCCTGTATTTTAGATACCTACTCCGACTTTTCAATAAAAAATGTTTTTTATTTATGCACAATGCCTAAACAACATATTTACTTTTTGTAATAAAAATCATTCTATACACATTTTGTAGCTTTTTAAAGAAATGAATATTTTGTAGTAAAAATGCAAAACTTTCACAAAAGGAATCATCAATTTTATCATAGTAATCACCTTGCGAGGGCTCCAGGGGTGGGAGAAGTGGGTGTCCAGCTCTCATCTGTATCAGAAATGCTTTATTTCTTCTACAAAATAAGCAAGAGAACTGAAGCTTATATGGAAAATGTTAATATCTAGGTAGTCAAAGATATCTTTTGTAAAAATTATTTTTCTGTACATTTAGTGTATAGAATTAATATATACATGTAATACAATATAAAATGTGACATAAAAGAATATATGTGAAACTCCTTAAATTGATCAACTGGCTTTAGCCGCATAAGACCCAGGCACCTCATTTGCTCTAGTCACATTGTCAAAGGGACCCATTTCATCTCCTTTGCATATTAGTTTGAAATTAGTTTTTCAAATGTGGGCAGCTGTGGCTTTTAGTTCTCTTACAGACCTAATAAAATTTACAAAGGGGCTCAATGGACACTTATTAAAGAAATTCATGATATCTCAATCTTTTGGTTGATATCTGCATTCATTATAACTTTATCTTTATTCATCTTGTGATTTTCTCTTTAAAGGGTCTCATTTTTCTACTTAAATTATGTTGCATCATTTTAGCAACCCATAGTTCAGAATCAATTGCTGCTTTTCCATCTTAAAAAGAATAGCTATAACTTACTAACTTATTGATAAATTAACATAATTTATTAAATGCTTAGGCTATATTAGGTACTGTGCTAAGCACCTTCTCTGCTATTATCATGTTTAACCCCACAACAAAAATATGTGACAAGTCTTAGCACTCCTGTTTTACTGATGAGGAAACAGAGGCCCAGAAAGTTCTAGAACTTATCCAAGACCATGGTGCTAACAATGTGTTCCACTCAGACGTGTGTCCGCAAAAGCCCACGCTCTTAGCTACCCGACTGCCTTCTAGAGATGTTATTTAGTTTATTATTATTATTATAATTCAGAGGAACATGCCAGTGTAAGCATCATGTTTCTTCAATTCTAAGATGTATTTTTTTTACCACATTTGACAGTTATGTTATTAGGGCGGTCTTCAGTTGGTGTGTGCAAACTTGGTGCTGGGGGTGTTCCTGCGTTTCCGTCCACCCCTCTCCAGTCCAGAGCTGTTGAATCACCATCAGGGGTTTGTATAACCAGGGGTGTATCCTCTAAGCTACAATGCCTAGACTACTGTTGGTATCAGCAGATTGTTTTCCTTTAATCACGGCCTTGGTCATTTTAAGAGGCAGCTTCTATCCGACAGCAAATCCTCCCGTTTCGCCAAATCAGCTCTGCTCAGCATCATTTACTCATATAATGGTGTGCGGATTCTTGGGTCACTTGGATGGGTAAGTCTTTTAAATTTTTCTTCTTTTTATATCTTAAAAGAAGGAATGTTGTTTAGTCTTTTTTGTTTGTTGTTGTTGTTTTTGTTTTTACTTTACTGCCTCTTTAAAGACCAAAGGGAGGGTGTTTGTTTTGACTTGCTATCACTTAAGAAAATTTCAGTGGTGGGGAACTAATTTCATCCGGAAACCTTCTGAGCTTCAGTTAAAATGTAAAGTGCTTTCTTTTGCCTCAGGATAAAATGAAATTTCATTTGCTTTTACTTTTCTGCAATCATGCCAATAAGGAGTTATTGCCAGGGGCACAAGGGAATCCAGTTCTACAGATGAACAAATCAATGGCAAATCTACTTTTCAAATCCTGAACATACCCACTGAGCAAGTGTCAGGCATACTATACACACACACACACACACAGACACACACACACCACATTCTCCCTTCAACTATCCAGGGGTAAGGATGAGATTTCCCTAAAATAATACGAAGATTCCCACATTCTCAAACTCCTCATATACACAGCAGGTTTGTGTGCACAGTTATGAACTGAAAACACATATAGCATCTTAATTCATAATAACAGATAGCATTTATTGACTGATAACACTATTGATGATGACAAGTGCCTGACCTTGTTTTAAGCACTTTAATCCTGGAAGCTGGATTATTAATGGCATTATTTTACCCATTTTTCAGATGAAGAAATGGAGGCACAGAGTGGGCAAGCCAATTGCCCAAGGTCTCACCGCTGATGAACGGGCTCTCGTACCAGAGCCCATTCTTTCTGCCTGTACTCTGGACTGTCTCTTGCTGTACATCCAAAGCAAAAATAAACTCTAAACCATGGTGATGATATGGCAACCATGTATTGAGTCTTTACCTGGGATTTCAGGCTCTGTGTAAGCTTTTTTCATGCATTATCTTATTTAATCTTCATAATTTAGGGATTTAGATGTTGCTATCCTTATTTATAGTGAAAGTGGAGCTGAGAGAGCTCCAGTTGTTGGTTAAAAAGTCTTGCAAGTCTAAGCTAGTGCTCGTTTCATTGCTGCGCTTGTATGAGTGGGGATTTGTTTAAGTAAAGAGAACTAGAATGTTCTCCCAGCATTGTAATAGTCATTATAAGTATCATGATCACTAATTACCAATAGGAAACTTGCTTCCTTCCCACGACAGAGTGAAAGCGGGCATGGTATGATTTTAAAATACTTTAATATCTTAGGTAAGATGTGCTTTGTGACTTTCAAATGTAGTATTTCTGTTAAAATGAGTCACTCTTCGGCACAGTGTCTGACTTCTGCATTTACTACAGGTGAGTAGCAGGGTCAGAAAGCTATCAAATGACTGAAGTTTTCCCCCCATATTTGCTCATAACTACTAGTTGGGAAAGAAAAAGAACAGAAAACAAAAATCCTTAAATATATTGAGATATCCCATCCCTTTAAATGTACTGAGATCCAGTAAGTGAGAACAGCCAGATTCTAAGACCAGGGAGCAAAGCTGCAGGTCCTTGGTGGTGGGATTTCTTCCTGCTCAGAGCCAAAGGCCAAGAGCCTGGAGGAAGATTTTGCCATGTCTCCCTCTGTGGGGTGGGTGGCTGTCTGGCAGAGGACACCTGGGACTTCCTGCCCGGGCTGCCTCACCCAGGTGCCATCGAAACTTTGAGGGTGAGGCTCTGCTTTAGAAAGGTTGAGTTAGTGCCACAAGATAATAAAACTAGAAAAAGGTGGAGTCTAAATCCAATCCCAGACTGGTCTGAATTTAGTCAGGCCCTTAACTACTGGGTAATCCCAGCCTGGTTTCCAGGCAGCCAAAAGAACCTTAGCAGTGGGGGGCAAGGACCAGGGAATCTGCTGACTGAACGCTCCTGCTAATTCTTCTCAATAGGCCGACCTCACCAGATTAGCAGTGGAGTAAGACATGCTTTTCAAATATAGGTTTGGATGTTAAGATTATTACTCCTGGGTGAACTTTCAAATGTAAAAAATTGTCAAGAACTCAAATGGAAGACACTCTAAATATGTTGAGTTTTATTCTTGTACCTTTTCTGGAAAAGCTCTGTGGAGATTTTTAAGGAATTGAAAATTGGCTTGGTGGAGTAACCCTAGTTTACATGGTATTTTGAGCAAAGCTAGTTGTATTAAATGTATTCCAATGTATTGTTACCTTTTGTACCACATTAATAGAAGCCAGAGGAACACACACACACACACACACACACACACACACACACGCACACGCACACGGACACACACACCCCCTCCAGATCATTTTGCCCTTCTTTTTTAGTGAGTTAGCCTGCATCATAAGGTGCAAACAAGCATCTTTGTGCCAAGAGATGAAGGGCATACACCTTTTTCTGAGAAGATGATAGTGTTTATATTATAGAGATTCAAAAAAAAAAAAACACAGCACTACATGAATGTGGCCAATTCATCTACTTTGGAAATGTGAGTATCTTGGTTTATTCCGGCACCAGGAGAGGTCATAAAGCCACTGGGCCCGTTTCTAGAACTCACGGACAAGACTTCATGAGTGGGCAATATTGATTTCTCTGTAAATGTAATTGTTTTTCACTTTAGGAGGTTTGTGTACCTTATCAAATCAACTATCAAAACACAGTTTCTAAAATTAAAAAAAATTGAAATAAAGTCAGCTCTTACTCAGCACATGCAGAGGGCCAGTCAAGCCTCTATTCTGAAGCTCATTTTCTTACGGGTACTTACGGGCTGACAGAGCTACCCCAGGACGGGAGCCGGCCAAGGCCAAACAGAGCAAAGCCTGAAACTGCAGCCCCTGAGAAGGGGTGGATTGTAACTGGCAAAATGATCAACCATTAAATTGTCAGAAGAATAAACTCCTAATATGTCCTTCTAAACAACAAAGCATTTTGTGCATTACAAATTCTCAAGGGGTGGGGCACAGTGGTACGTTTTACTCTGATATTAGAACAGAAAAATCAGAGGGAAATGCACATCAGTGGATATGGTTGCTGTCTTGAACTCTTAAAATTTACATCTCAAGGGCCAGTTGCCTGGCAGGAATGAATCAGGGTGTTCTATTTTGGGCATAACTCTAGGAAACACTTTCCAGGACTGACCTGATCTGAGTATGAGTTATAGATACTATAACCAACTTTTCCTCCACACCAATACCCTGTCCGTCCAGAAATCTTAATAGGCTTTTGAGAGCCTCCATTTAGAGCCGGCTGCATAAAATGATCCTTTGATGAAAAGGGATTGGAACAAGGGTTAAAGCCGACATTGAAAGGTGACTGTGGAGGGCACGGTGTTCATACAACCCTCCTTTAATATGTGTGGGGCGCACCTGTGATAAGATGATTCATTACCTGAGGGCTGCTTTTTGACAAGCTCCATCGTTCAGCCGTGGGGTTCTGACGGGACAATCCTGCACCCGCCCAGGAAATACAACAAGGTCAGCTTTTTTTCCCCGGGGCGTAGATTGAGACGGTTTAAGCTTATAATGCATCTCTGTTTGCTCTTTATGTAAAATAAAAGCAGGGCTCAGACATTCCTGTTCTCCACAGAGCAGGCCAAACAGGGACATGCCAACTCGCTGCTGGGTGAGTAACTCTGGGAGGAAAAGTCTTGGAGAGGATGCAAGCTGCGGCTGCTTTGCGTTCCATCCTCAGAAACAGCCATATTCGAGATGGGGTTGCATTAACCGCCGAGGCTGGGCCTGCGAATGGAGGGCACCCCGACACCAACAGCTTCAACTCTTGATTGCTTTTCATGCAGCTTTTGGGTTAATTGGGGTCTCAAAGAGGCCGCCATCCTCATGTGAAGCTCTGCCCAGGTCTTGGCGACCGCGATGCAGGGACATGAGTGGTGAACGGGGACTGGCCCCACTGCTCAGGACATGAGAAAGCTGGCTGGCCCTGGCACGCTGAACTGAACCTACAAGCCCGCAGGAAGCTGCCGAACGCCCGGCGCGTGCTGCCCGCGCAGCTGGCTTCACTCTAAGCCACACATCCCTGCTTGCACAGGACTTCTCTGCTTCCCATCACCGCCCATACATTCCGAAATCGGCTTTCCTAAGGCTGCTTTACAAATCTTAGAGCAATTAGGGAAGGAAACTTACCAGTTTCCCCCATTAACCAAGTTTAAAACGGATGAAAATAATAAAAAGACCAAATTGGATTTTATTTTTAAACTTTACCTTTTTTTTTTTTTAAGAAAGAATGCCCCATGGTAAAAAAATAATTTCTTCAATTAAGGTCAGAACATGAGTCATTGCATAGAAATAAAAACGAAATAAAACTTAGACATTCTAGGGGAAGGAAAAAAATTCTTGCTGCTCAAATATAGAAACACCTCCCAACCCTCCTCCTTATTGTTGACATCGCTCGTAAACATTATTTATTTGCCTCAGATGGATGTGGTTACATATCAGTGTCATGCAAAAGAAATTCATTCCGTTTCCGAGTTCAATCTGCCATCAAAATTGGCTCTTGTTTCCATCTCCCACTCACCTGTCCTTGTGCATTAGTAACTAGTTGGCCCGTGACCCCCTGAAGACTGGAGAGGGCATTGCCAAAGGCTTGCGAGCTGGCTATGGAGCCCATGGCTGCTGCAGCCGCTGCAGCCTGACTTGCTAGTGGATTATTAACCAGCTGCAAAGAGAGAAAAGATCAGGGTGAAACCACTGAGGGAGGCACAGCATGCACACACAACATTCATGTGGGGAGGGAAGTTCTAGCCCTGTTTGGCTCATGCAAAGGGCCCGGAACCCACTGGAGGGGGCCTGGTGAACATTCCCTCTGAAGCTGTGGGCTTTGGGGAGGCTGGAGGGAAACTCCAGGATGCTTACTGGAGCCTGTGTTGAGGACTAGCTCCGGGAGGGAGTGACGTAGGCCCTGCTCTGCTCTTCCCCGGTGGAGCAATGACTCTGGAGAAGTCCTGGATTTTGTCTTCTAGACTAAATAAACCCCTGAGGAAATGTCTTACTTTCCTTGAGGGAATCAGACAGAAAGTGGGATTCAAACCGGGTGGGAGGAGGAGTGGAGGAGAGGAAGAATGTAAGGACTTCTGCAAATGACTGATCATTTTCGTCTGTGAATTGCAGTGTCTTTTAGGGTCACTGAGGAGGGCATACTGCCCCCACTTCCTTGGCGGAGGAAGAGGGAAACCAAGGCCAGTAGCAATGGGACCCTTCAGCCTGTGCGCTCGCAGGGGGTGGGTCTAGACTTGGGAATTTTGGGGGGGCTCAACCTGACCATGGGACTCAAGGCCAATGAGAAAGATCCTCTGGTGAATGGTCAGGTTGACCTCTGTTTGCTGCTTTAGCTAATATCTGGCCTTCCCCTGGCCTCTTTTCTGGGACAAGAATGAAATAGGGAGGAGGATTTGACTGGGCAGAGGGGATCCACTCAAGGAGGAGGTTATGGCTGCCAAGATCTGTTTTTCCATGGAGACCAATTCAATATTCTTTATCCTGCCAATTTTCCACGCCATGGGTTTTCAGGCCTTCTGACCATGAGGCAGGAGTGTAGCATGAACTAAAATCTGCATTTAGGTTAATGACTAGATATAAATTCAAGAAACATTTAAACTATTTTCACAGTATTGGTTTTGATACATGAATTTCATTTGTATTTATTCTAGGGTGTTATTTTTTCCTATATAGTTCCTCTCAAGTACAACAGTTGTTGTGTATAATAATGCATTTTCCATCACCAGTTCCTACATCCATGAAATTCCTGCATTTTAGCAGAAACCTGCCAAGACTAAGACTTGGTGGAAAAAAATTAATGCCATACTTAAAGTCCTGAAACTCTTTCAAAGATGTCTTTTTTTTAACTTTCTTCTTTACATTCTCCACTCTCTTTCTTAGTCTCTCTTCTTTCTCTCTTTTCCTTTTCCTGCTTTCTTTACCTCAATATATATTTTATTATTTTATTTCTTTGGAAATTTGCCTAGAGTTTATATTATCTGATGAGGACAGAAATACTAATTGTCAGAGGAACCAGCAAAAGAACAGGAATTTAATAATTCTTTTTTCATTAACGTGATATCCTTCTCTTAGTGGTTTCCTTACTTATTTACAACCAAATTTCACATAACTAAACTAGTTCTACAGTAATTTCATGGACCCGGCACATGTTTTTTTTTTAGAAATGAGAATCCATTTTGAGCTCATGACTTTATGTGTCTTTTGACTTTATCTCTCTCCTAAAAGACAATAATGATTTTCTTTTTAAGGAGAAAAAAAAATTCTCGTTCATCAGCCTACAGAGAGACCCTGTCTTATCCCAGATTACCACCATGGGATTTAAGATTCAGGTTGGCCGTGATTTGGTTTTCTAAGTAAATTCATATAGTGCGTATGAGGTAAGTCATGGTATATGCTGAATGAAAACTCTCCTTATTTTTGGTTTGTCTACCTAAGGTGAAAGAAGGTATATTGTATATATTTTTTCTCTCCTGACTTGAGAAGACTCCTTGAGGAATACCTTCTCCAAACTGCCAGGACAGACACGGCCCCTTGGCACACCATTCTCAGGTCATCTGCCAGCTGCTATGTTTACATTTCTTTTATGTGATACGAGTTGAAATCATAAGGGAATTCCTGAGTTTTAGGGAGCAAAATTGTTTTCTTAATCCCAAAGGAAGATTAAATTATGTGCAGTTTGGTTTTAGCATTTGAATATGCAATTTTTGTCCATGAAGTTTGGGTGAAAATTTAAATCAGTACATACGGTTTTCTGAAGAAGATAGGGATTCCTGTTTAATGAGGAGAAAATATCTTTAGAAATTGTAAGACATTTCCCTAACATCTATGCTAATCAAAAATTCATAATAGGAAATTATAGAATTACTTTCTGGATACCATGCAATTGTTTAGATGGAAAATTCCCTACATGTAGCACACCAGTGTATTGCTCAGCTATAGTCCTGTGTATTTGCTGTAAATTCAGGCATAATGTTGTGAACATAAAACCAAATTGCTATTTAAAAGCAGGCTCTGAGCCTTTGTGTTATGGGACAAGGAATGGGTATACTTCTACTGCTTTGTGAGATTTCTTCAGCCATCACAAATGTACAGATTTTGTTTATTTTCAATATTGCTCTATATTCTGGTCCTAGGTTGAAATCTGATTTGTTCTCTTCTTGTTGCCTTTCTTGCTTAATGGAGAAAAATGCCAACTCCATGACTCTCCTATTTCCTATTCCACACCCTAGGTCTTTGTGAAAGGCAGAGGAGGCCTGGGCAGATGCCTTACTGACCCTTGGAAGTAGAGCTAGAACTAAAGGGGAGGGAGAGTGGAATATATGGTATATACGGTGACATATATGGTATATACAGTGGTATATACAGAATATACAGACCGTGGGTACAAGTCAATCTGTAAGTGAACAGCATTTCAGGTGGACCATTGCTGGTGTTGATGGATGCAGCTTCATAAATATCTCTTGGCTTTTCTGTCTGACTGCCAAGGCAGGGATATAATATGCCTTAAGGTATGAGGCAGGAAGGGGGCAGGAGACGGCCAGGAAACCTGTGTTCTCTTCATCACCTCGGGTCATGCCACTCAGTACAGTTCCCAGGCACGTCATATTAACAGTATTCCTATCAGAACTCCTTCTCTATTTGGGGACTCAGGGAGGATTTAGATAGCAGAGAGCCCAGACACAACACATGCCCATAATGAGCATGTTACAGTTCTGGGACCAGCTGGGCATTTTGAAGTTACTGCCAAGGTTACACCTTCAGATCTTTCATTGCCAATGTTCCTGATCAGCAAAGGATGGCCCAAATGAAGTCTGCCCATATTACATGCTTGTGTTTTCAACAGACTGACTCAAAAGACGTGCTGAATTCTGTTGCTCACTTGTTGATGAATGTGGAAGCTATCAAAACAAGGATTTGCAGGTGGCTAGAATTGTCACTCAACATCCAGATAGGTTCTGGGCCTTGAATACATCAAGCTATAGTTCCACCATTCTCAGATAGTTAAAAAACCTAAAGAAACACTGATTTTAGTCTCCCCTGCCCACAAATTTTAGGGAGTGAAATATTTTAAAAAATAGCTTTGTACCTGAAGGAAGGCGCCAAGCGCCACAGAGCCCTACCCATCCATTCATGCAGCTGAGGGCACCAGCTCAAAACCAGACTGTCTTGGCCTGTGACTGCAAGTTGACCAGGTCTCATTGTCTCATGAGTAAACCAGGTATAAAGGTAGTGTTACAGAGTTAGGGTGAGAAGTAAATGAGGTGATACAGGCGGAAGTTTCAGAACAGTACCTAACACGTAACATGTTCTTAACAACTGCTAGCCATTATTCTCACAGTTCATATTGGGCATGAGGGTTTCTGAACAAATTGGTTTATCAGGACTTACCCCCATAAATACTTCCTCACTTTGGAAATAATGTGAACACAGGTGACTATTCTCTGTTTTTATATTTTAACTGTACTCTCTCATTTTACTTATTTTTGAAGAGTAGCTTGAGGGAAGATATTAGCTAACATGATTATTAGGGTGAATTTCATGATTTCAAAGGCAAATATGCTGTTCAAAAATAGTAAAACTGGAAATACTTAAACATGACTTTACCTGCTTGTCTTGGGCCTCTCATATTTGATTATTTATAAAGAAATGTACAGAGAAAGCTGTGTTTTGCCACCGAGGCCAGCTCAGTAGGGGACAGACCAGAAAACGAAGACCTTTCCAGTCCGTCATCCTTATACTTCATTTCCCACCTTTGTTAGGTTTCCATAAGGGCACCCATTTTGGACTTTAATTCCTGACCCATGTCAAAATATGGGCTTTGTGCACATGCTTGTTATCTGTGAACACTACATGGTGATGAGAAGAAAAACTGATTCAAGTCTCTTCAAGAAGGACTCTTAGATGATGTCACATGTATGACATCAGATGAATGTCACCATAGGTGATGTGACTACAGGATGGAGGGGTGTTTTTCTCCAAGTCTTGACCCACCTTCCCCTTCTCTGAGAGACTCATATCCTATAGGCTGGTGAGTAGCTCAGGTTTCTTGAATGTGTCCATTAGTAGTCAGGATACTTTGCATGAAAATTTGCTGATTACATGATTCTATTATCATAAATCTTATTTATAAATGGCAGCAATGCTGAGGTAACTTAGCTGTGGTATTATATTCTATACTTATGCTTTTATTCCAAGAGGGCCTTATGAATGCAGCAGGCTCAAAATCTATCTTTGCAGCATAATTGCCAAGATCTATAGTTTTATCATTCTCCTCATGAGCTATGTGGACTTTATAGAGTATGGATTTTGGAGCAGCTCCTTTTTGCTACTAATTTTTCAATTTAGCCCCGAAACTGCGGTACCATTTGTTTTTAAATGAGGACATTCATAAATTCATTCTTCACAATTCACTCCTCATTTAAGGTCTGGATGACTTGCAGGAACTGCCTAGTAACAGAAGGGGAAACGTGGCTTTCCGTTTGCACTACATGCATCAGGTCCTTGACTTTTCTTATACTGTATATGTGAAAAATGTGTCTCTTGGTCCTCTGAGGCTCTTTTAACCAAATCAGTACATCTACGTCCTACCCTCAATTTTTTTCTTAAAAGGAAAAGGGAATGCCAGAAGACACATAACGGAAGCGTGGCCATATTCCTCTCAACAACCTACTTGATGTTTTATCCCACTAGGCTTTTCCCCTTGGTCTCATGATTATTATGTGTTATAAAACTCTCATCACAGTTAGAAATCAGTATTGTGAGTCTGAATATTGAGCCAAGCTCTGCTGCTTTCTCCCCTCTTCCTCCTGCAGGGAGAGCAATCCATTCCAGGCTCACCATCCAACTTGCTACCATCAGAAGTCTCCACTGCCATCGCTGAGAAGTTCCGGGCTGAGAATGGCAATGTGCTTCAGGCACTGCAACGTCTTAAAATATCTTTGGTTCATCGATGTAAAATCACATTGATTTCAGTGTAGTTTCAGAATGAATTCTGTTTTATTTTATTTTTATTTTGTTGTAAAACTGTCAGTATAATAGCTTTCTATTAATATGCCAATATCTAGTCGTATTTGCTAACAAAGGAATTTAAAAAATGACCTAATGTGTGAGGCTGGGTTCCCGAGAAACAAGACGGGGAAGGGAGGAATTCGTGTTCTGTAGGGGCTCTGGACTACGATAAGTCAGGCTTCAGAGCTGTCTCACCCCAAGACAAGGGAAGTGGACATTCACGCTCCACGCCTGATGGTCCCAGTTAATGGCCCCTGGGTCAAGGAAGGGCTGGAAATGAGATATCTGGCCCTGTGGGCCCTTTGCTCTTGGAGTAAAGTGGATCCTGGGTCTGAGGGATGGAAGAAGAGATGTGGGTGCTGGTTGTTGAAAGCCCCCTAAGGGGGCAGGGCAACTCACAGAAAAGAGGAATTCAGGGGATCTGGGTACAGCACTAATGGTAATTACCAGCTACAGTACAGGTTTCACTTCCATTCACTCATTAATGTCTTCACCCTACACACATTTATTCAGAACCTACTGTGTTTTGGGCACGGTGTGAGGGGAGACGGTGTGAATGACAGATTGACATGGTCCCTCATGGGGCTTATAGTCAAACAGGGAAAGAGATTTTGGTGGAAGCGATCAGAAGTAGGAAGAGAAGAGCTGACCACGGAGCAATATCCAGACCTGGAGGGGGTGGTAGTCTGGGTGGGGGCTGGGGGGCCAGTGAGAAAAGAGGCGGTGGTTCCCAGGGACCTGCCAGGGGCGGCTCCAGGTCTGTGCACCCGCGCTGCTCGGAGTCGCACAGAAATGTGACTGGCAGTGGAGGAGTTCTTTTACCTCAAAGAGGAAGTGGCTGTCAAGATTAAGAACTTGAATTCTGGAACCAGATTGTGGGTTCTAATCACCCAGGCTGCCCGTAAATAGCCAGGAGCGAACTGTCCCTTTCTGCTACGGTTTGAATGTTTGGGCCCCTGCCTCCCCTCAATTTACATATTGAAATCTTAACCCCCACAGGTGATGGCATTAGAAGTTGGGGCCTTTGGAAGGGGCTTCCAAACCCTCAAAGCAGCACTGCTGTGCCCAGGGGCCCATGGGTCCATCCTTGTCAGGGGAAAACAGCCCCTTCCACTCACACCCATGCTGCTGTCTACACGGGGTGACGCCCTCATGATCGGGATTAGTGCTCATAGGAAAGAGCTCTCCAGCTCTTCCTCCATGTGAGGGCGCAGAGAAAAGGCCTTGTGAAACAGGAAGACGGCTCCCTACAGAACTTGACCTTGCTGGCGTCTTGACCTTGGACTTCCCAGCCTCCAGAACAGTGCAAAAGAAATTTCTGTTGTTTATTAGCCACCCAGGCTCTTTTGTTATAGCAGCCCAAGCAGACTAAGACACTTTCTGTGTCCTAATTTCTTAGGAATGTTGTTTGTGAAAAAGAACACAAGTTCTAAATGCAAAATATATGCAAAAAAACATGCAGAACAGTATTCCTGAGGAGTTCTTGGCTGATAGTAAGCATTACATAAGTTTTGCTATAATAATTTTTACTACTTCTAGGAACTTCTGGTCTAACTGTTTTGGAATTGAGTCCCCTCTGCCCCTCACTCCCCCAGGTAGTCACACTGGCCTTTTTGCAGATTCTCAGCTATGTCAGGGTTTGCATTTGCTGTTTCTACATCTGTAACTCTAGTTCCCATTTACACATCTCTTCTCCCAGGTCATCTCCCTGGACACTTTCCTTGAGTACCATATCTAACCAACATTCTCTTTCTTTTAGAGATTCATGTCAAAACATGTGTGAGGAAGTGCTATGATGTTGGGGCTTTGTTTCTAACAATCCATGGTCTGGGGGGAGAGTGGATGGGGGATATAGAAGAGCATCTTGGGTGTCATTGTAGAAGCTGCATAGTAAATATATACAGGTCATTATGCTATTTTCCTACTTTTATATATGCTTGCCATTTTCCATAATAAAGTTTTAGAAAAATTCCTTTTACCCTCCATCTAGTCTCACTTATTTTACAGCACTTACAGACTTTAATATTATATTATTCACTTGGTTATTTTCTTTATCCCTCTCTCTAGAATATAAGTTTTGGTTCACTGCTCTATCTTCAGCTCCTTCAACAGTACCAGGCACCCAGCAGGTCTGCAACCCATGTTTATCCAATGAATGTATGAAGGAGTGAGTTGAAGATATCTAGGCCTCCTAGGGACCTTGGTTGGAGTCTGACCCTTCCATATTTACAGAAAAGGGTAAACATTTTGGAAGAAAACTTGCCCGAATTCTTCCTTCTTAAAATCCAGCACCATACTTTATAGTCTCGCACAACACTGACTGACGGATTGGCAGGCCTCGCATGTGGGAGGCTTCTGGAGTAATCCCTGATGCGTCCTTTCCCTGCGTGAGTCAGCTCCAGTGCTGAAGCCTCCTTTCAGCGGCTCAGGCATCCTGGGACTCCTCCAGGACTAAAACTCAGTAATGACAATAATGACAGCATTTGGTATGACAATATCTAAAGGTAATAATGGTAGCATCTAAATATGAAGGCCCAGCAACTCCCTGGGCATCTTGGACCAAAATCCCTTTACAACCCTAGCAACTGCATGCCTAGAATTGAGTGGGGACAGACTTAACCTCTACCTCTATGTCTGATCCTATTTGGGAGCTGAAGGATCAGGTGGCAGTGAATGAGGCTTTTGTTTCTTTAACTATGGCCTATGGTGGTGGAGATGGAGATGGGCCGTGAAGCCTACATCCGCAGCCCAGCCTCATGGGCTAGAACACAGCCCAGGTGGACAGCAGCATGGGTGGGAGCAGAAGGGGCTGCTTTCCCCAGACAGATGGACCCATGGCCCCCGGGTACAAGCAGTGCTGATTTGAGTGTAGGTGATAGAGGGTGGCGTCAATTAAGGAGGGGGCATTCTCTCCCTCTGTGCAGCCTTACTGTGGGGGTGTTAGGCCACGCATGCATGAAGGTGGCTTGTGGCTACGAGAGGTCACTGGATGAGGAGTCCATGTGAGGCTCTCCTCAGACAGCCTCACAAACCCTGGACATCACAGCGCTTGGCGTGGGACTCCACGACCACACATAGATGCGCAAGAGAGTATTCTAGAAGCACACTCTAGGGCAGTAGATCCCACAGGGGGCCCAGGTCCAGGTTATACAGGATGATGGACAAGATCCCCACTGAGGGAACAGAAACACTTGAGGGAGGGGAAGGAAATAAGAGAGTCTGGCTGGCACATGGTGATTTGGTGGCAAACTATTAGGAAGCTCTCCAAAGGGATGGATTTCTTTTTTATTTTTAAATTTACTGATAAAATAGTCAAAGCCAGAGGTGAGGGAAAAAACCAGCTATTAACCCAGTGCATTTGATTTCGAAGTAGAGAGGTCAGCATTATGGAAACATAGCAGCTCTAAATAAGATTTTATCCAAGTTATATGTAGACTAATACTGTGTTACCACAAGCTTACACATCTCATTTCCTCTTCTGTCTAGTCCTCCATTTAATAACCTGAAAATTTATCTTTTTATTGAGTTTCATGCTATTTTCTTACTTACATACAATAGTGCTACTCTCACCAATTGCCTATTGTCATGGCACATTAGTTAGGTGAATTTGTTGATATTTCAAAATTACTCTTTCTGTATTTTTTATTCTATCATCCAGTTGAAACAAGTGATTTGGGGGCACTCCTGTGATGAAAGAAAAAAGGCTATACATTTTAGTTTTGTGTAAAGAATAAATTGCTTCCATGGTACAGTAGTTGGTATTATTCTAGTTTCTAGCTATGGGAATGCATAGCACACTCTTTCCCAGCCCATGTTACTCCCCAACACTTGTTGAGTCCCTGCAGGGAAGTTAGGTGCTGTTGAGGGCAGAAAAAAATACAAGAAAAGTTGAGGGGCTCAAAGAAAGGTAAGACGTGGTCTGCCCTATGGAGTTTGGGGACAGTTTTGCTCATCGGATATTTCCTGATAAGCACGTTGCAGGCACTGTGTCAGGCCCCAGGGATACGGAGGTGAGCAAGGCAAAGCCTCTTGACTTGACATGCTTCCAGTTTAATCAATTAACTCCTGACTTCTACCCCATGTAACCGGTGCCGTAAGAAAGGGGCCTATGGAGCCCAGATGAGGGACCCCAGGCCTCCGGCAATTAGATCACTTAGGAATTGAATCTTAAAGGATGGTGAGAAGTTGAATGAGGAGGTGGGCAGGGGAGAGAAAAGGCCTCTCAACTGATGGGAATAGACTTGTCAGAGCATGGAGAGAAGAGACAGCGTCTCACAGGTGCGAGCCACTAAATAGGCCCTTGGGATTCTGAGAACATGAGGTGGAGGCAGGAGGGAGCAGAGGATGAGGGGAGGCGTGTGACTACGGAGGGACGGGTTTGCATGTCACTTTATGGGTTGTCCTTCATTCTGTAGGCAAGGGCGGAGGGACAGCATCAGATCTGAGGTTGAGGATGGTCACTTTGGACACTGAGTAGGACGGGAGTGGGGGTGGGTTACATGGAGGCAGGGAGAAGAGGAGGCTGCCGGAGCGAGGGCAGAGGCGGGGGCTGCCCTTCACCAGGGGAAGGGTGGGTCCTGGGATACCTGCACGGGATCCAGTTCCTTATTCACTGGCTCAGCAAACTCTCAGCATCACCTTTATGTTGGGGACAGAGGGGTGGTCTCTCCCCCAAAGAGCTTCAGTGGGGGAGACAGATATGCAGGCAGACAAATTAAGAGCCAATGTTGCAAATCAAAACCGCAAAGATCACTTCACACCTATTAGAATATCTATTACCATAAAGACAAGAAATAACAAGTGTTGGTGAGGATGTAGGGAAAAGGGAACCCTTGTGTCCTGTTGGTAGGAATGTAAATTGGTGCAGCCACTATAGAAAATAGAGCTACCATATGATCCAGCAATTCCACTTCTGGGTATTTTTCTGAATAAGACCCTAACTCAAAAAGATATACACATCCCCAAGTTCACTGCAGCATTATTTACAGCAGCCTAGACATGGAAGCAACCTAAGTGTCCACTGATGGGTGAATGGATAAAGAAAAGGTGGTATAGGTACACATGGAATATTATTCAACCATAGAGAAGAATGAAGTCCTGCCATTTGGGACAACACCGATGGAATCATGCGAAGTGTAGTAAGTCAGAAAGAGAAAGACAAACACTCTATAATCTCTCTTATATATGGAAAAATACCAACATCAAGAAACCAGGCTCATAGATACAGAGAAGCTCATAGACGCAGTTGCCAGAGTTGGGGTGGGGGGTGGGGTAAATGGGTGAAGGGGGACAAAGGTGTAAGCTTCCAGCTATAAAATAAGTAAGTCATGGGGATGTAACATATGGTATGGTAACCATTGTTAATAATACTGTATTCATGCCTGAAAGTTGCTAAGACAGTAAATCTTAAAAATTCCTCATTGCAAGAAAAATTTTTTTATATGTATGGTGACAGATGTTAACTAGATTTATTGTGATGATCATTTCACTATATACAAATATTGAATCATTATGTTGTGTACCTAAACTAATATGTCAATTATACTTCAATTAAAAAAGCCAAGGGGTATACACCAGGGGAGGGATGTGCAAAGTGAGCTGTGGGAGTATTGGGGAACTGGCTAGCTCACTGGGGGAAAAGGAGGGATGGCAGGGAAGCGTCACAAAATAATTGCTAGAAGCTCAGTCTTGGATGAATGGCAGACCAACTAAACAGATGGGAGAAGAAGGGCAGTTAGAACAGAAGGAAGAATAAGGACAGAATTATGGGAACATAAGGACGGCTGGTGTGTTCTGAATGGGCAGAGCCCAGATAGGGCAGGAGAATCCTGAGCTAGATTCTGAAGGCGGAGGAAGAAGCTGGGAAAATAAACTAGGAAGCACATGTGTGAATGACGTGCAGGTGTTCATATGGTATAAAGTGTCTCCCAAGTGATTTCCTGCAACCTGTTCCTATGGAAGGCACTGAAATATGCATGTCTTTTTGTAGTAGTGTAGAGATAGTCTTAGCAGCATCGCAGCTTGGGAAATAACACTGATTGATAGTCATCAAATCATAAAATACTTTCATTTATTTTATAGAAGGGGAAATCTAAACTGCTGACTGACCAAAAATTAGCAATTGAATTTTGAATAATAAAAGCAAAGCCTTCATCTTTAAAGTACAAAGTGTTCTCTGTTACAAAAAAGTTACAAAGATGGATTATAAGTGATAAATTGTATCCAAGTATCCACCATTATATCCAGGGCTGGGTCCACCTGTGAAGACGGAACTTTAATAAATTCTAATTTTATTAATTAATTATAAGTGTTTATAAGGACAATTATAAGGACAATCCTTCCTCCTTAGAGCTGTTTAACTCCTGAATATGTATATTTTCAACAGAAACTAATTTTACCATTGAAACTCAAGGAACTTCGTAAGTCCAAGCCAGTTCAATTTATCGGTGATAAAGAACAAAACATATGCTTATTTTTCCTTCCATCTCAGTAACCACATTGGTTATTAAAATGTGCTTGTAACAAATGTTACACATAATATCCTGGTTTTATCCACCCATGGGCGAATGGAGAGCTTTGTCTAAGCTGTTACTGAATTTTATTATTATGCGTAATGGCTTGCTTGCCTCATAAAATTTATTCACTGAACAGCTGCTGTAGAAGAAAGCCAGCTAGAAGATATGTTATTCTTCCCTTAAAACAATACTACATTTGGGTCATACATTGTTTTTTTTGCAAAGACCAGCAGAAATCAACCCATTTATTGTTGGTCCACAATTAAACCTTAGAACATCTACTTTCTTGAATTCACAGTAAGGATCCTATTTACCAGTTAGATCATAGAAGAAAATGCCATTTTTGGTCATGTCACACCCATTTTTAAGTGGTTGTCCATATTGCAGCCCTGGGTTAACACCTACGATGGTCCTTTCGTTCTAAGTACCAGAGGGGTGTTTGTCAAAGATGTTCGAGAAACAGCTCTGCACATCATGGGAGCACCATGTACGCCCAGGTCAGATGCACTGTGGTCTCAGTGCCTAGAAGAGAACTTTGCTATTAGGAAAAACAAATGGCCCAAATTATTAGAGAAAATACCACTCTGTAAAAAGGGGAAGGTAAGTATATGAAAGAGCAAAGAATATGACCAGAATGCTCAGAGGTAAATAAAATCCTTCTGCACCACAATATATATTGGTTATAGGTTGTTCTCAACACATTAAACTAACAATAAGAACCACTACCTGTAGGAGCCATAAGCCAAGAAAATATAAAAAGTTGTATAGATCATTTGGGAAGTTTCCATTAATAAAACTGAACATAAGTTAAAAAACATAAAGCTTAATCTCACCAAGAGGAAAGGCAAGTCCTTGGGAATTTTCTGCACGTAGGGAGAAGAGAGAAGAAAGACACAGAAGAAATTAATCTACCCAATCAGCAAAGAGAAAAATACAATTAAAAATTTCTTGCTAATACCAGTAACTATTGAGAAATAACTGGCTGTGCATTTATAGTGAAGGAGGAGGGAACGGGACGTAGAAAGCCAGGACACCAGGGTTCTCTTCCCCAGCCAGCAGCTAGGAAACAGGGCTGCGCTGCCCGAGCTCCACTCCCTTGTCTGTAAAAATTAGAAGGCTGACCTAGATCGGTGGTTCTCAAAGACAGTCCCAGACAGGTGGTTAAGCCACAGCAGCTTTAGGGACGTGGGTATGGAGTTAGCCTTCCTTGATGAACACCCCTGGGAAACACTGAAGTCCGCCAGCCCATCATCCTTACATGTGCTCAGAGGCCTGGAGAAAGCATGATTTCCTCCCTCCCCAGCAGCTCTGCCGGATGTGGGCTGCAGGCCAGCTCCAAGAATGTTCGGGCTCTCTGGAGCAGGCTGGTGAAAAGGGCTTCCTCCACAGTGCTTCTCGAGGCTGGGTCCCGGGAGCGGCGACATCACTGTCACTTGGGAACTGCTAACAGTGCAGATTTCCGGTCTCACCCCATACCTGCTGAGTCAGGACCCCGGGGGTAGGAGTGGCAATCTGGGTTTTACCAGCTCTTCAAGAAAGCCTGAGAACCCTGATCTGGATGATCTCTAAGGTCCTTCAGACAGGACAATTCTACCAGGATGCTAAGACAATGGAATAAAATCTGGAATAGCGCTATAATTTTTTGAGTTCTATTCCTGTTAAGAGTTGATAAATACATATGTTAAGTGAGATATTTTCTAAATCTGCTTTGGCAAGTGGGGACATAAGCCTGGAAGTAAGTGTTTAGGTCAGGACTAACGGCAAGTTTCCAAAATGACAGCGCTGTTCTCTGGCTCCCGGGCTGGCTTCCAGCAGCCACGGGGCAGTGGCCATGGAAAATGAGACCACCTGGGGCGAGGCTGGGGGCTCTAGGCCTTTCCAGCATGAACAGAGGTATCACAATGTTCTACCATAGGGACCAACAATAGAATTTAAAGTGTATAATAGATTTTTAATTAAAAGAACTAAAGACCTGATGTTAAACGATCTATTATTGCAAGTCAACCAAGAAAAGGCTCTCAAGGACTCTAGCCAAGACTAAGAACTGGCTTACCCCAGCTTCGTCAGGGTATCGAAGGAGGCCAACCGCAGAAGGGAGGGAAGAGGGCTGGTCAACACTAGGAAACAGGGCAGAGACACAGCTGCTGGGGATTTATACCAGTCTAACTTTAACATGAAACTGCAGAATTATTTGGGTTTTGGAGGGATATATCCCAGGGCCTGGGTGATAAAGAACATTCTACTCATGCTTTATTTGATTTTTCAGATTAGCATATACATTGCTTACTTCTTGTTTTGTGCATCGCTTGAAAAAATAAGAGCACATTTTAAAATTCTTTATGCCTTTATGCTTCCCCATCGCAGAGCATGAAGTGAAGCAGAAGGGCCAAGTAGAAAAGACAGAAGGAAAGAAAGCATATAACTTTAGAGGTGATTATATAATCATTTTATAAAAACCATCATTTACATAAAATAAAACATAGTCATAGAAAAATGAGAACGAATCCTCATATTCAGCAATATTTGGGTTCTAAGAACGTGGACAAATTGACCAAGACAGTCCATTGGAAGTCCAAGATAGTTTAAGAAAAACCCGTCCAGTAACAAGGGAAAATGTAATTTATAAGAATTTATCAAAATAAAGTGAATGTTCATCTATCTTTCTTCAGAACAGTGTCTTTTTAGCTTGTAGCCTCCTACATTCTAGTAAGCAAAGATAATTTAGTAGAACCCTTGAGAATTACAGCAATTCCCAAAGTGTGTTTAGTGGGACTCAGGTACTGGGATTTGCTTTGGAATAAAAGGTTTAGGAGTCCAATAGGTTTGGGAAACAATGTATGAATCATCTGCCTCTTGGTGATTTACAGTGAATCTCGGCATGCAAAAGGTTCTGGAAGTTGCCCACAGGTATAATAACCCTTTTCAGCTTAACTCTATTTCCCAATACTATTTGATCATAGTGTCCCCTTTGCATGTAACCCTAGTAACATCCCTAGAACTTGTCTTCTACTTTATGCACTTTGAGAAAAGTTGGATGGCGTACTACTTTGTTATCAACAGATTTAACAAGTGGACTAATGGAATAGTTATAATCCATCTCGGCCATTCTCATCAACTTCATCTGAAGGAACGAGTTTATATAACCCAAACCTGGATGCTCCACAAACCATATAGATCTGAATAAAATTTCCTCTAGTGCCTTTGTTAATGTTCATGCAAATTGGTTAAGATAAGGTTTATTGATTTAAAAGAATCCTGGAGAGCCCACTAGCTTGAGGACCACAAACACATCTGCATTACCATTAAGTGAGCAAGATAATAATATTTTTGAATTACTATTGGGTGAAATAACATCATTAAGTGAGCACAGTGGTATCTGATGGTGTCCTCATTATTACTACCTGATATATCATCGTTTATAGTCCAGAAAAAAAGAGGTTGGAGTGGAATGGAAAGCAAGCACCTGTTAGAGAAGAAATCTTAAGAAGGAAAAATGAAGATGGTTTTCTGAATTGGTACGTAGGGATTTGGAACAGGACCACAGGTGTCTATTATAAAGGTTATAGGTTTTGAACTTGATCTGTTGCTGACTTGCCAAATTCAAGCATGAGAATAGTACTCTATTATTTTCTATTGAATGTACCCTAGTAGATAATTGCTAAACAGAGGGGAAAAAATGGCCACTAAGGCTTTCATTTTGTTTTTAAAACTTCAATGTTAACAAAACCAAGAAACTGATGTTTTCATATATCTAGAATATTATAGTTAAGAAATTTTTTTGTAAAATTTAATTTGTATTAAGAAGCAAGTTTAAAAATTGACATTTGATCCTCATTTTCCTTAGTTTCCATAATCATAGCATTTTTTTTAACCTTAGAAATATTGGTGGCTAAATTTCTTTGCACCTATAGATAGGTTGCTTTATCTCAAAATACAATAAAGGCAAGTTACTCAAAGGTGTTGGTTTGGCTACATCCAAAGTTCGGAAGAAAAGTTTCCTTAACCGAAAATACAGTTACTGTAAATTATAATTAAGTCTTACAATTATAAGCCTGATTCTACAATACATCAACTTTATAGTTTACAACTTGTCATTGAAAAGGTTGTTTGGAATCATGACAGTATGAAGCTGAAGCATGTAGAATTATTGTTTTGGGATATAAATTTATTCAAAACATGATATAATCGTGTGCTACTTTTTTCCTTAATTTTCATGTATGTGTGTAGAAAAGTAATATGGTACAGTGATCTGTATATTTCTGAAGAATTATTTTTCAGTGTCTGAAATGAGTAGTGTCTGAAAATGATGCTATTCTTCCTTCTTAGAGTCACTGTCACTAACACGATGGCCACTTCAGATATAGTTCTATGACAAACATCATCTCTAGAGGGAGGGGCATGTGTAAATTCTCAAAATGAAACTATGGTAAAAAAAACCAAGAAAATGTAATGAAAATCATTTTCCATTTCATAAAACTTTTGAAACAATCCTATCATTCTCTAAACATTTTAAAATGCATTTCCCTCTCACGGACTTGGTCACCTCGTATTCAAACAGTACTCATGGAATACATTATAAGACAGGTTATCTCAAGTAGAAATGATTTCAAATATTAAATGGGGTTAATGTACTAGCCATTAATTTAATAGAATAGATAGAATATGAATTTGGCAGCAAAATAAGGTCTTTTACCCCCATTCTGATTTTTTTGTCTTTCTTAGGAAGATTAAATTCAGGGAATTCAACTCACCATTAAGAGAGTCATTTCACCGACAACTTTTCTTTGCTTAAAAATCATTTTGGTGATCAAACAAGGATACCAACAGCATATTCAAACAACAGAAGCGAGGACAGGACTCTCATTGATCAGGGCCTGTGATGACCTTTCCACAAGTTCCCTCCTCCATTCCTGAGACATGTGCTAGGAGAACAGGTCTGTGGTCAGCCCTCGCCTTCACCCAAATGCTTCTCCATTCTCCTCTCTGTGAAGGTTGGCAAAACATCTACTCTGCTCCTCCCTTGAAGGTTCATAACCTGAAGTATTACTATCTCCTAAGAATACTACTGCTGGTGTCCCTTAATTTTCATTTTATGAGTAAGTGATATGAAGTGGCTTTTAGATGGAGTGGAGGATTTCTCTCCATGCAGGAAGGCCTGGGTTTCCTCCTATCAACTACAAGTGGCCTCAGGAATCAGACGAATGGGTCAGATGTGTGTGTTTAGAGTCAGTGGCTGAATTTTAGATCCATTCTATGAGTTCTACATGTGGCTTAGTGCCTGGCATTGTTCAGTCACTCTACCAATGTTTGGTTAAAACAGAATGTTTGATAACTGTCAATCATCAGCTTAAGAACAGTATCAAATTAAGATAACTGCTTTTGGCAGGAATTGTCTTGTATCCAAATGGACAAAGTTAAATAGCTGCACCCAGATGATCAGTTCTGTGGTCTGGAGGCAGGAGCCTCCAGGACTGTGGAGGTTAACATGGATACAGAATGTGTCCCCAACCCAGCAGCCTTGTGCCGTGTTCCAATACAATCCCCTAGTGTTTAGAGGGGAACAGGAGTGTACTTGTTGGAGACATAATGGAAAAGTGGAAAGTACATACCATCAGCTACACAACCTATGAAACAGATGTCAGGCACGCCATTATGGCATATGACCAAAGATGGAAAGATGGACAAGCAGCACTGTCTCTAGGTGGCCCTAGGCTCCTGTGATGAGTTGGGTGGGTCCAGCAGCTTCCCAGTCCCCGAGCATCAGGTGCTCCTGGAGGCTCAACCTGCCACAGGGCCTCTGGGCAGCTGGTCCCAGAGTGCTGGTACCCAGCTCCTCGGAGTGGTCGTGCTCAAGCTTAGATTGTTTCTGATCCACTTCCAAGGCTGATGTTGAGCCCAGTAAGAGGGAAGAAGCAGGGGGACACACATTGACTATTACAATCATCTTCTAAGGGGCCTGTGGGCTGGGCCTCAAAGGCCATTCTATGTTGAAGATAAACTGGAAGTCAACCATCTATCGAAGGACTATGCGCAGGTAAGTGTGTTCGGGGTTGTATCCCACCGCTTTCCATCCAACCTATTCTTGCACTCTTTTGTTTTTCAGAAAGCTAAAGGCATGATTGTGAACAGGGGAGACTCAATCACAGCCATTAGGGAGACAAGGTGACCTTTTCCCTCACTGTCCAGTCCCTGTGTCACTGCCAGAGTGACCGTCCTAAAACATTGGCTGGTATCTCCCCCCCATTCAAATCTTTGCTGGTTCTTGGACTCAGGATAACATCTCACCTCTTTGGGATGACATGAAGGGACAGTCACAGTCTGGTTCAAATGAATAGTCCTAGCCTCATCTTCACCCTGCATCAAGCATCAGAGAGCAGGACTAAAATGGCTCTGGAGTCGTACTGCCTGGGTTCTGACCAGGCTCTACCACCTGTCACCTTGACTGAGCGACAGGTGGGGTTGACAGGAAGCTGGTGCTGGGAGTTTAGTGGTTGGCCACTAATGAAGGCCCGCCTTTGGGACTGAGGCCTGAGGGAGGGCAGGGGTGGAAGCGGGAGTGGGCAGACAAGGCCAGCTGTGACATGAGCCTGGTGTCTCTGCCACCCCCAGGAGGAAGCTTTGGCCCACAAGGGTGGCCCGCATTGGGCCTGTGGATGCCCACAGGGTGGGTGGTCGGAAGCGGGCCATCCTGGCAAGGGCATGGCCTTGGGCTATGGATGAGGGGCTTTCTCTGCCGCCAAGGTCATCCTGGAGGGGCTCCCAGGTGGCCGAGGCAACACATCCCCCACATCCCCTCCACCGAAGGGAGCTTGGGGGGTGTCACCGGGTCCTCCACGCCCCACCTGTGAGCCTCAATGTCCTCCAGTGTCAGTGGGGAGCGACCAAAGCGCCCGCCTCGCGGCATCTGTATATTCATGCCCAGCCACGGAGCAAATACTCCAACAGGGCTTGTTACCCTATGACTGTCACCGGACCGCCAATGCTCCGGCCTCTCTGAGTAACGCGCTGCTCCTAAAGCCCATGCGCTCGCACCCCTGTGCCTCTGACCAGGAAGAATCCCTGTCTCTCCCTGAGAGCTCCTTCCCAACGCAGAGCCAAGGCGATTTCCCTTCCAAGGCTTACCCGGGGCAGAATGAACCTCCCCCTCCTCTGTTATCCCCATAGCACTGGCGGGTGATTCTAATATAATATTTGTCATAGGATGATTCATTACAGCCATGTCTGACCCTCTCCCTAGCCCCAGGACCACGCGCAACGGGCGGAGGCATGCCTTCCTCCTCCTTACACCCACTCCCAGCGCCTGCTAGACAAGCAGCGGTGTCGTTAGAGATGCACAAAAGAGAGGAGGGTCGTTCGTGACACACTGAACTCCTATGCAAAGATTTGAGATGTAGAGAACCCATTGTTTCCTTTTTATCTTTGCCCTGAGAAAATCCTGGGTCAAGGTTAAGGAGCAAGTTCATCAATATTAGCCTTGGCTTTTGGTGTCTTATTTTCTTTTAACTCTGCATGGATTGGAATGTTGTATGGACTCTGCTGATGAGTATTATGTGTTTCTGGTTATAAGCGCTCTCAGATAGCTTTTGGAAATAGGCAGGTTATAAATTACATATATGCAATAGCAACGTCTTCTGCATTCTGGTCTTCGAAAACACTTATGTATTACTCTCTGGTCAGAATTCATCCCTCTACTTCTAAGGGATTTTTTATAGAATGCAAAGCTGCTGAATGTGTTCTGAATCGCCTTGACCACATACAGTTTGCTCTCCTTCTAAGTTTAAAGGGACATAGCTAAGAAATGGTAGGGATCTTGTCTGCATATGGTCCACAGGGCAGAAACAGATGCAGAACACAGGGGAGAGTAAGTGGAATCCTTCATTCTGCATATATTCACTGAGTGCTGGGCAGTGCTGGGGGTACACAGTAAGGAACAAGATCAGCAAGGGGTCTGCAGTCTCTTTGCGGGGGACAGACCATGAGTAGGTAAGCCAGAGACAAGACAACATTAAGTCGCAGGAAGTCCTAGGAGGAAATCACAACAGGAAGCTGTGACTGGCGGGCAGAGGGAACTGACACTTTCCACAGTGTAGCCAGGAAAGCTGTCTTGGAGGCTGTACAATTTGAGGTGAGAGTTTAGAGACTAGGGGAAGCCATGTAAATATATGGACCCAGCACTTTGTTGGGGGTGGGGGTGCAAATGCAAAGGCCCTGTGGTAGAAAAAAGCAAGGTTGTTACAAGTCCCAGGCTTGACAAGCTACCCAAATGTATAGCCATTTAGATACTGGTTATTTTAATTTAAAGCCAACACACACGGCAGATTTTTTTACCTTGGTAAAGAGTCACAAATAGCTGCAGACTCTGACTCTTCCTTTTTCCTCCCATTTGTTACTCTCCATCTGTCACTCTATAGACTTCTGAGCCAGTCACCAATATGAACATGCCTTGAGTTGCAGTGTATTTTGTTAAAATTTTTTTAAACTTTGTAAGTTTTTTAACATGGCAATTTGTCACTGCTATTGCAGAGGAAACAGCCCAGCCATGGTGTCCGGTCTAAGCCCTGGAGCATTTGATCTGAACCAATTGCAAGTATTTCTAAGGATGGAGTATCTATTACTTTATGAGCCACAACCAATAAAATTCCTCTCTCCAGGCGTTAGTGGAACAAATGAGAACCACTGGGCCTAGCTGGGATTTATCCCCACTCTCTGACCTCTATCTGGGCAGTGCTTTAGATTACTGAATCAGCCTTTGGATCAAAGATCTTTGAGTTCCTTATGTTTCAACGATTTGTTATTATCACATATTTCAAGACACCTATCTGGGGGCCCATTTCTTATATTCAAATTAAGCAGGTTGGGAGAAGATGACAGAATTAAACCTTTCTGCCTTTGCAGAAGTGGGCAAGAGCAGACAGCAAGAGTTGAAGATGCATTTCCATGCGTGATCATGCAAAGGACTACTGAGAGGTAGGCAACTGACCAATGGAACTGAAGCTCAGAGAAGCTGCCCAGGGGCAGAAGCCCTGACTACTCACAGGCTGAGTGCAGCTTTCCCAGCACATTTGGTGGTCGCTGCGGCTTCAGTAGGTGGAAAGGACAATCAGTCTTCAGGGCCCAGGCTCTAGCGCCCTGAGCATGGGTTTGTTTTGTGACTGAGGACACCTTCACGAAACCCTCTGGGTTTTGGTCAATGGGTAAACATCCCTGAGTGAATTCTATGGACTCAGTCCTGCTTTGGATATTGGTAAAGACGAAAGAGGTCGAAGACATAGCGCTTGGGGCTAAGTATTTAGCACCATTGGGTTGATCTAATTAGGGGTCTTTGATCTCCAGGTCAAGGGAAATCGAACATTTTCCTGGTAAGAATAAGCTAAATGACTGCAGGAGAGAGCAGTAGCGAAAGTTTCCGTTGGTGGTTTAGACTGCGGCTCCCATTTCATAGTGAAAGGAAGTCAGCTGTCACCGAGGTCCCAGGAGCACAGGTCACCTCAGATCACCAGGAGTTTCAGTGGAGGGTTGTTAAAAACTGTTTAATTTTTTTCATGGAAAAATTAAGAAATTTTTTGCTAATGTCACTTTTTTTTTTACCCTTTATCACTTTTATTATTCACGAGGTACCTATTTGTTGTAGAAAATGGTGAAATAGAGACAATCAATGAGACATAAATCAAAACGACCCCAGTCCCAGAGATGACGGTGCCATCACTTTGGTGTCTGCCCTCCTGTCCTTCTCGCTGGCGGCGCACATATCAGCTGTCGCAGGAGAACAGTGCAGGTACTTTGGGGCAAAGGTAATCTTTTATTCACTTTTTAAAAAACTGCATTATATAATTCAAATTTTTTCATACCAGTAAATCTTTCGTGCCTTCCTAAGCCTAATGGAATTTCTCTTTCTTGGCGACTTCAGGGCATTACTATGCAAATCAGCAGAGTGTGCCCACCTGGCTGTCTGTCCCAGGTCCTGTCTTCACGAATCTCGGTTTGGGAAACTCAGCCCTTAAAGAACACCTGTATACCTAGAGCCACGCTGACTCATGCCTTATTCCATGCTCTCCTTTAAAAAAAAAAATTATTTTATTTTGTTATTGTAGTTGATATTCAACATTATATTGGTTTCAAGTGTACAATACAGTGATTCAACAGTAAGCTTCATTATTAAATTCTCACCCCAACTGGTTCAGTTACTATCTGTCAACATGGAAGGGTGTTTCAGAACTACTGACTATATCCTCTATGCTCTACTTTATATGTGATTGAGATTCTGTGCCCCCTTATCCCTCTCACCTATTTCACCCACCCACTCTAGCCTTTGCCTATAAGTCTATTTCTGTTTACTTCGTTTTGTTTTGTTTCGATTCCACATGTAAGTGAAATCATATATTCTATGCTCCCTAACAGGGTCAGGACGTCTCTCTTGCTTCAGTTCTTCCCCGAGACCCACAAGACGCTGCTCTTCCAGGCTGGGCACCACTTTGCTCTTCCCAGCTGCCAAGGGAGCCCGGCTTGTCCTGCAGGGCTGGCATGTCTGTCCCAGGAATTCCCGGGTGCAGCGCTCTGTCTGCTGTGCCTGGGATCTGGGGCCAGGGTCTGTGCCAGTTGCCCGCCTCACCCTATCCCCTCTCCTGCCTGGGTTACTCCTGTAGGCCCGGACCTGCGCTCAGAGCGGGCATCGCCCTGGGGCCACTGAATATTTGCATCCTGTGCCTCCACCCCCACAGGCCCGCAGAGCTGCACTTCCTCAGTTGTTTTTGAATCTTCTCATCCCGATAGGCAGTGCGATTGTCCTCAGCTGCCCTTGGGCCTGTTTCTAAGACATCTCTTCCCTTTCTGACTTGTTTATACTCTGCTGTAACTTTTTTAACCAGAAAGCCCATCTGGTTGGATCTGGGTGGCAGCTCAAATGTCTTTTCTCTCCTCTAAATAATGTGTGTGGATATTTTGACAAAGATTTTACAATTTCTATGGTAGTATTTTTTTCTTGTCTCCTGCTTCTCAACTGTGTCAAAGAGTCAAGTTGCTGGATAGGGGAGTTTCTAATAAAAGCATTGTTATCTTGAAAAAATTTATTTTTCTTACGCTTTGTCTGAACTATGTAGCTATTAGCTTAAGAGAGTTCTTAGAGATTTAAACAGGTTCTAAAAGAGTTTGTAGAACCTTACTGAAGCCATATGCTGGGTTAATAAATGGAAATCAGGAAGCCGATCAACTGATTATGAGAGTCCATTTCATAATTAGGTCATTTATCTGTTTAAACTGGAGTGAGGGCGTGGTGCCCTGCAATCACACAAATACCCCGAGGGGGGGAAACATGTACATTCACAAATCAGTCTTTTGCAACCACAACAAGTTTTTACTGGGGTTCTCCAGACAGTAGCTTTGGATGGACTGGTAAGGGGAGTCAAGGTGAAATGCCATGTGTCTGGGGGAGAAAGAGTGAGCCCACCACGTTTGTAAAAAGGGGAAGAAAGAGGCTGAATTGCCGATCACAGTTTTGCTGCATCACAAATGTGACATGGGTTCCCCACGGGTGACTCTCTCCCTCATCTAAGGGGGACGTAACTGAAGGGCGCTGGGCCGACCCTCCTCTGGACTTACATGGTGCTTCTGCCAGAGGCCACTGGAGAGACTCGTGGTTTGAATATGTGTAGAATTTCTGGTGGACTGGTACCATGAGAGGATTTGGGGTCCTGTTGTGAAATCTATCTTATCAAAGACACTAGTAAATATCACAGCGAAGAGAGGCCAAGAAAGGAAGGCTTCTGGGAGCCCAAGGGTAGGAGACAGCACTTTAGCAACAACTCCTATGCTTCTGCACAAATAGTTTCCAAGAAGCAGATAAATGCCAACATGATAACCAAAAATATAGTTATGTCGAAGAGGATTCCATTTATAATGAAGTGACTCTTTTTGCTAGCATCAAGCACTTTCCCACTTACAGTGTTCTTATTTTATCATAGTTTACAAAATGTCCTGCAATGTGTAATATAAGCAGTGCTGAGAAGAGGCCAAAGGTGTGAGGAAGGGCATCCTCCTCATTACGTTAACAGAGCGGCATATGTCAACAGTAGTAGAGATGCAAAAAGATTCCTGCAAAATGTGACTTCATGCACATGATGATATTTACCATGTAACACAACAGACACTTAACATCTAATTGAATCCCACCACGTCTTGGAAAATCGATTTTTATTATCCCTGAAGTTCAATAACTTGTCCGAGGGCCAGGGGAGCAGCGGCACTTAGGATTCGGGTCTCACTCACCCCGGGGAGGACGCTGCCTCCTTAGAGCGTAACAACTAAAAGAGGATTTTGTAGGCAGGGTTTATACAGCTCACATCAAAAGGAGCTCTGAAAATAGTCACCAGGAGCATCCATACTCCTCATGTGAATAATATGGCAAATTTTCCCCGAGTTATCTTTATTTCTTCAATGGGGTTGGGATGAATAGGTCGTTTCTAAGTAAAACAGGAGAGCATAAAAAAGCGAAATGAATGGGCTCAATCCCAGGTGAAGGACGAAGAGGGAAATACATTTCCCTGCTTGAAAGAAAACGATTCATCTATTTGAGGTTCTGCAAATGCTCCCTTTCAGCAAGTCGTACAGCTCAGTCTAGAAGGGCGTTTGACCTCAGGATGACGAGGGCTTTCACGTCAAGAAGGAACAGCCTCTCACGCACCGACCCAAGAGAACAGTTGGCTCCGAGCACCGGAGGAATTGGCGTTGGCTGGCGTACAGGGGAGGCAGGAGGGCAGAACCAGGAGGAGAGACTGGCCCTGGATTTCTTTTTGTTTAAATGTTTACAGGAAAAAGAACAATAGTAACCAGGGTGGGAGACAGCAGAATTTGTAGACCGTCGGCTCCACGGCAGGGTCATTACAACGGGGTAGAATTTTATCTGAAGAGCATTTAGTAACGGGTTATTCGGAAGACACATAAAATCTATTTGTATATGTTCCTTGACATCTGAGTTTAGGGGGGTTGGGACGGAAGGAAAGTAGCTGGATGATAGTGAAAGGAAGCGGGTGACAGGTGAGAGGGATGCTAGTTTGGGGGACAGAAGGGGCCAGCAGCTGGCCAAGTGGCTGCCTGGACTTTCAAAATACAATAGTGACGTCAAAACCAAGAGTATAAAAGCAGGGGAGGGACTGCTGGAGGAAGAGCAGGGGGCAAAGATGTTTATATCTATGATTCCATATCAAAATCTCTGGCTCTAGCTCTGACCTCGGCCCACGTGCACATAAACCCGAGAGATCTGTGTGCATTTCCATGTAGCAATGCTCCCAGCACCTAGAACTCAGCTCTCGTCCGGTTTCCTCCCCCAGAGCCCCTCCCTCAGCTCCCGGGTCATTCTCTCTGATGACTCTTTTTCCTTACTTCTCAGGTTCAGTCAGTGACTCAATCTTATTACTTTGAGTTTGAAGATCTGTCCATTTCTCCCCGTCCCTTCCACTGCTGTTGGTGCAGTTAAGCCCCAGCTCTTCTCATCTGGAAGACTACAAAGTCATCCTCCTTGACCCACCTCTGGTATTTTCCAGGTTTCATTAATCTTCCCCACAGGGGAAAATCCTGAGTGACTACGTAAGTTCACTTATAACATGCACATCAGACATTTCTGGGCTCACATGAATTGCCAAGAATGGCTTATTAGCCTTTCAAATGATCAGAAACAACCTGATGAAGGTCTCACATTGGTCTTTCCAGGACGCGAAGAGGTTCTGCCACTTTTTGAATGATTCAAGTTCCAAGGATGATAACCCAGGTTTCCTTTGATCGATGTCACAATGCTGGAAAGGAAGGGACCTTCCAGATGAGCTGTAGACGGGCTTGCTTTTTCACACGTCCCCGCCTTCCTGCCAAACCCTCCTGCCAAGTCGATCTCTAGTTCTTTGGGGGAATTGTTGGGATGGTGCCCACATTTGTCAGGTCTTGAGGCTGTGGGCCCTCATGGCAATGCAAGTACATTTGCATCAGGATGGGGGCAGGGAGCTGGTTACTGGCATTTGCATCACAGATCAGAGCCATTCAGTGAAGCTCGGAAAGTCCCTCCTGTAAAGCTGCCCATAGGTATGTACCTTGGTGAGCCTTGGCCATGTGGCTCAGGAGAAGAGCCCTTGACTCGGTCTCTGAAGTATGGCAAACATTGTAAATTACTAATAGAATTAAATATTTTATATATAATTAAATATATACACACACTTGTATATAATTAAATGTATATGCATACATATAATTAACTATAATTAAGGGCATAGATTTCTATGTAAGTATAAATGTATTTATATATAATTAAATATATCAGTATATATACAATGAGTGTACAAAATATTAAATATATAAGTATAAACATACTAAACTATACTAGTATTAAAATATACTAAAACACTATTAAAGTGGAAGTTAAAGCTAAAAATAAAGCCATGCCCACCATAGATAATCATATATTTAAGTGCCATTTGCAGTTCTGTACATCTATTCTAGGAACCGGGGACTCCCAGTACTGTAATTGTGGCTATTTTGAATGGCAAATAGTATTCAAGTGGATCATAAATTTAAAGTTGGATGAGTCCTTAGAGATCATCTAACTTACTGGGCATATGTGGCCTTGGGGATGTTTCTTAAATCCTCTGGGTGTTACTTTCCTAATCTGAAATGAGAGTTCACGAGAATGTTATCCAGGCAGAGGATGTAGGCGCGATGAAGTCCTCTTCAGCAGAAAGCTCAATATTACGTGGGTGATGAAGCAGGTGCTAAAATGCCCATCCGGAGACCCCTAGACTCAGCTGCTCCCACGGCCCACAGCTCCCTGGCCCAGATGACCCCTCTGTGGAGGACCCTTGCAGCTGCCCACTCGTCCAACACGAACTTCACTTGTTTGTTTGAACACTTAGTTTCAGCTCACTGTTACATCTCATGGAAGCTTCAGGTACACTACAATCCAGAAAAAAAGAAAGTTTGAGGCCCAAACCACATCTAAGGTGGGCATCTGACAGCACCTTTCTATACAGCTCATACCATTGAATGCATTAACTGTGGAGTCTTGTATGATGCTGTCAGGCAAATGAAGCACTAATTTGCAAAACCCTTGCAAATTTTTTTGCGTTAATAATACAAGCTAGGGTTTGCTGAGGGCACACAGGAGGAATTGCACTAAGTGGTTTTCTTCCTCTCCTTCAAATAAAAAAGCCTTGTGAAATATGTAGTATTGTAGCCTCATTTCACAGGTGAGGAAACAGGTTCAGAGAGTTTGGGTAGCTTGCCCAGAATCACACAGCTAGTCGGTGGCACAGTAGGATTTGAATTCAGTGTAGTCATGATTATCTATTGCCTCCCTGAGACGGGGCAGGGATGGAGTTTGAGGTACGGGGCGAGAAGCAACAGAACAACCCTCTTAAACAATAAAGTGCTCTGTCTGCCACAGGGTGTCTGGGGGATGAATGCCGGCCTGAACGCTCAGCCAAAGGACACTCAGGGTCTCTCTCCTGGGATTAAATTTCTCCTTTAGTGCTAACTGCTTCTCCTGGTGTGTGGTGTGTGTGTGTGTGTGTGTGTGTGTGTGTGTGTTAAATTTTATCTTCTGTACTCCCATGGTTCCATGGAGTTTTCATATTTCCTCAGTTAAATGGGAATCCGAATATTTGAAAAAATTAAGGGGGAAGCACTGGCCTTGATCAGAGAGCTCATGTAGCCTTCCCTCCCAGCAGAGACAAAGGCGGGAGCTGAGCAGGAGGCCAGGAGGCAGTAACCAGAAAGGAGCACTGCCCAGCTGTGCCCAGGGGTCCCACTGGAAGGCCCAGAGGCTGGGGGACTCTACAGGCACCAGAGACTTGGGGGCACAGCCTAAATGAAAGTTGAATTTCCCAGCCCTACTGTTCATCACCTGAGTAAGGACTGGAGAGTAAATGAAAATAGCCATCCCCAGGAGAGACATATTTATTCATTTAATGGCTGAAACAAAATGCCATCTCTGTTGTGATGACAAAAGGTTTAAAGTGCATTACTGTCATTTCTCAATACACTTGTGGTCTGGCTCCCGGGTCATACACTGCAACAGTCCATGTAATCCCCTGAATGGAAAAAAATTAGGCTCAAAGTGCCAAATGGACGCCCACAACATAATATCAGGTAAAACAAGCATATTCTTTCTCTCCCCCTTCCAAAACCTCCCCAAATGTTAGAGAAATAGAGAGAAATTCCAGTCATTTCTCATTACTGTGAAGGTCAGCCTGGCTGGGAAAATTGTTTCTGCTTTACAATTCCCCAAACTGTAGAAAGCAGTTAGACTTCTGGACAAAAACTAATGTTGCATTCAAAGGGAAAAGAGGCTGAGACGGCATTGCTGCAGTAATAAGAGAATTTTTTACTCTTTCCACTTCCCTGTGAACCTAACCAACTGTGACATGAGAAAATACAGTGGGCTCACCCAGCCAGAATCCGACTGCCACCTGAAAATGTCCTCAATATTCCGCTGTTTGGGACTTTACAATGATCCTTCCGACATCAATTTTGTGCGTGTACATCAAAACCCCATTAGCAATGCTTACATTTTCCTGTGTTTCCCGGCCTGCCCTGGGCCTCCCACTGAAGTCTCCCAGTAAAGCTCCCGTGATTGACTAATGGTTCTTCTCTGTGACTCCTTTGAAAGCATTTGCTTACATGGAAAGTTGTCTCGGGGAAAATAGGAGATCTAAGAATCTCTATGCTGACCTCCCAGAAAAGCACTCTTGAATATCCTTAGGTGGGGACTTATTTAAGAATCTGCCCTAAACCCTTGATTAGTAGTCACTGACTTGAGTTCCAGAGCTTTCCTCCAGACCCAGAGGGTTGATCAGGATCTCACAGTAGATTGAAATTCAAGCAAAAGTGAACCCAACTGTGTCTGTGTACAGGGGCTGCCCACATACTCCTAGCAGCTGTCAGATGCTGTGCCCAGCGTAGGCAGACAGGCAAATGGGTGGCTCCCCACTCCAGCCCCCTCCATGTCACGTGGAGATGCATGCTTTCTGGGCTCATACACAGGCGCGTATCCATGCATAGATGATGTGCAGTGGTTTTTGACAAGTGCTTGGCATATGCAATGAAATTTTTGATGACAGTGTTATTATTTCTCAGTTACGTAAAGATGAACAAATCTGACATGACTCTTCACAGTGGCATTATCATCTTTTCCCTTTGCCCTAATATTTACAGGAAATATTACAAGTGTTTGACATATAAATGCAGCATTTGACTGACTTTAATAACCATGTGATCAATAAGAAGTGATATTTTTATAGCCCAAGTTCAATATTTAAAGGGTCATGGGTGGCAAATCTTCATCAAAGAAATAAGGCTAGATCTTTTGGTTTTTCAAATCCATTTTTTCTTTCTTTTTTTAAAAATTCTCTTTGGAATGAGTACAGTAGAGGGTCAAGATCTGTAAAAAGCTGGCCACATTACAAAGCTGTGGACATTCTAGGGGCACAGATACAGATAAATTTGCTTTCTCAGTGGCTTAATTTTAGATATTAGGAAGAAATTCCACACGATAAACATAGAAACTGGAAAGAAAATCAATGCATGTAAATCTGGAGTTTATTCTTTATTCAATAAGGACACCAGTTCCCTGCCTTTTGGTAAAACTATTGCTTCTCCAGTAAACTCACGGTTAGCTAAGTCTAGGTAGGTCAAACTGTGTCGCCTGTGTGGTGGATTCTGAATCATTTCAGAAGGTACCTTTATCCACCCCCATTCTCCCCCAGTCCATATTCCTCCTAGGTTGTAGGGTCTTCAGATTAAAATGAATACTAATAGTCTTGATGGTTGGACTACAACACGAGACTATGACTCCTGGTGCTCGGAATACAAAAATATGTCCCGCATCTGAACTGCTGGTAGGGCTGGTCTACTTCAGGAGCTAATGAGTCAGTTCTCTAGCAGCCTTCCCAGGCCAGGGTACCAGGCGGTGAGCTGCCATCACATGGGCTTGTTTCCCTTCTTCGTGCTCCTTCTTTCATCGCCCTTTGTTCGCATGTTCACCATCATCGGCACCTCTGGTGCTCATAGAGTGCTTCCTATGTCCCAGGTGCTTTTCTGAGAACTTTATAGATGCTGACTTAACCTCATAGGAAGCCTGTGAGGCTGATGCTTTCATTTTCATTTTGAAAAGGGGAAAACTGAAGCCTAGTTTTACATATAAAACTTAGCACCTAAGATCGCACAGCTGTGAAGTGAGAGACTCAGAATTCCAGCCCAATCGGTTGGGTTTGAGCCTTCTGTTCTAACCACACACACACTATGCTGACTCTCATTATCTTTATTTTTAGGGGGGCATTACTGTTATTATTATCATGAAAATGATATTTTATAGCAAGGGTTGGCCAACTACTGCCCACAGGCCGGATCTGCCCGTTTTTTATGGCCTACACACTAAAAGTGACTTTTACAAGTGAAGCTTTCAGACTGATTTGATGAGGAAGACCACTTTTGAACTCCAATGAAGTGAAATGTTATCCCCCTGTGATGGCTAATTTTATGTGCCAACTTGACTAGGCCATAGGATGCCCGGATATTTGGTCAAACATTTTTCTGAATGTTTCTGTGAGGGAGTTTTTAGATAATTGACATTTAAATCAGTGGACTTTGAATGAAGCACGCTGCCCTCCATGCTGTGGGTGGCCCTCACCCAGTCAAGGACCTGACTAGAACAAAAAGCTGAGGAACTCAACCCTCTCTTGAGTAATTTGGAATTCTCTTCCCAGCTGGCCTTTGGAGGAACTGGGACAAGCTGGGACTTTGGTTCCGGAGATGATGGACTTTGCCAGCCTCCATAATCACATGAACTAATTCCTTACAGTAAAAATTTAAATTTATGTGTATATAAATAAACCAGACTATTGGTTCTGTTTCTTTGGAGAACCCAGACTCTTACAGCCCTATCAAAGAAGAATTGAATTCTTATCATTAGTAACCTATATTAAACAAAATTCTACTCAGTTACTATTATATATATATGTTTTTCAGTTACTATTATATTTTTAATTTCATCGAGAAATTTGTGGAAATTTTTTTTCTCTTGTTTTATAAGTACATTAAGAATATCCTCATTTTGCCTCATCTCAGAAAGCCTAAGATATTTATCATTTGGCCCTTTACATAAAATGTCTACCAACTCCTGTATTATAGCAGTGAGCTTATGGTTGAATCTGAACCAGCTAGTTCTGTTGATCTTGTATTCCTCTTGTCTTTCTGGAAATTCATATTATCTATGAGAAAGGGACAGTAAAATCAGGATTCTCCAGAAAAACAGAACCATTTGATGAATATGTGTGTATATATATATTTGTATGTTTATATTTTTATTTATCTTAAGGAATTAGTTCATGCAAATATGGAGGCTGGGAAGTCTAAAATCTGCAGGACAGGCTGGCAGGCTGGAGACCCAGAGAAGAGCTGATATTGACGTTCAAGTCTGAAGGCTGTCTGCTGCGGAATTCCCTCTTGCTCAGGGAATTCTACGTTTCTATTCAGGCCTTCAGCTGATTGGATGTGACCCACGTACACTGTATAGGGTGATCTGCTTCACTAAAAGTCCACTGATTTAAATGTAAATCTAATCCAAAACACTCTCACAGAAACACGCACCTGGGCACCCTGGCCCAGTCACATAGACACATAACGTTCATCATCACCTGGACTAATTTAAGTGAGAGGGGGAGAGATGAACAGGGGGTGTGACTGAGCAAGACAGTGGTGTCCATTTGCAGTAAAATAGAGGTCATCCAAGCGAAAAACTACTACTGATACAAACTACCCTGGAGCATGCTTCCTGTGTCACCCCCTGGCTTTCCTGCCTTTCTAAATGCTACTAGAACTTTAGAGCCCTGCTCAAGTTCCGCCGCCTCCAGGAAGTTCTCTCCGACCTTCCAGTCCTCGGCTGGCTCCCCTTCGGGTCTCCGAGAGCCCTTGCTGCCTGCCCACAGTTTGATCCTTCATTACATTCTCTCCTCCTGCTCGTTAGTCTTGCCTTCCGGAAACATATACAATCTATATTGACAGTAATGACCCGAAGTCATCAGGAAGCTACCATTATGCTCCCTTTTATCTACATGGGGCAATTCACACCCCTGCGCCTGTCCATCTCACCAATCTGTCAAATCTGTGAAATGCCTATTTTATCAGGATGCTGGAGGATAATATGAGATAATGTGTTTGAAAGTACTTTGTAAACCACGAGGCATGGTACAAATAGAAGATTTTTATTACTATGATACTCTGTTTAAGAAGGCAGAGGATGGGAGCAAAATGCTTTTAAATGATTTACATTTGACACCTTTTATAGTTCTAGCACTAAAAGGTTTAACCCTTAGCTCTTCTGGGAAAATTCAGCTCTCAAGAGGAACTTACTTCTTTGAGGGTGATGGATAGCCCAGATTTCCTGTGCAATAGATCTTGTTCCTCTCGCCTATTCAAAAACACCCCTGATTTGTTTCATCAACATTTTCCCCTGTACTAGGCCACTACCATTCGCATTTCAATATGAAGTTCCAGTTTCCATCTTAAACAAACCTACCTTGTCTCCGAATTCCTTCATCCCTCCCCCCCCCACACCTTTGCTTCCTTTCAACACAAAATGTCTGGAATGAGCTGACTATTCTTGATTGCTCCAATTCTACTTCTTTTGTTCTTTTCCTGAATTCCATTAACACTCCCAATTCATCACCACCATTCCACTGACGCTCCTGTCAAGGCTACTACTTCCCTCCAGGTACTAGCGCTTGCGGTAATTCTCAGCTCTGTTACTTGCTCTACCAGAACTAGTTGACACAGTTAAACACTCCCTCCTAGAAGAACCTGAGTGACTTTGGCCTATGGGTGCCCCCTTTTCCTACCTCCTGGTCCCTTTGCTTAGTTTCCTTGGCCAGTCTCTCTCCCTGCACAGGAATTCTTAATGTTAGGGTGCTCTAGGGCCCAGGGCTTGAACCTCTTTTCTACCTGTGTTTTCTCTCTGGGTGGACTTATCCAGGTTTATGGTTTTAAATACCAGCAGTGCATTGAGGAACTCCCAAATGTATATGGCTAGCATGAACCTTCTCCAAAACTTGATTACCTGCCTGCTTCCTCAACATCTCCTCTCAAACATTCAGCAGTTTCTTAAACATAATCTGTCCCAAACTGATATGCCAAAAACAAAGCATGTCCCCAAATCTGCTCTTGGCATAGTCTTCCCCATTTCAACAAATGGGGAGCTACCTGTCTCTGGTTGCATTAAGTCAAAATCATTGGCAAAAACTCCTTTTTTGTATATCCCAGAGCCAATCCATGAGCAGATCCTATAAGCTCTTCCTTCAAAATATATGCAGTCTGATCACTTCTTACCATCTCAACCATATCCAACCTGGTACAAGCCATCATCACCCTGTCCGAATTATTGCAGTAGCTTCCTGACTAGACTTTCTATTTCTGCTTTTGACCCCCCACAGTCCATTCTCTTCATAGTATCTACAGGGCTTCCCACTCCATTCAGAGTGATAGTTAAGGTCCTGATGGTGGCTTTTAAGACTCAAGATGATGGGGCACCTCCTTCCTCAATGACACCATCTGCTGCCACTCAGCGCCTCAGCCACTTGGCCCCAGCTTTTTGCTTCCTGCTCTTCCCTGAGCCTGCCCAGCACACTCCTGCTCAGGGCCTTGCACCTGTGCCCTCCCCCGGAGGGTGCTTTCTCCATATGCTGGCAGGTTCTCTCCCAGCAGGTCCCTTCCAGTAGAGATGCCTTCTGATTGACCCATCAATCGGGAGCCCTGTGCTCCCATTTGCTATTCCTCCATAGCAGTTACCAATGTTTGATGAAATATATATTCAAGCGCTTGAATTTTAAAATTGGTACTCACCCCTGATTCCTAGAATAGCTCTAAGAATACTACTTGACATTCATAGATGCTCAGTACATAGTTGTTGAATGAATGACTCAAAGAATTAAAATGGCACCAGAAATCTAACATGGAACCTGCAAAAAAGTTCCCCAGATGATAAGGTCTGGGTCAGTTTGCTATAGAGTCCTCTGTGACTCTCAAGACCCAAGAATCCTTCTGGTTTTGCCCCTCTGCTAAGTAGATATACCCAGAAAGATGGGGTTTACCAAGGAGACCCTCGCAGGTTTCTCTTGGGCTACTCAACACTTGTATGTGTTGGAGTAAACATTTTCATTTCTTCCCCTCCCCACTTCCCTTCCCCCCACCCCCTGGAAGTTGATGGCTTTCAATAGGAAATAAAATGCATTGTCTAAATGAATGCTCTCTGAATTTTAGTCAGGACTGTAAACTTCAAGATGCATTTTAGTGGGATGTGTATTTCAAGCAATTTAAGGCTAGATTATAATTTTGTTTGGATTCACTGACACAGCAGCTCTCTATTTCCAGGCAAGAGACAGCAAAGCCTGCTGTAGACATGTAGGCTGAGAGAACTGACACTCTGCCTCTCAGACACTGGCACCAAGTGATGGCACCAAAAGGGGTCTGGAACTATTTTGTGCAGCCGGGTGCTTTGTCCACTGGCAGCTTGTGAAGGACACCCTTTCTCTAGGTGACAGAGACACTTTTCTGTGGGCTCCTTCCATTGTCTGACCCCCTCGCTTCTGTAAATAACCTCAGGTCTTCCCCCAAACCGGAGCTCAAACATTTGTGGGTGTTCTTTCTTCAGACTCGAGAACTTGCAATTTCACTGTGACCTCTAAAAATCATGTGAGCAGGGTGAAGTGGTGAGAGAAACCCATCTTTTTATGTCGGTTCCTGGTTCTCAAAGCAAGTTACATAAAAAGGGAAAGAACAAATTTTAAAATGTGTTTTGAACTGTCATTTGATGATGTGTTCGGCAATTTTCAGAAAATAGGTGCATGTTACTACCACATTAGGGGGAAAATACGCTAAATAAAAATTTCCAGCAGCAAGCCTGAAGGCTATCATATTGTCACTCAATAATCTGTATCTGAAAATCCCCAAGTGCATTTTAGTAGGTCTGCAAGCTTTCAGGTTTTTGAATCACACACCCTATAGAGCACACTCCAAAGAAAGAGAGGCAGTCAAACTGACAGATTCTAATTTAGAAACCAAAAAGTGAATCGTCTATTATTTTTGAAGGTAAAAAAATGACAGTCTTGCCTCTTCTCCTGGAAAGTTATCTATAATGATGCTCTGCGGTGGAAAGAAAACAGCAAAGTCGCTGTGTACAACACTTGAGTTTTAAAAGTTGCTTTTGACTAATTAATTCATATTTGTTATCCGTAGGTCAAGAAGTCTGCTGTTTAGAGCTCATACCTGCATTTGTGTGGCAAATCTTGGTTTGTAAGATAAATCGGAGCTGAAATGAAACTGAACCACATTCAAGTAGAAAGTAAGTTTTACAATTAGAAACCAAGGGCTTCATTAGATCAAAATCTTCTGTCTCTGGGGTATGCTCTTTCCTTCCTGTTGAATTTCTGAGTTCCCTCAGGCCAAGAGAAAAATCTAGACTCTCCACCCCTTCAGATTGCTCTTGCATCTCAGCAATGCTGCGGGGTCAGATCTGGTCAGGCAACCTGGGCATACTTAGAATGCAGAATTCGATGCCTTAGCAGTGTCTCTAAGGCAGCACAGTCTCCATGAGAACAGACACCTGAGTGGTCAGATGGAATTTAGTCAGCAGAGAAGGAGAAAGGGAACAAGATAGATTCACTGAGTGACTACTACATCCTACTGAAAGGTGTTTTATCCACGTTATTTAGCCCTCACGACAAATGAGGGTGCTATGTAATATTTCACACAAGTAGAAAGTCTCAGAATGTTCACATGTGACTTCAAAGTTTCCACTCTCTCTACTTTAAATCATGTACCTGAGGTTACAGAGATTGTTTGAGAGCTCTGTTTTCTGTTTTCTTTGTTTTAACAACTGTGGGGCTTGGATTTCATCTCTCACTCTGCAAGAATACATTCAGTATATTCATTAGAAAGTCATTGTCTAATACTAAGTGACTAATACTAATTGACAAAATCCTAATTAGCAGACAACTGCAATGAGGGCAGTATGTCTCAAAAGGGACATTTTCCCTTTGCTAATATTTCACATGTACTTTAACAGTTGGGAGATATGATCTGAAAATGCAATTCTAAATAAGGATGTTAACTACCCCCTTGAAAAGTACTTGGAAACTTTACTGCAAATACATCTTGCATGTAAAATATAAAAATCCTCTGTGTTGCATTTGAAATCTGATAAATATTTATTATCAATGCTGTTTGCTTTTAATCTGTTCAGGATATCATTTCTCCAGCTTCTTAGTAGTTAAACAAAAATGGCATTTACATTACAATATTGCTTGCCAACAATCTCATTTTCTGGTTTAGTCAGCAGCCCTTCATGCTTGATTAGTCTTTAATTATACAAAAACCTACATATTAAAAAAAGTTTTCTTTTTTCCATACTTTGAGCATGTAATTATTTTCTCTTGCATGCAGTAACCTTTAATTTTAGGATTAAGCAACTGATTCTTTTTAGTATGGATGGGCCTTTTCAAGTGTTAAAACAAATTTGGTTATTGTATTATGGGAAAAATGAACTTTGGGGAACCTCTCATCAGTGCATTTGACAGCACTCTGATTAGCTGTTACCCAAAGTACTGGATATCCAAAAGATAAAACTTCACTCTAGTTTTTTCCTATTTTTCTCCCTGTCTCTTTGGTCTTGGGATGTGACAATTTAAGTGATTAAAACTGGCATATGCCTATTTTCCTATTTCCACAACTAAGGGCTGAGAGCAGATGTTTTACATAAAAACATACAAAGGTTGTTTATAATTGTGGTAGGAAAACCCACAAGCTGTATACTTTTTTTAATGAAAGGTTTATATAAGAAATTCACAGAATGTTTAAAAAATACAGGAATATCTTGTAGAGTTTGATGGTGTCTCTCTTCAGGCCATGCCTAAAACTTGGAGCCAAAAAGAAGGCCAACAGCAGTGAATCTTAGAACCAGGACCTCCTTTTCCAAAACCAAGCTGTGTAGATGCAGGAAATCCTTTATATACTGCCTAACACATTGTTGGATTCTTATTCCACATTCGTTTTTTTCTCTGTCCTCTTATACTAATCCCAGAGAAAACATCATCCATTTCTTCATGGGAGTCATCCAAGGAGCAAACCAATGTGAGCATTTCACAGCATTCAACTAGCCACATTACGTATATACCATGTTCTAGGTTCTATATTAGGCTTGTAGGGCACAGAGGCAAATAAGCGTTACAGATGCATTAAACCAAGCCTATGCAGTAAGACTTCAGCCTGTGTTTAAAGAGCTGCCACAAAGGTAGTTTAACTTTCCTCCATCAGCTGTTTCAAAGTTTAATTCACCTGGTGATAGAAGCTTCCTCCTTTCATACCCTGTCTTTATACAGAAGAACATTTCCTTTGGGTCTGTTCTCAGGGTTGACCGTGGAACTCCAAACTGGACCTCCCCATCAAGCTCATCTGGCCCAACACCTCTACACTACCTCTCTCTCTACAAGAGAACCGCAGAGTGGTTGCCACCCTCCCTGAGGAACATCTTGCTGGCCCCCTTGACAGCATGCCCCATCTTTGTACACATTTCTTGGGAAGCTCTGTTTTATAGGGTCTGTACCCACTGGTCCTAGTTCGACCACCATAGGTGGTATGATGTAGCAATGAAAAAAGTCCCTGGGATAATGAAATTTACATTCTACTTGGAAGAAGAAAATACATAAGCAAATAATCAGATAGATGTATAATATGTCAGATAGTGAGAAGCCTTCTGAAGAAAGAGAGTGGAAGATAAGGAGAAAGAGGAAGGAACAGAGATGCCATGCCAGCAATTTTATATAAGGTGGTGAAGGAAGGACTCTTTGGTGAGGGAAAATTTAAGCTGAGACCTGAATGAGGTGAGGGAACAAGCCAGGTTTCTAAGGGAAAAGCGTCCAGGCAGAGGAAAGAGTGAGTGTAAAGGCCTTAAAGTCAAACACTGAAATAATATAAACTTGCTTAACTCGAGCATCTTTACCCCGAAAACACCTCTCCACATTCTCCAAATTCTTTTAGATGTTTCTTTTGTCACTTACCGTCATTTCTTCTAAATAACATGCTTGTTTTTCCCAGTTTGAAAATTTGGGGCATTATCTATTGACTTCCAATGTAAAAGATGAAGATTGACCTCTCTTGAGACCTACACCCTATTTCCCTTCCTCTTACTTTCCTTCATACTCGCAACAGAGTTTTCGATTTACTCAAACTTTGGTTTTGTGACTGAAAGTTCTGTGTGAGCCTATTAGGATATTGGGACTATGCTTCCTTTCTTATAAAAAATTTTGTTCTTATTTTACCAAGGATAATATTTACTTCTCTGTTTGTTTGCTTAGTTTTCTTTGTTTCTATCCACAATTCTCCCCAAACTCATCACAAGAGCAGTAAAATTTCTCTGAACGCTGTTTTATATAAGACCAACCATACTAGGAATACTCATACATCCTCTTCTGCTCCCTTCCCTACCCCTCCCCTGCCTCTTCTCTAGGAACATCCCGTTTGGGTTCATATTCCTGCCCTAAGATGGACTGGCTGCTTTCTAAGCCCACCATGTAACCCTCAGCATGGGATTGCTTTTTGTCTATTTCTTTGGTAAACCTCCAATCTTCTTTTTTTGTTCACTCTCTGGTTTTGGTGGAACACTTCCTCCAGTAGAACTGATGAAGGATGCATGAGAGATTAATTTGAGATAAATTTCCCAGACCCTCTGCATCTGAATCTTTAGTCTACTCTTATATTTGATAGATAGCTTAGCAGTATATAAAATACAGGTTGAAAAGCACTTTCACTCAGAATTTTGAAAGCATTGCTCCAATGTCTTCCACCATCAAGTTTGGCCATAGAAACCCAATGTTATTCTGATTCTTGATTCTTTGTATTTTACCTGTTTTATCCTTTCTGGAAAATATTCAAAATGATGTGTTTGAGGTGGTTCTTTTTAAAAATTTTCCATTAATTAGGTTATGTATTCAGCAGAATTTTCAATGAAGTGACATCATTCAAGTCTAGGAAATTTTCTTGAACTATTTCTTTGGTAATTTCATCTACATTTTCCCCCATTAGTTAGAAGTTGGGCCTTCTGGATTGACCTGGTATTCTATTCCTGTTTTACTAATTTGGTCTTTTTTCCTCCTTCTCTATCCTTTTGTTCTACATTCTGGGAGATTTTCTTTATTTTCTAAGCCTTTTATTTAACTTTTTATTTCTGCTATAATTGTTTTTATTATTATCTAAATGTTATCTGCAGTATTTTCTAAATGTTCCTTGTATAAAGCACCTGTTATATGTTTTATGGATGCACCATCTTCTCTATGGATATTCTCTAGGATATTACTTTTTAAGCTTTTGTAAAGTTTTTCTCCTTTCTGCGTTGCTCTACTTCCTATCAACCCTTTTTTTCTCCCAGTTTGTTTTGGTTTCTGATTTTAGATAGAGCATTTCTCAAATATTTAAGCAGTCTTATTGTATTTTCATATATAAGAATAAGGCAGGGGCCTGGCTATATTGTTGGAGATCCCAAATATTTATAACTGAGTCTTTTCTCTCTAATTAGCTGTGGAGTTTCTCTAGGGAAGAATCCACCAGTTACCTGTGATGGTGATGAGTTAGGGAGGTGGTCGGGAGCCTGCATACTTGAACACCTGTGTATAATCTGAGTGGTCCAATAAGGCTGGGTTTCATCATTCAGGGTGTAGACTTTCCTTGATACCTTGGTTATCAGCAAGGAGCTCTCCCCAGTATATAGCCATACTTTGTGTCTCCAGGTGTAGAGTGTCTCTCAATTCAATTTCTCATGCATAAAGCTATTGTAGAGATAGTTGCCTGTCTGCTTGGACTGGGGAGAAAGCTGAGTGTCTAACTGTTCATTTTGTACTCATTAACCAATTCCCCTCTTGTCAGCAACATGCCACATCTTCCACAGCAGCTGGTGTCTCCAATCCCCCAAGGCTTTTGGGGGGCTCCAGAGTTGCCTTGTGTCTTAGTGTCTCCCTCTTGGAGTCCCCTGGCATTTGGTTTTCTCAGCTGTTAATTCTTCTACTTGCTTTTTCAAAATGTTGTATATTGCTTGTCCACTGCTGTCTTTTCTCCACTTCTCTTTGCCTTTTTGGATTAATATGATTAAAATTTTTTTCTATTAATATTCATTTAGTGGGGTTTCTGGCAAGCCTAGAGATAAATGCATAAATTCAAGCTAATCCATTGAAAAAGCCATATCATTTTTTACTTTTGGAGAGTGACCTTTTCTATTTTTAGTTTTCTGGTGCCTTTTTCATGTTTTAAAATTCCTCAGGTATCAACAATCTTCAGTTATTTAATCCTTCCATTGAAAAACCTCAATTTCTTAAGCTACTGTGTCTCAACACATCAACCATTTTTTAATGTGCATTGTTTCTAAGCCTTAATGAACCTATTCTGATCTAACAAATTGTTTACACTTCTATAGAGCAAGAGTTCTTAAACCTTGTTGATCATCAGTCACTGGCTGTACCCCAGCGATTCTGATTTTGTAGTTCTTGGGTTGGGTGAGGGAAATCTTTATTATCAAAAAATCCCCAGATGATTAAAAGTTTCTTCTTTAATTTTTTCTTATGGAAAATTTTAAACACAAATAAAAGAAGACACAATAATATAATTAACTCCCATGGACCCATCACCTAGCTTCAATAATTATCATCTCATGGCCAATCTTCTTTCATCCGTACCCCACTCACAACTCCCAGACATTTTATTTATTTCCCTACCATATTATTTTGGAAAAAATTCCAGATATCCTATCAATTCATTAGTATTTCAGTATATCTTCAAATGACACTTAAAAATATCATTACATACCACCATCACACCTAGAAAGATTAAAAATAATCCCTTGACATCATCAGATATCCAGTCAGAGGCCACATCCACAACTGTCTCATAAAGGTCATTCTTTTTCTTTTTTGCAGTTTGCTTGAATTGTAATCTAAACAAAGTCCATATAATGAAATTTGTTGCTGTGTCTTTTGATCTACAGGTCCAATCCCCAACCTCTCTCTTTCACTCTCTCTCTGTTTCTTACAATTTATTTGTTAAGGAAACCTCCCCATATGGTTTTGATGTGTGCCTGATCTGGGAATCATGTCTGCTCTGAAGCACCCTCAGGGTCACCTAGAAAGGGAAAGGCTGGAATAATTAGTGCTGGGGAGCCCCCCAGCCTTGTTTATGAAATCTTGTACCCCTTCCCCTCCATGTCACCTGCAAAGATTTTAATATTGCATTTTCACCATAAGATGTGAAAAAATCAATAGTTCTATTTTCATTTGTGTGTATAATTTCTTTCCCTTCCTTGTAATATGTATGGTTATATTTATTGAATATTATCTCTTTGTGGAGGAAACCTCTGTTCTAAATTATAATTCTGCTAGAACAGGGTTGCCCACCTCAGCCAGGACCTAAGAACTACTCCCGTTAGGTTTTTCCAAATCATTTGGAAGAAAAAGGTATGTCCTATGGCCCTTCAATCAAGGATTCTTTGATCTGAAGTAGAATCAAGAAATTTTAAGAAATTATTAGTTGTCAAGTAGAAATAACACAATATATTTATAAGAATTACTATTTCTGTTTTCACTAAGTTAAGAAGACATCCAATACATCTCCCCAGGCAAGGGAAACAAAAGCAAAAATAAACAAGTGGGACTACATCAAACTAAAAGCCTCTTGCATAGTGAAGGAAAGCAACAAAACCAAAAGGCAGCCTACTGTGTGTGAGAGCATATTCACAAATCATGTATCTGAGAAGGGGTAGATATTTAAAATATATAAAGAACTCATACAACTCAACACCAAAAATCCAAATAATTTGATTAAAAATTGGGCAGAGAAGTTAAATAGATGTTTTTCCAAAGAAGGCATACAGATGGCCAACAGACATATGAAAGGATATTCAACATCATTAATCATAAGGGAAATGCAATGCAAAACCACAATGAGCTATCACCTCATATGACTCAGAATGGCTAGTATCAAGGACAAGAAATCACAAGTATTGTTGAGGATGTGGAGAAAAGGAAACCCTCATGCACTGATGGTAGGAATGTAATGTGGGTGCAGCCACTATTGAGAACAGTATAGAGGTTCCTCAAAAGATCAAAAATTAGAAATACTATATGACTTAGTAACTGTATTTCTGGGTATTTGCCTGAAGAAAATAAAAACACTAATTTGAAAAGACATATACACCCCTCTGTTCATTGAAGCATTATTTACAATAGCCAAGATGTGGAATAGATATTTAAAATAATGTATGTGTGTGTGTGTGTATAAATAATGTGTATGTGTATATATATATATATGATGGTGTGTATATATATATATATATATATATATATATATATATATAATGGAATATTACTCAACCATAAAAAATGAAATCTTGCCATTCATGACAACATGGATGGACCTAGAGGGTTTTTTGTTAAGTGAAACAAGTCAAAGAAAGACAAATACCATATGATGTGACTCGTATGTGGAATCTAAAAAATAATTGAAATAAATGAATAACCAAACACAAACTCAGAAACAGACTCATAAATGCAGAGAACAAACAGGTGGTTGCTAGAGGGGAAGCGGGTAGAGGAATAGCCAGAATCAGTGAAGGAGATAAAGTGGTACAAACTTCCATTTATAAAATAAATAAGTCTCAGGGATGAAAGGCACAGCATAGGGAATATAGTCCATAATATTGCAATACATGGTGTGGTGACAGATGGCAACTGCACTTACTGTGGTGAGCATTTGTAACATATACAAATGTTGAATCACTATGTTGTACCCCTGGAACTATTATAATACTATGTCAACTATACTTCAATAAAAAAGACACCTGAATATTTTAGCTTTTATGGCATCTAGTGGAGTGAAATCAGGTAGAAGCAGTTTGGATAAATACTGGAAGTAGTATAATGAGTAGAACTTGGAATAAGGAGCCCAAATTATTTATTCTCCAAACTAGGACAGTTCTGGGAGTGAAATGGGTGCTATTGATAATTATACTGGACACCAGATATACACAGAGACTGTCCTGGCTAAAAGCACACATGAAGTGCCCCAGGCTGCGGGGACCCAGTCCCACCTCTTACAAGCTGTGTGAGCTACCAGCTCCTCTGAGCCACAGTGTCCTTACTCCTATAAATGATTGCATGGAGTAGACAGGAAAACATATACAATACACCTAGCACAGTGCCTCGCATATGTTAGACGTGTTTTTATTTCTTAAACAGGATCATCATTTTTCTATTGGAAGATTCTGTATGTGTTTGTCCACTTTACCAGTGGGGTTGGGGGCGACAGAGCATGTCACAGAAAGCGTCTCTGCTAGGCAGGGGTGGGGTCCTGAGGCACACCCCCGGTGGAGAGCCACTTCCATTTCCGTGGGTCTTTCTATCTGTTTTATAATACCTTTATGCCTTGGAAAATACGATTTAATTCATAGATCCATCTATGAATATACAAAGAAGGCATGCTCCTGTGTCTTATATTCTGACTGTGAAGAACCACCAAGTGTTGTTGAGTTGGGGAAAAGGAATCAGATTAATTAGAAAATGGTGGCCTTTGTTGTGCATTTCTTCCTAGATGCAAGAAGCTAGTTTAAATCAGTCTAAATGAAGTCTGCCTTTCTTAAAGTCCACTGAGGTGACAGTGCAAAGAACAAGGGTGTTAAAACAATTTCAAAGGAATCATAATCCTGATAAGATATAAGGTTTTCCTAGTCCTTACTGTGTGCTGATCATTGTTCTAAATATAAAAATAAACAGGTAGCATTTCTTTTATTAGTTAACTGGTAAATTTTGCAAATCAATTTAAGATAGTCAGATAACAGGCACTTACATATTTGTGAAATGAATAACTGTTAAGTGAGAATCATCGCTTACAACAATTATTGACAGTCTTGGGATGTACAGACATGTGAGATGTAGTGTCTGTTCTTAAGGGCCTTACGATTCAAGTCACATAACAAACTTGTCCGTAGAAAAAGATGAGAAAAGGAAAACACTCCGATTGCACGTGCTAAGTGCCAAATGGGTGGGTTCAGAGAGGCACCTGCTGAGGACCGGGACCCATTACCGAGGTGCTGCAGGGGAGCAGCAGGAAGCGACGGGAGCCCTGGGGCGCAGTGGTGAGGAGGGCGCCCCCGGCAGCCCGCGGGCAGTCCAGGCCCAGGGAGAGGCCGAATGCCCCGGAGGGTAGGGCCAGAAGGCCACAAGAGGCCTTTGAGTGTGAGGGTGAGGTGAGCAAAGTGTTCTTATGGGAAGGTGAGCCCAGCTGTAGTTTGCAAAGCGGATCTGATCAGGGAGAAAACAGAAGCAGGCGACTGGGCCAGGGAACGTGGTGCCAGCTCTGTGCTGCGGCCAGACCAGTGGGGGAACTGAGGAGAGCTCCGGGCATCTTGGAGGTGGAGCCCTACACCCTACGATCTCTCTGATGAGGCCCCGTGACCTGGTTTCTGATTCACAATTCTCAGGACAAGGGGTTTTCTCTCCATGAATCTGCCAGGAACCTACGTTAGTTAATTAATCAGTGTTGGGCCCGCTGCTTGCTTCCTCCCTTGTCTCTCTTCCCCTTTCAGTTTCTCTCTAGAATTATCTATTTATATTTGTGGGACTACTTTGTCAGCTTTTAATATATTATTTAGTTGCTTGATTTAATAGGTTTGTTAAACTATTGGTTTTCTGTGAGTTTTCAACCACATGGTAGAGGTATAAAGTGGAAGTTCCCTGCAATGTGTGTGAATATGTGTGTTGGGGGCTGGGGGCCGGGTGGGGTGGGGTGGGGTAGAGGTGGTCCTTTCTGACTGCTGGGGACAGGAGCTCGTCATCACATTCACTATGTTGGGACATGATCACCCTGCTTCCCGAGCTGCTACATGTCTAAGGATTCCCAGCTCTGCCTCCCTGAATAGCTAGATCTTTCAGGGGAGGGTTTTTCAAATTCTTTTGACCTTGTCCCATGGTAAGAAATACATTTCACAACTCAAGCCGACATATATATATATATATACATATAAGAATGCATATATTGACAACATCTCTCTCTCTCTCTATGTGTATATCAATGTCTCTCTAGAAGTAACTATATATGTATGTCTTATATGTATGACTTAAACAGAAGCTTCAGGAAAAAATACCTAGCTTACTATGTGTGATATGCCCTGGTATTCCTATTCTCTATTTCTATTATCTATTTTCTTAAAAAAAAAAACCCTCTGGTTACAAACCACTAAACCAATATAATAATCACTCAAAATATGATTATGTTATATCCTTCCCCAGTCTGGGCACAAGGGCCCACCAAAAAACCTTCATAAGGATCTATGGAAAGGTCCAGAAGGCAGAGCCTCTCGAGTGCCAAGGCCACCTGTGCTCTCTGCCCGCCTAGCTTCCTCATCTACAACATGTATCAGATTCATTCCTGATGGGATGGGAGAGGATGGGGGCCTTTTCAGACTGGGGATAAAAGGGTGTAAGCCTCTGGTCCAGGGATGAATATGGGATTTGGGCAACCCATCACAGGGTCAAGGAAAGGTCTTCCTGCTCCAGAGTTCTCTGCTAACCGCAGGTGGGGAAGAAGGCCTCCTGCCCCGGTAAGAGCATCCCTTCCCTGCCCCCATCCCCACCCAGGCCCCTCTAGTTCCCTGAAAGAGCAGAACTGCTTGGAGAGAAGTCCTCTATTCCTCCTACTTCTAACTTCCAAGAATTCCCAGTGGAATGTCTATGCTGGGTGTGCTTCAGGGCCCCTCTTTCTGTGGCGAATAGGGAGATGTGTTTCATGAATACAGAACGAGTCACAGCTCACTGTTAGAAAAGAATCTGGACTCTGATTTGTTTCCTTAAAAAAAAATAGTATATCCCACCCACCTCAACCCCCACCCTAATCCCGTACACACCGTATGTTCGGCACAGAGGGGTGTTTATTTAGAAACTGGAAGAGCGGGACCCTGCCCTCGTGGGACAGTCAGCTCTTACAGCCTCGGTTTCTTCCTCCTCAGCTGTGACACTCTGGATTAGTTCAATGCATGCCTCGGCTGTAGAGCCATGTTGGCAAGGAGATTTTTCTAAAGGTTTTTTCTCATTGCTTGGAGCCAAAGATTTTGTCCTCTGCCCTTTTGATTCCCAGTTCTGCATCTAATCAATGTCAGGTCACCACAAGTAAAACGAAAATGAGGTTAAACGGAAAAACCAAAAGCAAAAACCCCAACAAACACAAAGCCCCAAGCCTCTGCCGCCAAGTTCTAAAAGCTCACCATTCTGAAATAGGACAATCGCTTGGATCAGAGAATATTTCTCATTTGCCGCCCCCCCCCCAGCGCCCCCCTATTTGTTTGGTGCCTGATTTGTCTCTAGTTGCAGCAGGGAGGTCAGAGCAAGCCAAGAAAATGAATGGAATCGGCCTCTTGCCGGCTGCCTGGCGCTGGCGGGTGTTACGGATCAGCGTAAAGCCAGCTCCCTTTCCCGGGCCAGCCGATGTAACTCACTGGAGTGGCAAATTACATCAGACCTACAGCTGTAACCCGACATTATGATTAATTTGATCAGTAATTTCTCCTGTTTTTCATTTTAATCGGTGTGACTATTCTGCTGTGGCAGGTCTTTCAGATCTAATTAAGATAAATTTCCGAGTAAAAGACTTGGCAGACTTTCGAGTCAAATCCAGGCATCAAGTGTGAAGACCTGGAGCCGCAGTCCATCACCTTCAGGGCGGGCCTGGGCCGGCTCAGCAATCAGCCATTCACACTTAAGCAAATTCGTAATCTCCAGCACCGCTTAGTCATTCTCTCAAAACATCCCGGGCAGAAAAGGAAAGAAAAGAAAGCACTAGATAATGTCATTTCTCCCCGTGCTCACACTCCACTGATTTGTCCAGACTGCGGGGATAACCCTGCAGGTGGACACTTTACAGAATTCCTGAGTTGATGTTTCTAAAAAAGATTTTAAATAAATACACACACATGTATGTATCAAATGAACACAAATATGGAACATACATACATCTAACTCTGAGGATTTAAAGACCACATAATATACATATAGTCTAGCTCTTTAGTGCAAGCACACAGCCGCCCGTGTATTGGATTTGCATTGGCAGGGTATAAGAGTTTATTTTCCCAATATGACTGTAGGTCAGTCCATGCATTCATTTATGCATCTGAAGGCTAGTGGCTGATCCATGCACAAGTTCTGTTGGGTTTGTGTTCTTTGAAGATGAAGGTGTGAATGAGATGTTTTTCTTCCAAAGCCTTTTAATCAGCAAGAGCTGCCTCTCTGATCTGGTATAGGCAGACGGTGGGCAGTGTTAAGGATTTGCCTGGGTTATTGGCTTACATGCCCATATACAGGAAATACAAAACGACAAGCCAAGAACTTCAAAAAGGCGGAGGTTTCTGAAGGCTTTCCTTGCATTTTATGAAGAAAACATTGCTTCACAATGATGGCACAGCTCCCAATTATCCTAAAGCAAATTCTCCATTCTAATAGGACTGGCCGTTTTGGAAACCAAACATGACTGAGGTGAAGATACTTAATTTGAATGTCATTTTGTACCAGCCCCCACGCCCTGATTAAGAGGGTAAAGAATTTCTACCAATAACGCTGTAGATCTTACATCAGGTGAAAAGAGCCACATTCCAACTCTGCACGGCCTCTGCGCTTGGGGGATGATTTTGCTGCTGTTTTGTATGTATCCTGGCTTCTGCTCCTGAAAAAGTGTACTCAGATGATGACATAAGAGGAGACTCCCTCACCCCTGCTGAGGGACAGTCTCAGCATTTTCACTGCTGCATGAAGGATGGGAACGTGGGTACCTGTGACCTTCACTGTCATGCAGCTGGGTGGTCTTGGGCCTGTAAGCTGGACTGAGACCTCCCAACTTCTCACAGGGATCCTGTTGGCTATCTCAGTTCTAATTTAGTTAGTGGTCACAGACCAATTTAATCTCTTTGCACTTGAGTTTCAGCTTGGTTGAAATGGTTTAGACAAAACTAGTATAGTTACTAAATTAAAAGAATGTGTAGCCGTGTCCTCACCCCAACCTCAGAGTTACGGGCTCTTGAGCAATGATAAGATTGAGATTTAGATCAGGAGCTACAAGAAAGATCAGATGAGGGGAGAGTGAGGTCTTTCTTCTAACAGTGCAATTATCTCCATCTTCCACTGCACAGAAAGATATCTCTATGTGATTTAAAGGAGCTCTCTTTAAGAAGATGGAAATCCCACAGTGCAAAAAGATACAGAGAGGCCGATTAGCACAGCAGACGAGGCTTTATGTCAGAGAGACCTTGGTCTGAATCTTGCTTTGCACAGGTCCTTACCCTTAATTCCTCATCTGGGAAATGGACCTAGTGGGACACTGGAGGTTTGTTGAGTGGAGCTTTGTTACTCAGGATGTGGGGAAAAGACCACCAGCATTAGCATCAGCTGGAAGTTGCTTAGAAATGCAGAATCTTGGGTGGGCCTTCTACCCTAGAGCTACTGAATCAGAGTCTGCATTTATTAAGGGCCCATATTTGCATATTTCATATACAAATAAGAGTTTGAAAAGCCCTAATATAGATTAGATGAAACACAGCAGGCTGGGCATCTCATAAACTCTCCATCAGTAGCAGTTGCTCTTTTTTGGAGAGGATGTTCAGGAGTCTGAGAGGGCGATCAATTTCCCCCATTCTATTCTGAGTATCAGATGTGAACAACCATGTTCGAGATTTTTCTGTAAATAATGGCGAATAATCCAACTTCAGAGTTTGGGGAAGGCTTGAGCGGGTAACAAAGTACAGGTATAGTCATTTTAATTTCCTGGTGAGGTAGGGGTAGGGTCCAAGTGACACCAGCTCATTCTTTTTAGAAGTGGGGATTGGTTTTATTACATCACAGTAGTCAAGTCAACACCAAGTCATGCAACCAACACTTTGGGTAAAAAGCATTTTGTGTAAACAAAGGGAGGAATTTGTTCTTTTAGAAATGAATGATTGGGAGCCTATGTACAAGACCACAGGTAGTCGTCCTTAATCCCAGGTAGGCTTCACACTGGAATCGCCTTGAGAGCTTAACGAAATGCCGATGCTCACACTTCACCCCACTCGTGTTCAATCAGAGTCTCTGGCAGGGACCCAGACATTCGTGTTTTTTTTTTTTATTAAGGTATTACTGATATACACTCTTATGAAGGTTTCACATGAAAAAACAATGTGGTTACTACATTCACCCATATTATCAAGTCCCCACCCATACCCCAGTGCAGTCACTGTCCATCAGTGTAGTAAGATGCCACAGATTCACCAGATTCACTATTTGCCTTCTCTGTGCTACACTGTCTTCCCCGTGACCCCTCTAGACATTCATGTTTTTAAAAACCTCCTCAGGTGATCCCAATATATGGCCAATGCTGAGAACCGCTGCTGCTGAGTTTGGAAATTTTGTCTTGAAAAAGAAAGCAAAGGATTGAACAAAACAGTGTCAGGAGCATGGGCGTGGCCTCAGCTGTGCGGAGATGGTATGGCTAGGGTGAGTCAAGGAGAGGGGGAGGTCAGGCAGGGCAGTGGGATGACGGACCCCATGGCCCAGGAAATAGTTGCTCACAGGGAGGACTTCCTTGCTGGCATGAGGATACCCACTTCATCTTAAGTGAGCTTAAGAAGGCTCACTTGCGGTGAGAATGGTATGCAGGTTGTGCCTTTGCCTTGAAGATGCTTAAAATGGATTCAGTGTGATTGCTAAACAGAGGAAGCTTGGAAAATACCCCAGTTTTGCTTTCTGCCTTTAATAACCTGCTGCTTTGTACAGGTTTGTTCCAAGGATCCTTTGGTTTCAGCTTTCGACTGGTCATATTCCTTCCAGGCGTACAGAATACTGGAGGTGGTAAGTACTCTAAGCAATGTTAAGTTTTAGAACCTTAGAAGTTCAAGATAATTTCTGTATGATTTAAAACATGGAAGAGTCCAAGCCAACCAGACTCAGGAGAGCTTTCCTTGGGGGAGGTGAGAGGGCTGCCCTGACATCTCCCCTCTGAACCCTTCCACATTGCTTTGTTCTCCTTGGATGCCACCTTCATGACCTCACAATGCACAGACAGCTCAAACCTGGAAAAAGCAGCCAGGCTCTGGGAGGATATGGAAACCAGTTGAGAAAAGGAGGAGATCCCTCTCTTTACTTTTTTTTTTATGAGTTACATATTGTCTAGTGAAGAAAACTAAGTGGTGGCACCAGGCTGATCCCAGTTAAGTGACAGTTGTGACAGAACATGTCGGGCTGGAGAGGCTGCATTGACCAGAGCCCAGCTGGGCCTTCGGAAGCTGAGCCACTAGCTCCCAGAAGAGAGCTACCGGCACATGTGGGGAAGCTGGGGTTCCTATGGCCAGGATCCTCACTGAACTTAAACCACCTGATGATGTGACTGGCCTGTTGCTAGGCTACCGCTTCCACACCTTTAGGCAATAAGCTATTACTGTGCTATATAGAGAGCTCGGCCCAGTGCTCTGGGTGGAGGCAGAGACGCTAGTGCTCGACCTACCACCGGGAGAACAAGCGGGTAATAAACGCTTTCACCCCAAAGAAATGTTCTACTGCCATTTCTTTGGTCACACTGAATGCATAGCAAACTTGCCAGGGCCTGAAACCCATTGGCAACACAATAAGTCGGCAGGATTCATTGTTGACCAAGGAAAAAGAGAGGCTGCCCTTATGGGAGGGGTGCTTCAGTGGGCTGCCCCTGTGAATGGGGAGATGGTGGATTGTCCCCCAATGAGTATGTGGTCTGAGGTGGCTTGTCTCCTAGAGGACTGGGCCCCACCCCAGGACTGGAGGCAGGTGGAGGTGACACCTGAGGCAGTAGGGGTGGCCCTTGGTATAGTAAGTAGATCCTTTCAGAAACAGAGTGCCTGTGAGGCAGCAGGAATTGTGGGTTGGCTGCTTCTCACAGTATTAAAAAAGTCTACAGAAGAGGACATGTTCCTGGAAAATGACCCAAGAAATGGTGGCATGAGAAAGAGAGCTGCAAACTTCTGTGGATTCCCTGAAGAAGGAAATGGCACTGATGCGAGAGGAGGCAGTAACAGAACGCCGGCAGCAAGGTGCCATTGAAGAGGTAAAAGATTCCTTACAGAACGAGAGGGCAGCACTTCCAGGTGTTCTGAAGGAGGAAAAGGCCATCAAGTAAAAAGACGAACTCCTGAGGGAAGCACAGGCGGAGGCGGTATGAGAATGTCAGCTGGGAAGCATTGAGGTGAAGGTAAGAGACCCTCTGAAGACTGAGGTAGCATTGCTGCGAGGCACAGTAGGAAAGGTAAAGGTTGTAGCAGAGGAGGCACTCAGGGGAAGGGAGAGAAAGGTGCCATCAGCCCCAGGAATGGAGGGACTGGGGAAGGATGAAGGGGTGATGCCAGAAGCACTGGTGCCTCCTGTGTTGAAAGCATGCCCAGTGGTTGTAAAGAAAATAAAAACCCAGCAGCTGAAGGTTCCCCAAGGAGAGGAGCAGCCCCCTCCCCAGGTCGTGGAGCCCTCTATGCTTCGCCCCTATACTCATACTGAGCTGGTGGATTTGGGCTCCCGGTTTAGGCAGAAGCCCTCAGAGTCAATATCAGCTTGGCTCCTGCGTCTGTGGGACTTAGGGGTGGATGGAATTGTTCTGTCGGGGTCAGAGATGGGAAAGCCGTCTTCCCTGACAGTGCAGCCTGCCTTGAGGCAGCGATTATAAAATGCACATCAGACCCCAGGGAGTCACTCCCTCCTCGATTGGCTCATGGCTGCACTTCATGCTGTGTGCCCCAATCCGGGTGATCTACCATCCTCTCCTGTTAGATGGCAGACGTATGCTGAGTTCCAACAGGTGCTACGAGAGCTAGGCATGAGAAATGCCATCTATAGTCCAGAGAATTATGGCCCAGATGAAGAGATTTTCACTACTGGGATGAGAAATATTGTGCTTCAGAAGGCTCCCACATCCCTCTTTGGGTCTCTAGTGGCCATTCTTTCCCCTCAGGACAGCCCATAAGCAAGGTTACATGTACAGTAGCAGACCTAGGAGAGGCTGAAGCCATGAGAACACAGAAATAGTCTTCTACTCATGAGAAGAATTTAAAGGGCCCCATGAAGGTTATGAGGACCCAGATGTGACAGATGACCAAAAGAGCCCTAGAGCGTCTCTTTGCCACTTATGACCGACCACAGGTAATTGAGAGTGACAGGGCACCCATTTTACTGGACATACACTGCAAGAATGGGTGTGACAGCTGGGAATCAAATGGAAGTTCCATGTGCCATACAATCCTACTGCAGCAGGCATGATAGAGAGGCACAATGGCTTGTTAAAATCTGGACTAAAGTCAGATACCAATAGTCTGCGGGGATGGTCAGTCTGCTTATGGACTGTGCTATGGCGTTTGTACGAGAGACCCCAAAAGGGAGCCCGGAGCCCCGTAGACATTAACACATACAGCTGCCTCCCCTATACAACTGCAAGTACAAACCAAGGAGGAATCACTGAAGCCGAGGTTGGGCCACCAGAATAACATCTTGCTGCCAGCACCAACTGCACTGAACCCCGGAGACTCCATTGAGTGGACGTGGCCTTGTACCTTTTGACACATGGACCAACAATGGCTGGCTCTCCTGGCACCTTGGGGACAAGGCCTGGAAGCTGGCCTCCTGTGTATTCCTGGGATAACAGCAGCACTCTGTGTTATATACTGTGACCTCAAAAGTCACAGTAGTATATCCTGAATGACCAGAAGGTAGGAGCATCTTACCGGGGAGTTTTGTTTTATCATTAATGGCCAGTGCATGCACCTCCAGTAGCACTATATATAGACCCTTCAGTAACCCCCACGGGGAGAGGAGTAAAAGTATCATATACTAGACCTGGAAGGGACCTGCTTCCTGCTACAGTCCTATAACAGGACCGCTCTCTTGCATGCATCCTACCTGATGGACAAGATTTGCCTATGTTGGTGGCATTAAAACATGTGTCTTATCACCCCGAAGGTCTTTGTGGATTGGGAACTTCCTCTGGCTTGAGGATTATTATATTTGTTACCTGTATCAAAATCTTGTGGTATCTTAATTTTTGTTATTATCTCTAAGTTGTTGTTATCCTCTGTTGCTGTTGTGGAATCTGGTTACAGTGCTCCAGCTTTCTCGCACAGGGACCGCTGCGGAAGACTGAGAGCGTGTAGACTGTAAAGTGAGAATCCTGGAGGGGTGGAGTGTGGGGAAGTTGGGCTTCCTATGGCCAGGATCCTCACTGAACTTAAGCCACCTGATGATGTAACTGGCCTGTTGCTAGGCTACTGCTTCCACACCTTTAGGCAATAAGCTATTGTAGCACTATGTAGAGAGCTGGGCGGAGGCAGAGACGCTAGTGCTCGACCTACCGCTGGGAGAACAAGCTGGGTAATAAACCCTTTCACCCCAAAGAAACGTTCTACTGTCATTTCTTTGGTCACACTGAATCCATAGTGAACTTGTCGGGGGCTGAAATCCACTGGCAAGACAGCATACAAATGCAGAGCCCTCCCTCCACCACTGGCCTGCCTGCGGCCTTGCAAGGCATCCCCTCTGTGTGGCCGAGGACAAGGAACTGCCCTTTCTGGTTGACGGACACCCCAAGGGGCACCTGAAGCTTTGTCACGTGGGTTCCCCCTCTTTCTGAGAGAAGAGACTCTGGAACTGGCCTCTCCGTGTCCATGTGGTGCCCTTTTGGGTCTCTCCACACTCACAGGGCCCTGGGCTGGTGCTGGACACCAGAAAGCTCAATTTAGATCCCAACAGCAGAGGATGAAAGAGAAGGAAAACCCCAGTGCCTCTGAGGGTCATAATTTTTGTTTAATAGGAAACAAAAAAAGAGCCAGGGTGGGAACCTTAGAGCCACCGCAGTGCCCCACTGACAGGGAGTTTTGATGGCCTGGTCCTCTCGAGGACTTAGTCCTGGCTTGCCATACAGTGAAGATCCTGACCTGTGTTTGGAACCCTTCTTCAAATACAGGAATGGAGAATGAGGTTGTCAGGGTCTTGTGGAATCTCCTGACCACTGGAAATCCCTCCAGGCAAAAGATAGGAGGGTGGGGTGAGGTGAGGAGAGGGTGTGCTTTCTCTTAGTCCTATTGATTCACGGGTTTGCAGAGGCTGTGTGGTTCTGGGTGTGCCTGTAGTCACTTCTCCATACTTTGGCATTGGGGGCCACAACTCCAGGGGCACGGGTGTGCGAACAGGAGGAAAACTGGGCAGTGAAGAAGAGGAGAGGGGAGGATCTCCAAGACCTCAGCTGCCAGGAGGGGCACCCCAGCCAGACCTTCCCTGAATTTTTTTTTATCAAGTGATTTTGTTTGTTGCCAGCTTGAAGGGAGATCTTTGGTCTCAGCTTTTCCTGCTCTTGCTTTGGTTTTGAGTTTTCCTTTCTCCTTTCCCCATTTTTCTATACGTTCTTTTTCTGCTGTCCAGTCCATTGCATTGGTCTGTGGATTTCTGCATGATGTTAGGTAAGGAAATGCAAGGTTATTTGAGTTGTGTGGATGCTACAATAATTAGAGAAGGAAGCCTGAGAGTGGTGGTTCCTGGAGGATTTTCCACGGAATATTAATTAGCGTTACATGAAAAAAATTTTCAGTGGTTATAAAGTTTGGGAATTTCTTGGTTAAATAATGTTAACTAGACATCTCTAACTGCAGTATGTCTTTTACCTTTCAGTATTCTAATATTCACTGAGAAACATCTAGGAGCAGCATATAGCAGTATCTATCTATCCATCCATCACTACCTATCTGTCACCTATATCTACCTCCCTCCCTCTCTACCCACCTACTATGGAATCTGTTTTCAATAAGATTTCTTTGGATGAGTGTTTTGTGCAAGACACTTTGGGCATTGTCCCCTTAGAAAATACCTGCATCTATGCACATGGATGCAGTAGTAAGGAAATCAGAATATGTATTTTACCAACAACCAAAATGAACATTGCAGAGTCAGTAAAATATACATAGAGACACTTTGAAGTCTGACAGTGATGTTGAAGAAGTTGCTTCAACTTTCTGATACTCAGTTTCCCTGGATCTAAATGAAGATAATTTCTGCCTCTTCTGGGTTGTTTTAAGGAGGAAATGAGAGGTTGAAGTACTGAGAGTATAGGATACATAGACACAGTTGATGAATGAAAATGATTATTCCGATTAGAACTGTGAACACATAAGGCCAATGCATGAAATAATGTACATAAAAATGCACTTTGTAAATTTCAAAACATACTACAAATATTAGCCAAATATTATCACAAGCATTTCTTGAGGGTTGCATATGTGTATGGATCATGGTGGACATACATAGTTCTTTCTTTCCAGGTAATTCAAACCACTTTATCTGTGATATTTCATAGATGAAATGTGGAGCTGGGTTAAAGATCATCTAATATAAACTTTTCATGTAAGAACACAACCGGGTCCAAGAGATTAGGAGGCCTGCCCAGGGTCTTGCAGCCAGTTAGCGGTAGAACTGGGGTCTTCCTGTTTATCCACACACTAAAAACCATGACTTTGAGAGTTTAGAAGGACAAAATAATTTTTGGTTCTTAATAACATCGATGGAAAAATCTAGGTCGTGTGGGCTGAAGTGAGTTCTGTAAACTCCCAGGGCCACATGGCTGCTTCTTTTCCCGCTCTCCACACTCTCCACCGCCTTTGTGCAGGCTTGCCTCGAGCTGCGAGAGCCCCACCCTTCCTCTGCCTCTCCCCCTCCCCAGAAATCCTCCTGACCTCTCTGACTTGACTACAAAACTTGTGTGTAATTATTAGCCCCATTCTAGCTCATATGGGTATTTCTGTAATGTGCAATGCATGACTTTATTGTGTACATATGCAGTTTTATTTTCCCAAGACTATTTGCTTTTTGTTCACCTTCAAGTGCATCTGTTTGTCTCATATGCCTCATTAGGTTACAATATCTGTAGTCAAGGAAGGAAAAAAAGCAGGCAGGATACTGATATTTTTTCAGTGCCAGCCATCTATCTGGAACTGAATTAGACGTTCTCACATAAGTCATCTCATTTAATCTCCACATCAACCCTCCAACCAGTGAGAAAACTGAGGCTCCAATCATTGGGCTGACCTCACACAAATGCCCAGCAGAGCAGAGCCAGCATTTGAACCCAGGGTCTGTTTGCTTCTAAAGACCACTCTCTATGGCACTACATTGTTCTGCAAACTTCCCCTAGGATCACAGTGCACACCATGGGTGCTTGATAAATGTTTGCCGATAGCAATAAAGGTGCTGCTGTCTTTATGACCTGGAGAATAATCACTTGCAAGCCTATACTTTGAAAGTCAATTTAAAAGCTCGTGGAAAATTTACCCCAAAGCTGTGAGAAATGAATTGAGGCTAAAATATGACAACTAACACTTGATCATGAAAGGACAAGAATATTGTATTAAGTTAACATAAATACTGGTTATGTATCACTCGTTCAGAGGGAAGTGCCAGCCAGCACATTTTGACCATCTCAAATTGCCACTAACCTGCATCTATGCACATAGATATAAAAATGTTGCAGAAGCATTCTGAACTAGACTTAGGGATTAGTTTATCAGTTACAGCCAACAGACAGCAATAGGACTGGATGGTGTGTGTGGCTCCAGGCTCACTGCTGAGCTCACAGCAGACCGGAGGGGGACCTGCTCCACTGTTATGCTCAGAGCAGTGGTAATAACTTGCCATGTTCAAATGCTACAAGAATCTTTCCACACATCCCCTAACCCCCTTTGAATCTGGCACCTTTTCCAACTGTGGATACTTGATGTGACCTTCCAGTCAGTGCAGTGTGAACGTGCCTACTGCTGTGTTCAACCCTGTTCTACATGATTTGACTAATCTAGAGAGCACCACACAGGCATGGTAAATCTAGACGATGACAAAGAAGCACCGCAGTATATAAGTGTATTCTTGCTAAACTAATTTTCCCCCTGCCACTCTCAAAGCAATATAAACTTTGTTGTTCCTCCTGGATCTCAAATGCTTGTAATAAATTCTCTGAAATGTCAGTAATGTTGAACTGAGGGGGTTTTTTAAAGGAGATTTTCTTTCTTTCATAAAAGGAAAAATTGTCCCTTGCAGAAAATGTGGATAAATATGTTTTGTTTATTTTATTCAGTGCTGAATACAGTTGGGTAAAGGGACTTCCATTTCCCACCCGACCTCTTACTGAATGAGTGAATCATGAATGAAGCCCTCAATTTACTGGATGGTGGTATAAACAGAAATAAATTCATACTATTTCATATCTGTAGTATAATCAACATTTGCTTAACAAATTTATAGCATACAAAGCATTTTCATCAATATGTTATATTTAATCTTCAGGAAAACTCTCTGGGTTTGGGTGGATTTCCTCATCCATTATAATGCAGAGGAAACCTTACTCTTGTGTGGACTCTTCCACTTTTTAAAAGGTCCTCATGGCCTGGACTGCTCTGGGAGAATGCTGTCTACATAGTGATATTTCTATCATTTTCACCAAACTTACTTAATTTCATAAAACCACAAATTAGTTCAGTGGAAAATTCCATCCCAAAAAGTTATTTGACTGTCATAATGTTTCAGTTCAATAAAAAACGATTGATTTATTAGACCTGTGCAATACAGTTAGGAAGACAGACTTCCGTCTCAGCTGCCGGCCCCAATTCATTATCCAACAGGCACTTGTTTTCCTACTGTGCAAAATTTGGTGTGATTTTCAAGTTCAATCAGAAAATGGTATCCAAGACTTGGCTGAAATTTACAGTGGTCAGAATGCCATTGATTTTGGAGAATATTTGCTAACTAAGTCATTTACACAGCAGGTAGCCAAGCTGGGAGTGTAGGGTAAGGCCAAGGAGGCATTCATCTTAGGCACAACATTTAAGGGGGTTCCCCAAAACAGTCATCAAGATGAATAAGATCTAACACAGTATTTTTAAAAAATCATCGAATGCAAAAAATTCATGATCGATGACATCAATATTATTGGTTTTTCCTTTTGCCTCAGACTCCAATATGGCTCCGTACTGTTACTGATCCTATATTTAAAAATTTGATATTTAGTTCATCGTGGATTTTGGCATTCATTTTGATGTTTTAAAATTTTGCTTTAAAATATTATCTTGATTATTGCACTTTTGGGTGCACCTTGAATTTTGCATCTGAGATGAGCACCTCCCCTGCCTTACTTCCCCTAGGCTTGGCCCAGGCCAGGACAAGTCTACACAAAACTAAGCCCCGTGTAGGCATGGAGATGTCTGAGTTCTATTGGAATTTAGAATGGTCACAAAGGAGTTAGTTATAGAAATATGCCTGCAAAGAGCAGCAGAATATGCCTCCCCCAAATGTGCCACTTTGACATGCGGATTAGTTTGAGCTGAAGGCATTTAAGAAGCAGGTAAGGAGAGAAGCTCCTCCATCACACTAGTTGCCTAGAAGAACACAATACCCTCCTCCCCTCTCTCCCAGGAAGGGCACAGACTAATTAGTGGAGACAACTCTCCGCCCTTCTCGATCCAGAGATGGCAGCAGAGGGATCTGTAGGACAGATCTTGCTAGAACTGCTCTCATTGACTCTTAGTTTCCCGTGTAGTTGCCTTCCTGCAGTTTGCCACCCATAGAAGCCCACTGTCCTTTTCCTTTGTCTTGTCACTTCTCTAAAAATGTATTGTTTTTCATCAAGATATGATATAAACCCAAGTTCTAACCACCCCTTCTGAGTTACTTACCACCCAGTGCTCCCATGTATATGTGTGAGGCAAGTGTTAATAAACTTTCCTTTGTTTTTCTCTTGTTAATCTGTCTCTGGTTAGTGTGATTTACAGGGGCCCTGCCTCAGTTCCCAGGATGCGTAGAGGAAAAGGGTTGCTCTTTCTTCCCCGCACTTGACATGGTTTTAGACGTTTGTAACATAAAACTCCAAAGAGGATGGACAGAGTTCTAGAAAGTATTTAATTTTACCCCTTCCCTTTATAGATGAAAAAACTTAGGCCCACAAAGGTCTGATTAATATCCTGTAAATTGATTATGATTAGCTGCTGGGGAGGGAGGGGTTGGCCCAGGGCCCTGGGCAATATCTACAGGAGGCAGCCATGATGAGAGACTATTTGCTTTAAATAGGATGAAAGTCACGTAGCTCTAACTGCTTCTGAAGGTTTGGGCTCTTTGTTTTAAAAAATGATAATGTACCACCCACTCCATCATTCACACACTTTGGGACTTAGGACAGAAAGTTTGCCGGTGGTAAAGCATCCCAAAGGAGAAGATGAAAGGCTGTGTCCACTGCAGAGAACAAGTGGAGTTTGAATGTAGTTTTACCGCTGGAGGCCGAGTGGTAACAAGACCGTAGCAAATTCACACGGTGAGAACAAGTTTACGCTCTCTCTTGAGCAACTTCTCCTCTGAGGAGGTGACTACGCCCCTCCTTGCTCATACATGCACAGATAGCTTTTTCTCCCCCAACCGCCTCCTGATCTTCTCTCCCTCTGTTATTTATTAAAATGTGCAATACAACGAGAAAAGGAAAAGATTAGCCTGCTTCCTGCCATGCAAGATGGTATGCGGAAGGTCAAGGTTAAATGCAGCATTTGGTTCTTAAGCTTCTCTAATGCATAGGTGTGGAAAAGCAATCTGGGACCAGAGTTTGCAGCAGTGGCTCTCTGAGGATAAAAACTTGACTTTAATTTGGACTCTCTGGCTAAGATAAAACCTGCTTCTGCTATCATTATCCCACTTATGTTTGTCCTCACTCTCTTTCAACGCTGCCACCCAGCTGAGTGGGAAGAAATTAACCTGACCTTGAAGAATACTCAAAGAATCTTCAGGACCATCGGGTTTTCAATAGCCAATAAAATTCTAGAGGCCTACCAACATTTAGATCATAGACTCAGAGGCCTGGAAAGGATTTTACAAATCATACAGACTATACATTCAATAGCACGAAGTCCAAAGGACTGACGTGACTTGCCCAAAGTTATGAGCTAGCTGGAAGCAGGATCAGAATGAGAATAAGGCCTCAAGCCCTCCAGCTCCCTCTTCCCCTGACACCAGGCCCAGCTCAGCTCCAGATCACTCATGAACATGCCCACATTAGGGCTTTTACACAATGTTTAGAATTTCCCTAGTGCAAGTAAAAACTGCCAGGGAAGAGTCTCAAGAAGAGTTACGTCAAAGGTCATGGAGAGGAAGTATTTTACCATTCTCACCCTGTGGGCTCTTTATCCAGATCAAAATTATATATTGAACTTAGAATTGTACATTGATTTTTTCCTACCCAGGAATGATGAAGCCATACCTCTTACCCCAGAGTTGCTTCCATTTATGTTTTTGATCCTACCCAACGCACTATTTCTAGTGTTAGATTCTGGTGTAGCCTTTGGCTGGTGGGTTAGGAGAAAACGAGTCTGGACGTATATCCCTCCTGGAACCTAAGGTTTAAATTCAGCTCTCAGGAGCATTCTGTTTGCCCCACCACTGTTTTTTAAAATTGGACTTTGGGTTTTAAACCCAAGTTTGCTTTACTTGTTTATACTGACTGCTTGCCTCGTAAGGACTTTTGTGCTTATGATACCTGTTTGGAACTTCTCTCCTCATCTCTCCTGAGCAAGAAGTCATGGGTGGTGGGTCTTGGGTCTCAATCAAGATTCCAAGGTCAGACTCCCTGCCTGGACCAGCTTCTGGCATCCACGATAGGCCGCCAGGTCTCCTATCATCTTGGGCAACCAGAATTAGTCTTTGAAGTGATAATAACTTTATTCATATCTGTCTTGAAGCAACTGGCTTTGTGAAGGTAATCCATTTTACGGAATTGAGGCAAGAGTGGAAAAATTATATTGCAATATTAGAGAAAAACCTTACAACTATTTAGAGAATTTTAGTCTAGAGTGTTACTATTTGCTAGCTTTATTAAATTTTTTTTATCTTAAGAAGTGACCTCACCCAAATATACCTACATCAGCCACTTCCATTTTTTCTTTTTCTGAAGCCATGACAGCATCTGTATAGTTTTAGAAATAATTATCCTTCAATTTTATATATTTATTAATTTTTTTAACAAAAACCTTCTGAATTACTGACTTTGCCTGACAATCTAAGTTTCATAGCTGTAAATTAATATCTCTCAAATTTCAAATAATATAAAAAGACAAAGTCCACATGAAAATAAATAATTGTAAAATAGAGTTTAGGCTGTTATATATGAATTTAGTTGATCTTTATTCCCTTAATAGTCTTCAAATGAGAACATATTATTCTAGTTCATAAAGGCCATTACCTTTGAGAGTTAAATAGCTTTGCAGATCTTTAAAATAGTTTTCTTTTTAAAAAGTCCAGACATTCCATGTTCCATAAACTCTAATACCCTTTAGCTAGCGTAGAAAATATATTTCAATATCAAGGAATTCTCCCTTTCCTTTACATTGGGAAAAAATCCTTTTATTCCCACTGATACATATTTATTCCAAATTAGCTCTCTATCTACTCAGTAATGTTTTTAAAAGTTTTATCAAATCACTCCTTCCATTAGATTCACATCCATTAGATTTACAGAAGAAGTTAGAGTATTATCTTACATATGTATTTATTAAGTTTATAAGTCAAAACTACAACAGTAAAAAGTTTGAATATTCTCTCAGGGTTAAAGAAGAAATGTGGCTCTGAGCCTTCACCGGTTGCAAAAACAAAACAAAAAGCAATAGAAAAACTTTTGGAAATTCTCCTAATAGAATTTATTTCCATGAGGCTGAGTACTCACCTCATCTTAAGTCCTGTCAACAGAGCCATTCAAATTAGTTGTCCATACTTGGCTTTCACTGGCCCATAGAGATTTGTAAGACGTTGATGTGTTCAGAGAAGGCTGGTGTCCATAGAGCTCAAAGCTATCATTCAACTGTAACAAACACTAGACTATAGACAATGACTGGGTACAGAGCTAAGTCATCTCATCCCTCAGAACAGGACAAGTTTTCTCTTTAGTAATTCCACCTATCTTGATAGCTCAGACAGAAGTATTTAATCACCTGGTGTGTAGATACATCTAATTTAATTGCTCTTAAAAGTATTCTTTGGAATAATGGAATTGCATTCCAAATGCTAAAAACATTAGGATTGCTATAATCATGCGTTTTGTAAATTTGATTATGTCTACTTTCTTTGTAGATGTCAAGTGTACAATGAAAACTTTTTAGCCTGTGTTTATTTTGCTCCCATGTCGAAGGGATTACATTGTTTCATACTGGATGATTTTTGAAAATACATCTTCAAACCTGACTTGGGGAAAATGTTCAGACTGAAAGTAGTTGTGACTCAAGTGCCAGGGAAGACACAATTACTCATCCCACCCAAATGTTTTCATTTCCAGGAAAACTTTGGGCCAACATGGAGAATTCAAAGTCATAGAAACAAAGTTACGGGGTAACAAAGTCAGTTCTAAAATACTATGTCTCTGATCCACCC